>JAVTVJ010010685.1:1267500-1285000 GCA_034509425.1 Eopsaltria australis
CTTTAGGAAAATGCCAAACATGAAATACCTGGGAGTGGGAGCTAAATGAACAAGAAGCTTTACATAGTTTCCCTTCCAAATTCATTTGGGCTTACCTTCCTTTTAGGAAACCATACCTACTTTTAAAATAAAAAGAAGAATTTGGGATCATCTGATTTCAGGTTTGGGGACAAATGCCACCTTGCTGTGAGGCTGGTGCCACATTTCTCTCCCAGCCTAGGGTCAGCAAGGCGTGTGAGCAGCAGATCCTGCTGCTGTTGTTCAGTGCAGCAATTAAACACATGCAGAGTTTTGAACATCTGATTGTTGCATTCAAATCAATAGGGCCCAAGAGCGCTCCTAAACTAAACCTGTCTCTGAAAACCCAGCTGGAGTTTAGAAAAGCAGCTCCACGAGGAGGTGGCTGGATCCTGCTGAGGTTTTGGGGATTTTCCTTGGGTTCCTCAGTGATAGCAGGAGGTGACAGGGGTGTGCTGGCACTCCTGGGTGTGGTGGCACCTGGCAGCTGTCCCTGCAGGACTGAGCTGTCACCTGAGGAAATCCCTGTGCCTGCTGTGTGCTGAACTCCATCCCATGGATGATTTGGACAGAGTCTACTGGAAAATCCAGACACCAATAGAAACATAAATTCCATCTGCTTCCTCTGCCACCTCAGAAACCCCCTCAAAGGAGTAGAAAGGACAGGATGGAGAACTGTAAGACAAGGTACGCATGGGATGCAAGAGCAAGTTAGCTCTGCATTTCCTCCTTTGACCAAGTCTTGCTCAAATCTTTAGTTGTCCCACATATTTATTTTCCTTGATTGAATTTGATCCATAGCCAAAAAATCCTTCCAGAGCTCCTGCCCAGCCTGGGCTGGTGGTTGATCATTTCTACCCAAAAGTGAGTCTGCAGTTTCAATGAACCTTTTCCAGGTTTAGGAGAGCAGTCCTGAGAGCAGATTCCCTAAGTGAGTGAAAGCTCAGAATAGAGTTTGCACCAGAGTAAAAGCTCCTGATGCAAACCTTTGTCCCAGCTGAAGCACACCAGCATTAGCACTGCTCTGATGTGCTTCACTCAGGACGGGAGCTCTGTGCCTTGGAGGGGACAAAGAGGGACATTTGGACAGCCCTGGGCTCCCTCCTGCCCACCTGAGGTGTGCAGGGCAGGGCTGGGCCACTGTGATCCCCGCTCACTCCTTGGGGCTGGATATTTTCTGATTAAGGAGAGAGGCACAGGCTCCTGCCTGGAAAACTGGCTCTTAAGTGCTGCTCCAGGGCTCCCTGCTGAGCTCCTCCAAGGGTTGCTGAGTCTGAAAGAGTGAGGGGAAAGGGGAAGGCTCCGTGTAAATAAATTCTGGCGGTTCAGCTCTGAGGCAATGTTTTCTCAGCCATCAGTGTAACATCTTTGGCTGTTCTCTCCAGCTGGAAGTTCTTTTTGGAAGCTCTCCCAGGCCACAGTGATGTCCCACCCTTGCCCAGCCCTCGAGGAATGCACTCACTGGCAGAGAAATCCAGCAGATTCCCAGCAGATCATCCCTTCTTATCCCTGAGTGATGCTTAATCACTGAGATTTAGCCACAAACAACAGAAATTCCTGTCCTCAGGTCTGAGCAGCCCTTGTCACTCCTGTGGTTTGAACTAATGGCAACAATTAAAACCTCACAGGCTCCGTGCTGAAGCTCTTCCATCCCCTGCTGGAGGTGGGATCGATGCAGCCCCAGCACTTCCCACCCCAGCAGCCTCTCCACCTTCAGCACTTTTTGGAAGTCACTTAATCACCCCTCCTCACCTGCCCCGTGCCAGGACTGCAGGGCAGAAGTGGCTGGAATAACAGTGGTTATGAAGTCCCAGCCTCAGCTCAACTCCTCAGCAACTCTGGTAAACACAAATAATTAATTTTAAGTCTTTTTTAAGAGCAGGAAAGAGGGAGTTTGGAGGAAGTGATCTGATTTAATTTTCTCCTCTACTTTTGAGGAGAATTGAGGACTACAATTAAGGATACAAACTGAGAGAGGACAGACAAGAAGGACTCTGTGAGATCTCTGAGGGAAGATAGCTGGGGTCTGTAGAGCATTTATTATAAGTAACACCAGCACATGAATCTAAAAATAGTGTCCCTGATGCTGTGTGTGTGTGTATGACTGATATTAAAAATGACTGATTTAAAAGAAAGAGCTTCACCTCTGTTGCCAAGCAGGAAGGGAGGTCTCTAGTATTCTCAGACTTAAATGCTGCCAGTATTTCACGTTAGGATAGTCATAAAGTTAAAGGTTAATAGGCTGTACAAATGACAGAGTTTAAAGGGAAAAATGAAGATGGGAAGATTTCTAGCACTTAGGGAACATTTCAAAAATGAAGCTCCTCTGCCTAATGTAATTTTTCCTATATTCTTTCCCATGCTGTTGATCATTATTGAAAATATTTCTATTTGCATAAGTGATTTCTCCTTCACTGCCCACCTCCGTTTGCTTTTTGGATCATCATTACTTCCCACAGGACGCGAGCCATAATCCTGCTGCCTGCCCTGGGAGTCTGCTGCTGTGAGAAGGGTGAAATTAAAGCCACAGCCTCGCAGGGAGGCTGGGCAGGGAGACCCAGAGCACGAGGAAGGCTTTTATTTAATTGCAGGTCATTAGAATTGGTAGGCTGAGGAGCAAGGCAAGGCACGTGAGTTGCTGGGAATGGGATTGGGTTGTGGCGTTTCAGATAAGCTCAGCAGATGTGGTGAGTGGCAAAAGGGTGTTGCTGGGTCAGCCTTGGTGCCATGAGTGGGGTGCTCTGTGTTCTCTAATGCTGGAGCTGGAGATTAATGTGATTTAGGTAAAGACTTTACACAGGATATTCCAGTTGTCACATCAGCTTTTGCACCGAGGGAGAAAAATTCTCCCTTGTTGCCTCTGCTGGCCTTCCAGAGCAACTGGGAAAAGTTGTGCTGGAAAAGGGGTGAAATGTGGCTCTTTAAAAGGTACTTTTCATTACGCCAATGCTCTCCCCTCTGTCTGAGCAGATCACAGGAGGATTTAGGGTGGAGGACTCTGCTCAAGGTGGTTCTTTTTCATCTTGTCCCAAATACAGCATTACACACATCACAGGGCTGAGCTACAATCAGCTGTGGGCAACAAGTGGGAGCACCTTCCAGACAGAATTTATTCTTACTGCTTTCTTTACTCATGTAGGTACCCAACAGTCCTCTCCAGGTGTTGCTGAAGTTTATGTGCAGAGACTCTGCCTGGGATGCAAATAAAAAATCTGATCTCTGCCTGGCTTTCACACTCTGTGCCTCCACAGGTACCTCTGGCTTTTCTTCCTCTGTTTTTCAGCAAGTTTCTACTTTTCTGGAACATGCCCCTAAAAACCTTCTGGATCTGAGAGATGCTGAAGAAGTCAGATACTCCTGATTTAGTGTAGTCTGAGCAACAAATAGGTCTGGAATAAATGCTGAGCAAAGCCTCCTTCTCTCCGCAGCTGGAATGGAGAAAGGACCATGCTCTGGTGTTCCCTCTGGTAATGAATTTTATACCTTTGCCACAGGGCCTGACTTTGATTCTGCACAGAAAGGTCCTGAAGCTGTAGGAGATGATCCATGCAGAGCTGCTCTGAAAACCAGGACATCAAACTTCACATTTTCTGCTGCTCTTGGCATCCTGCAGAAGTGACTCAAGACTGCAGTGGGGCCTTTTCCTGCTATGGAGAAAACAATACACAACACATTTTCATGAATTTCTGTGGAATTTCCAGGAATATTGAATGGCATTTCCTTCCTTCTTTCCTCTCCTGATTTCCAGCGTTCCAGCCCTCAGTTAGTCCCTGCTATGCCACATATCTTCCCAAAACTATAATATTAATATAGCAGAACACGACAGCATTGAAACTCTTGTTTAAAGATGTGTAAGAGTTGTATTTCTTCTGCATGTGACACTGCATAGAATATAATTTAAACATTTATTAAAGTGAAAGCAGAGGCAAACCCACCACACCCTACCAGGTAAACCCACCTTAACCTACCTTCCTGTGCCTTCCTGCAGGGACTAAATGCTGAATAAAGGAAAAAAAAGGACTGCAAGGAGTAAAATTCTTGCAGTGCAAATGGTTTTCACAGGAGTCTCTTTTACCATTTCTTGGATTAAAAACTTTTGCAAGACCTCCAGTAATTAATTTGCAGAGTGTTTTCCTTGTCTGAAACTATCAGTCATGTGCTGCCTTTGGGATTGGTTGTAGCTCCTCTTTCCATCCTCAGGACTTGTTCTGTGACAAACTTCTTGGATTTAAATAAAAACACTGAAGAAAAGAGGTTTTTTGGTTGGTTTTTTTTTCATACTGAGCCTTTTTCTCTGAGGCAGTTTTGCCTCAGAGACCCCCACACTACTGGGCTGGCTGGGAGAGCCCTTCATTCCTCTGCCTCAGCAGGTGCTTGTGGAGGCTTGGAATTGCTCATGGTGGAGCCTGTGGAATTGCTCGTGTGAAGAAGTGCTCACCTAAAAGCAAAAATTCCTCTCTGTTTAGTCCTCTGTAATTTCTGGTTCTTCATACATTTTTACAGGCAGGTGGAATGGGTATAATGTTCCAAAATAAAAGACAGTTTTCTTTTGAAAAAGGGGCCATGCCTGAAAGTTGAGGGTGGAAAAGGCTGCCTGTAACCTTTTATTGGCTTCATTCTCTCTAATATATCTGCCTTGCACGCCAAGAAAAGTATAAACAAATGGCAGGGTATTGGTTTTTCACTAACAGGGTTTAAACCAAGGGTATAAAAAGCATATCCTATCTGGCACTATTTATGAAACAATTAATATTGTCAATGCCTTTTCCATCTCCTCCGAGTTCCACGTACTGCATAAACTTTGAACTATCCCTGAGAAGTACAAAAAATACCAGCTGGGGAATAAACAGGGCAATGCATCAACACTGCTGGAAAGGGAAACAATTCCCACGTCTTCCTAGGAAATGCTTTGATATTAAAATAACCCGAGATGTAATTCTCTTGAATTTACCCGAGAAGGCTCCCGGCACAGCAGACGAAGGGTCCTGGATTTAACTTGTAATCTCAGGGTTTAGATACAGTTCATTATTTGGTTGTTTGGAGCTTTTAAAAGAGCGGCAAGCCCTTAATTTTTAAGTCCTCTCTTTCTCTCTCGCACATCCCCACGAGCACACGGGAGCTGTGGCCCTGCATCCTGCTCAGAGCAGCGTTATCCCGGGATCTCGGGGCGGGCGGGATGGGATGCAGCGCTCCCGAGCCTGCTGGAGGATGCTCCCGGCGCTGCCCGTGGTGCTGAAGGGCGGCCGCTCCTCCAGGACGAGCGGGGAGGCACCCAGTGATCCATCCATCCACTGCTGGATTGGTATTTGTTCGTATCAGTATAATAATATAATAAATTATTAACCGCAGACCCACACGGAAATGTGTTCCCAGACAAAAAGCAGAAAGCTTTTGGTGGAAAATACCCCACAGAGCCCAAGTTTCCCAGCTGAAGATTCTCGTGGCAGCTTTGCATTCCTGTTCCAATCGCCTCCCCCACCCTTGTTTGTCACCTGAAGATATCAGCGCCGCTTATCAATACCCGTGTGCGTGTCACGCTGCTGCCAAGCATTCCGATCAATACATTATCATTTCAGAGCCCGATTGGGAAGGTGAAGGACATTCTCAAGGACATCTGGAGATCCTGATCAGCTCTCTGCAATCCCTGATCAGCTTCAGTGCTTCACAAGCATCGTGGCTGGAACAGAATCAAATCAGGATCTGTGGCTGGAGAGGCAGTGCCTCATCCTTTCCCTCATCTCCCTCCCTGGCTGCCAGCAAACAAACAAACAAACAAACAAACAAACAAACAAACAAAAAGAGGTGTAATTCACATTTTTGCCCTCGAGTCTTTTAGCTTTTCCTCTATTCTTCCCTCCACTGCAGCTCTCAAGCCCAGCAATACATAACAAACTCCTCATGGCAGTGTGATGTGTGCTGTGCAGGGTTTTCCTGACTGGAATATTTGAGGTTACACTGATCTGGGTGGGTTGGGTTTTGTGGTGAGGGTTTTTTGGGTTTTTTTCCATGGCAGCATTGCACAAATAACGTAGATGTCACACTCTGGGAATGACAACACATGGTAAAAATACACATCAGGCTGCTGAGGAGACACAGCTGATGTTTGTTTCTATGTTAAAATTGTTATTTTGACAATTCTATTGCTCTGTAGATACCAAACATTATTTAAATATGTTGCATTTCATGTGTATTCAGCTGTAAATATTCCACTTTCTGTCATATATAATATTTTATTATTAGTTGCCCTGTCTGCAACCTTGAACAAGGTGTACAACTGCATGCAGTACCTTTTAATCATTTGGGGTTTTTTTTCTACTATTATTTATGGATACTTAGTGACAAACCAAAAATCTGCTAGTGTAAAATGATGTGGAAAAGTCACCTTTGGTTGTGTTTTCTCAGTGCTTCATGGCCGCTTTTCTTGTCTCTATATGAGGAAGGAATTTCAAGCCACCACTCTGGACTGGTTTAATTCCAGAGGGAATCTTCTCTTCTCCAAAAAAAAGTGTAACTACTGTGGCTGTGATGGTGATGAAGCTGAGTGCCAGAAGTTTTGCACAACCTGCATTTAATCCTTCCACTGCTCTCCACCAGCATTGCTTCCATCAGCTTTATTACAGATGAATTTCTGGTGTGTATTGCTCATGTTTAACCAAAATGCATTAAAAATATTCTCTGCGTAATGCTTGTTTTTCTAAAAGGTCTCCAATTTTTAAATGGTCTAATAAAAGAAAAGCAGCAATGTCAAAAAAAACCCCAAAACCAACAACAAACAAAGAAAAAGTTAAATGTAAAGCTGCAGCTCGAAGAAGGATGATTTAAAATTTGTGCAGTCAGTTCTTGGCCTCTGATGTTTTGTTTTTATAATGTGGATTTGTGCGCTTATATTGATATATATATATATATAGAAATAAGAGACTTGGTTTTCTAGGATGAAGTTTTCCCTGTAATTTACAGAAATATTGTGCAGAAAGAAGCCCAAAAACATTCTTTTCTCTGCTCTGTTTTGTACAACTGGTAGAACAGGATCTGTACTATGGGAGCAATGTGAGAACTCAAACTGTTTGAATACCTGGAGAGAAGAAACCTTGGAGATTCCCCAGGCAGAAGAGGGAGAAGGAGCCTCCTGTGGTGTGAGCATCACTTTGGCTTCCTGGGATTCCCAAAGCACCGAGCTTCCCTGAGGATCAGCCTTCCCTAGGGACAGGCAGGAGAGGCAGAGCCATTAATAACAGCAAAGCACACGGAGGTTTTGATAAAGAAGCTCTTGTGGAAGCACGAAATGACCCCATCACTCATTCATTTTGCAAAACCACGAGCTATTTTGGGGATCTGCTGACTCAGAGCGAGCTGGTTCAGGCTGACATGGCAGCTACAGGAAACATTCTCAGGGAAATCAGGGTGATCTGAGGATCTCTCCATGAAATTCAAAACACAGCTCATGCTCAGTGTGTACGTCCAGCAGAACTCCTGTACAGTTGCCAAGGATCTGTGATAGCTACACGAGAGCCTTTATAAGCAGCTGATTTTTGAGTCAATGGGCTGTAACACTTTTGAAATCAATGATTATTTAAGAACTCCTAAAACTGCACATTATGTAGCAGCCCTGCACACCAACATTGGATGTGCTCTGCTCTCTGTTGGCTCTCTGCAAATGGGCAGTTTGGATCTGAGATCTGAAGGCAGAGTGTGGGTTAGAACACCTCTTTTCTAGCCACAGTCACCACAGAGCTTCGCAGCAATTTTCTATTTCAGTAGGAGCTGGAAGTACTCAGCACTTTTCAGGATGTTTTGTAGATTTAATAAATGACCCATTTATGGCCACAACGAGATCTGCTCATTTCAGATTTCACCAATCCTGATGTTTACATAGTCCTGATTTTGATTTTGGGGTGTTTTTATTTTTTCCGTGATACTCCAGAGTTTACAACTGGCAATAAAAACACTGGTCTTCAGATACAAAGCTGCAAAGCCACCACCTGTTCATTTTTCTTTTGGTGCCTCTGTCCTGCCGTATTTTGAAGGATGAGCTGAAGTTTATGTTTGGATAAGATGCTAAAGGACAGCACATGCTCTGCTTTCAAACCCTCCAGCGATCCTTCTCACAAAGGGTTTCCTCCAGTGTGTTCAGCTGACCTCCATTCAGTGAGTTTGCTTGTGGAAGTGATAAATTGTGCACACATGACTAATACCAGCGTGATTAAACCTTCCAGAAATTAGACTGGTGGGCAAGTCAGAGTGACAGAAGCAAAGGAGGTGTTGCATGAGTTTGTGATGACATCAGAGCACCTTATCACATTCTATAGAGTTTGTGTGCAGTGCTCTGCGCGACAAAGGCTGTGCTTAGATCACCTCATCAGTTCTGCCCCCATGGATTTACTCCAAATTACATGGAATTTGCAGCAGCACTTGCTTCACAAAAACATCACAACCTAGACATTTCTCCCCTTTTCCCATAAAAATGATATCTCTGTGAGTCAGACACAGGACTGCGACGAGCCTCAGAAATAAAAGGCTCATAAATTGAACAATCTGCTTTCTTGAAGGGCTGGGAGACGCTAATATTTGTCAGGGAAGACTCTCAGCTTGCCAGGAAGCCACTGGGAAACAGAGACGACAAAGCCTTCCATTTAAAGGTACAAAAATGCCATTGTCAGGCATAATAAGGGAACAACTTTAACTGTTCCAAAATACCTCTCAACCCACACACATCTCATCCACCCTGATCCACTCAGCCTGGGGAAACCTGAGACAGGCTCCCAAGCATAACTCCCTTGTAGTTTTTCCAGCTTTGAATAAAACATCCTTATCAAACACATCCCACAAGAGACATTCCTTTTGATGAGAAAGTAGCATCCTGTTTCTGGGTAACCTCTGTTTGTTTCCAGCCATGCATTTCAGAAGCAGCACTTGAAAGACCGACAGAGAAATGCCATCTTTCTGAAGAACTCAGATTTTAAGGTCCTGATGAAATGAAAGGATTTGCAATAGGAAGGGGAGAGCCACTGAGAACAGCTCAGACTCTGCAGCAGTTAAACTCTGGCATTCACAAAATTGTGTTTATATGCCTGGACAGCATGACAGGAGCTCTAAAATCTGATGGCAGAAGGATTCATTTTGACTGCCTGGGAACTGAGTGTTTCTGTGTGGGGCAAGCTGTTAAATGTCTTCTCATCCTTTCTTCCTTCTCCCTCTGGAAACCCAAACCCTTATGCAAGGAGGTGCCTCAGCATTTTCCTGTGGAATTATGTTTAATGTGAGCCACGGAATCAAGCAGTGCCTGGATGGAATTCTGCTTCCCTACAATATCTGGAAGCCCAGATGCCACAAAAATCTTCAGGAGAGCTCCCACTTGGGCAAATAAAGGAATGTGGAAACTCAGCAGTGCCCTTTCCTGAGGATGGAAAAGAGAAAGCTGAGCCCAAGGTGACCTGAATTTGTCACCTGTGCTTACAGTGGGGATGCTCAGGGGTGGCAGATAAAGATGGGGCAAGGGTCTGGGTGAAATACAGGCTGCAGTGGGTAATTCCTGCCAGGTAATTCCTGCAGTGCTCTGGGAGCAGGTAACCGCAGCAGGCTGCAAGGCAGGGTTTTTGGAGCTCCCAGCAGTGGGGCACCACAGGCTCACAGCACACAGGTTCACGCTCCAGCCTAGCAAGAGTGCAGCTCTTTAGAAAAATAATGAAAAAGAAGAGGCAGTGCTGAGACAGGATAAATAAGGAGATAAATCACTTTGCAGTACAATACAGCCAAAACCCGAAAATAAACAATTACTTTAAATCATATCAAGCACCTATCACAAACATCACATTTATACAATTGATCCATGTGTAAATTAGCCAATTAATTCTGAATTGCAACACTAATGAAATAATAATTATCTGTTTACAATGGAATGGTACGAGTGAAAGTCTAGAAACAGAAATAAAGACTGCAGCAAAATCCACTCAGCTCCATCACCAAGGAAGGGCAAGGGGGGGTATGGTCAATACCAGTCTTTAAATCCAGATATTACTGGGGAGGGGGAATAAATAAAATACATAAATAAGTGAGAAATTTATGGACCTTAAATAATAGAGACAGAGAAAGGCTTTTTTAGAACACTGCAGTGGTTTGTTTGTTTGTTTGCTTTGTAGTAAAGAATTGCAAAGTGGGAATTTCTTTCAACATTTCTAGAGGCTGGTTTGATTTTTTTGTCCTTGCTTGGCTTTCTACCGTGAGTTGTTTGCCCTGAGGGACTCCAAAGGGATTAGGACCTCATAATTACCAAAGTAGTGAAAGATGGATGGAAAAGGGTGGGTGTTTCAGTACAGAATTATTTTGGTGATTCATATCTAAATAAAATCTTCACTGAGATGGAGAAATGCACTGGGGTCTTCTACAAGAACTTTTCACCATTGGTTTTTCATGTAAGACCTGCAAACATTAAATACAGAGCTTTATCCCAGGTCTCAGGCAGGAACTTGAGTTAGGTGGCTATTGGCTGTTTTCTGAATAGAAACTATTTTCTGCCTGTCTGGTTTTGTCTCTCTACATGTTACCCCTGAGTTGAGAGATATTCCCAGAGAAATAGCATTTCTTTGAAAAATTCCTGATGACCTTTACTTTTCCAGGTGCTTTAAGTTGTTAACAAGAGCAGGAACAAGAAACAGTCGTTAAAACCAGAATATTTCTGGAAACCAATAATTTCTGAGACCCTATCCCTAAAATGTGTGGAAGGTACATGAAATACCACATCTGTTGCAGCCAAAAACGTTGCGTGAGTGATTCTATATAAATTCTCCCTCTATTTATAACCTGAAGTGTTCAGAAGGAAGAAAAACTCCCGGGGAGTTTGATTCAGATAAAAGATGTCTTGCTTCAAATTGCCGAGTGGGTGTTTTTAAAACAAAATAGCAAGAAAAATCAGGAAGATTTGATCTGGGCATTAAAATGTTTAGAAGCAGAGATTGTTGCCCCCTATTCACATGTGAGCACACCCGAGTCCAGAGCTCTGCCTGTTCCAGGGCAGATTTTTGCAGTGCATACTCAAAGGTATTCCAAATGTTTAGGAGAATGCCAGAATTGAATGGTTGTTATTTCCTTCCTTCCTTCCTTCCTTCCTTCCTTCCTTCCTTCTTTCCTTCCTTCCTTCCTTCCGGAATTCCTTCCTTCCGGAATTCCTTCCTTCCGGAATTCCTTCCTTCCGGAATTCCTTCCTTCCGGAATTCCTTCCTTCCTTCCTTCCTTCCTTCCTTCCTTCCTTCCTTCCTTCCTTCCTTCCTTCCTTCCTTCCTTCCTTCCCTCCGGCTCCCCGGGCGCGGATCGAGCGTGTCCCGGTGTCCCGGGGTGTGCGGGGAGCGCTCCTGGCCCGCCCGTCCCGCAACGCGGGGCGCTCCCGCTGCCCGCCAGGGGGCGCCCTGTGCCCGAACCCCGAGAGCGGCGGGGACGGAAACGGGAACGGGGCAGGGGTGGGTAAGCGAAAGGGGCAGGGATGGAACCGGGAACTCGGAACGGGGCAGGGATGGAACCGGGAACGGGATGGAACCGGGAACGGGGCCGGGAACGGGGCAGGGTGTGCGGCAGGGATGGCACCGGGAACGGGGCAGGGATGAAACCGGGAACTGCGGGGGTGGATCCCAGGAATGGCTGGGATGAATCTCGGGAGCACCCGGTGCCCGAACACCCAGAGCGGCAGGGATGGATCCTAGAAGCACCGTGCACGGATCCCGAGAGCGGCAGGGATGGGTCCCGGGAGCAGCCCGTGACCGAACCCCAGGAGCGCCAGGAGCTCGAACGCCGGGAGCAGGGCAGGAACGAATCCCGGGAGTGCCTCGTGCCCGGATCCCAAGAGCGGCGGGCCCGGGTCGTGCCCGTTGTCGCCCCTCCGCCGCGGGCTCGACGTGTCCCGCCGGCCCCGCTGCTGCTTGGCCGGGGCCCGAGGGCGCGGCGGGGCTGCCCGAGGCGCGGCGGGCACCGTCGGGGGAGAGCTCTCCCGCCGCCCCGCAGCCACCGCCCCGCAGCCGTCCGCTAAGTCGTTTCTGCCCCGCGGCGGAGCGGAGCGGAGTGCAGCGAGCGGCTGTCCCGGTGCCCGGTATCCCGGCGGGGCTCGGCCCGGCCCGCTGCCCCCCCTCTGCCGCAGGCGGCTTTTGTTGCCGGCGGCGCGGGGCGGGGGCGCGGGGGGCGGCGCGGCGGGGCGGGGGCGGTTTTGAGGCAGGAGCGGCGCGGCCCGTGCCATTCGCCTGCCGCCGCCGCCGCCGCGCTCCGCCGAGCCGGTCCCTTTGTGCCGCCGGCCCGGCCCCGCTCGCTGCCTAATTGGACTCTGTAAACGCCAGGAACGGGCGGGCGGTCGCCGCCTCCGGGCACGGCGGCGCGTCGGGCGGGGGGGCCGGGGCCGCGGCGGCTGCGGGCAGGGGCTGCGCGGAGCCCTCTCCTCCCGCCGCCTCCCGCCTGATCCCATTCGCCTTTGTGCGTGCCCAATCGCCGCGTGCTCCCCGCGCGGAACGGGGATGACATTTTGATTTCATCATTAGCATCCGGCGCCAGGTTGACGCAGCAGCAGCGGCGGCGGGAGGCGGCGGCAGCGACGACCCCGGCTCTCCGTCTGCCCGCAGCAGCCCCCCGGTGCCGCGGGCTGCGCGGGTCCCCCCGGCCCCCCGCCCTGCCGCCCCCCCATGCGAGGGGCCCCCGGCCGGCCCCGCCGCCGCCCCACGCCGCCCCGCCGCGCCTGTCCCCCGCGCCGCCGGGAGCCGCCACCTGCGCGCCGGGCGCGGGCTGCGGGGCCAGCGGCGGCCAGGAGCCGGCCGGGCAGCGGAGGATGCCGGAGACCGGGCAGGAGCCGCCCAGCGCCCCTCCGCCGCCCCCCAAGGAGTCCTTCTACATCAAGAACCTACTCAACGGCGGCCCCCCCAAGGCGCCCCCCAAGCAGCCGCGGGCGCTGTTCGCCCCCTCGGGCAAGGCGGCGGTGGATGGTGCCGGCTTCGCCCTCTCGCAGGTGGGCGACCTCGCCTTCCCCCGCTTCGAGATCCCGGCGCCGCGCTTCGCCCTGAGCGCCCACTGCCTGGAGCGCGCCCAGACCTGGTGGTACCCCTACGCCCTGACGCCGGCCGGAGCCCACCTGCCCCGCACGGAAGGTACCGCTCCCCAAAACTTCCATCACTCCTTCTTCCCTCCGTCCCTTCCCGGCGGGGCGGCGGCCGTGGGGACCGGGGGCGGCGGGGCGGGGGGCGAAGCTGGCTCTGGGGGGGACGCGGGGATCCGGCCGGCTCGTCCCGTTCCCCCTGAGGGGACGCGGGGCCTGGGTAGTGGAGGTGTCTCTCTGTGTCCCTCGTCTCCCCCCTTCATGTCCCGCTTCGTCCTTCCCATCCAGCCGCAGAGAAATCCCTGCTGAGGGACTCGTCCCCAGCCTCGGGCACCGACCGGGACTCCCCGGAGCCGCTGCTGAAGGCGGAGGGGGAGCAGAAGGAGCTGGACTCCAAGAGCCCCGACGAGATCGTCCTGGAGGAGAGCGACTCGGAGGAGGCGAAGAAGGAAGGAGGCGCGGAGGACTGGAAGAAGCGGGAGGAGAGCCCGGAGAAGAAGCCGTGCCGCAAGAAGAAGACGCGCACGGTGTTCAGCCGCTCGCAGGTCTTCCAGCTGGAGTCCACCTTCGACATGAAGCGCTACCTGAGCAGCTCGGAGCGCGCCGGCCTGGCCGCCTCGCTGCACCTGACAGAGACCCAGGTGAAGATTTGGTTCCAGAACCGCCGCAACAAGTGGAAGCGGCAGCTGGCGGCCGAGCTGGAGGCGGCCAACCTGAGCCACGCCGCCGCGCAGCGCATCGTCCGCGTCCCCATCCTGTACCACGAGAACTCGGGCGCGGAGGGGGGCGCGGGGGGCGGCGGAGCCCCCGGCACGCAGCCCCTGCTCACCTTCCCGCACCCCGTCTACTATTCCCACCCCGTGGTCACCTCCGTGCCGCTCCTGCGGCCCGTCTGAGCCCGGCCGCCGCTGCGCGGAGGGGCGCGGAGAGGCGCGCAAGGCACCCGCCCGCTTGTAAGTACTGCAGCCCCTCGTGCGAGTCACCCGGCCGGCGTCTGCGGGGACACGGGTGCGGGGCTGGGGTACCCCTCGGAGGGTGGAGGTAGGTGGAAAGTCGCGAAAATTTAGGACAAAGAAAAACAAGAAATAAAAAGAAAAATGTGGGGGGAGGGAAACGAAAATGAGGAAAACGAAAGCGGGGACTTGTAGAGAACCCTGGAGCTGTCACACCTTTTGTAAACGTGGATGAAAACCGCGATGGTCTCTGTGGCTTTAGTTTTATTTTTGTAAAAAAAAAAAAAAAAAAGAAAAAAAAAAAGAAAAAAGAAAAAAAATTTAAAAGAAAAAAAAGGGGGGGAAAAGGATAGTAATAAAAAAATGAATGGTCCCAGGCCACTCCTCGAGATTTGCCAAACGCTAATGGGAAGCTGAATTTCTGTTCCTTTCGGACCTCTCCTTCTGCCTCCAAATAATTGTTCAGGTTCCTGCTCCTGTCGTGACTCAAACTTCATCGACCACGGCTTTTCATTTAAGCAGACCTTTGCCTCTTTGCTTGCCCACGTTTTCTACCTTTCGGTTTCTGTCATAAGACTTCCATGAGCAAGAAATACAGCCTCAAAGTGAACGGTTAAATACACCCGCACGCTTTGAGCGACCCTTATTTATTATCGTTTACTTAGACATTTTTAATTCTTGTTTATAATTCTTGTTTTCCTAGTTGTCGGGTTGTTTCGGGTTTTTTTCCTTGTAAAGTTATTTCGGTATCTGGGGGGAAAAAAAAATCTGTACCCTTTTGCTTTCTTTTGTAATACTAATTATTATTAATATTATTATTAATATTATTGTACTTTTGAACTGTGCAATATTGTACGACGATTCTTAAAGCACTGCTTTTATTTGAATGGTGAGGAAAGGGTTTTTAGCATTGTAAAATTGCGTTTCTTCATGTTGTGCAAAGTAAAATAAAAAAGAATTAAAAGCGAAGGAAAGTGAGAAAAGAGGAGCAGGGCATGGGAATCAGCATCAGCCCAGCTTATGCGAATAAATGAGGGAGGTTCGGTGAGCTGGGCGCTTTAAGTGAAGGACAATCAACTTTAGGGTAATTTTAATTTATTTGATATGATGTACAGTTTTCTTCTAAAGTCCATGGAGTATGTGGATTTTAATAGGCAGAAATCAAGTGAGGAGTGGACACTTCTAGTCTCTCTCTGTCTTAGTGTCTGCTCACCTGTTGTCTGACAATTGTTTGCTGTCTTCCCAAGGGTTTGGGTTGGTTCGTTTATTTTCTTTGTTTCATTTAAAATTTTGGTTTCCCCTTTCGGTTGTACTCTCTGCCCTCTCGCTTTCTGTTAGGGATCGGTCCTATTTTTAAAACAGCCTATATTGTTATAAACTTAATGTTGTGGTGGAAAAAAAAAATCAATAAAACCCGTTCCTTATCATTTTTAAAGTGTGGTTTCGGGCGGAAAAAAAAATAAAAGAAGATTAATAAACAACAACAAAATACGAAAATAATAAAAAAATAGAAACAACAAAACAAATCACCCAAGGGTTGTGTGTGAGCGCTGCCGGGGCTGCGGGCCGGGGGTCGGGGCCGATCCCTCCGGGGCTCCTCGGAGCGGGTATCCGGAGGCTCCCTCGGCCGGGAAGGGGATGGGAAGCACGGGATTCTTTCCGCAGCCTCGGGGTCACGGTGCCCGGGTTATCCCGAGCGAGGGCTCGCAGCCTCCGGGGGAGCCCCCGGGACAGCGCGGGGGCAGCGGGGGGATCCCTCCCTCCCTCCCCAGGGGAGCGCCGCCTCCGCTCCCCGAGGGCTTCCCCTGCACTCCCGGCCGCCCCTTCCCCTGCGCCCCCCCGGTGCTGCCCCTGCCTTCCCTTGGCCCCCCTCCTCCGGGGGCAGCCGCAGGGTGCCCAACCCTCCCGGGCTGCGCCCTCTGCCCACGGCCGGAGCCGTCACGCGTGTTAAAACCCCCGCCAGGGTTATTTGGAGATAGGATCGCTCTCCGCTTCCCGCAGATTGGCTCGAATCGACGTGTTGATAGCGCCGAGGGCAGGATTTGGGGCCAAAGGAATCAAAATAAAACTCAGCGTTGCGAAAAGATAATCCCGCGTTTTCTTTTCGTTTGGGATAAAAACCCTGGCAATGGGTCGTAAATGAAAAATAAACAGAGTTTCGGGGTCAAAATGCGGTGTTGGCTGTGTCGCCTACAAACAGAGCGATGCCTTTGCTGTTTGCAGTACCAACTTTGGGACAAGTCGCTTGCAGCCCATTAAAAATATTGTTGTCATAGTAAATACGTCTTTCCATTTTACAGCGCGGCAGCACGATGTTATCAAACGGCAAGGAAAAAAAGCTCATTTATTTCTGGTCAGCGCTCAGAAAACGATTCCGGACCCTCCTGGCCCTTCCCCAGCAGAGGAAGGGGCCGATGGACACCAGCGCGGCTCCGGCTCCGCAGAGCGGCCTTTGCGCGAGTGCGGGCAGCGGGCAGCGGCTCTCCGTGCCCGTCCCGGGATAGTCATGGGCATTTCCCAGGGGAACGATGATCTTGGTGGGGTTGATGGGGCTCGGTATATTTTTTTAATTAAGGAAAGAAAAAGAAAAAAAAAATAAAAAGAAAAAGAAACCAAGCAATCTAAGCAGATCCCAGCTTTTCTGCTTCCCGCTGCCCTCGCACACCGCGGGATCGACAGCAGGCAGGTGCTGTGAAATCTGGCGGTGAAGTTGGGCCCCGAACCGAGGTTCTGTGAGCCCGGTTCGCTGCCCCCCGAGCCGCCCGTCTCCCGCAGCCGGAGTTTTCCCCCAGCACGGCCGGCAGCGATCGCTCGGAGGGGGATGCTCCATGCTCCTTTCCGTCCGAATCCGCAGCAAGCCGAGCCTGGCGCTCAGGTTTTTCTCAAGCCTTCAAGAAGTGTTCCCAAACTCCATCCTATCCCTCAACGCTCCAGCGAAATGCGAAGCGAAGGGTTCAGTTTCTGCCTTCGAAGGAGATGGCACCAAGCGAGGGCTCCTCGAGCCCCGGCTGTCCCCTCTGCGCTGCGCCGCTCTCGGGCGGGGAGCGCCGGCCTGGAGCGGGACAGGAGCGGGACAGGAGCGGGACAGGAGTGGGACAGGCTGCCAAGGGACCCCCACCCCCTTCTCCCGCACCTTTAGCCCTGCTTAAAGTTTCTGGGCATCCCGCATCACTCTGGGATGGAGTAAAACAATCGCTTTGAGTGGCGGGAAGAAAATAATCTTTACAGAAACAAAAACTCTCTGTCGGGGAGGTGGGAACGATTCAAAGCAAGTTGCTTCGATCCTCTCTGCTGTTGGCAACTCCGAGACCACTTGTGTTTACTGCTGCAGCCCCGCTCGGCAAATCTGTGCCTTTGTTTGCAATTCGAGAGATAAAACGCGGTTCTTCTCGGCCACTGTTTTGAGCCGGGCTGAACAGAACTAGCTCGCCTGTTTGTGGTCGAAACACACATGTATTTCTTTTATTTG
>JAVTVJ010010685.1:1290000-1813923 GCA_034509425.1 Eopsaltria australis
CCCCGCAGGCTGCCGCGGCACCCCCCTCCCGCGCACCCCGAGCCCCTCTAAAGCGAGAGCTTCCCTCCTCTGCTTTCTTATGAACCCAGGATGAGCAGCAAAGAAGACCCGAGCAAGGGCTGTCCGGCGGCTGCTCCCATCTCCAGTTTCACCATCCAGTCCATCCTGGGCAGCGGCAGCGCCGATCCCCCCCGGGAGGCCGGAGACAGGGCACCCGCCTGGCCCGCCCGCGCCCGGACCCTGTCCCTGTCCTCGGAGGACGAGGAGCCGGAGGAGAGCTGGAAGCACCGCGGCTGCTTCTGCCCCGAGGCTCAGGGCCCCGCCGAGGCGTGCCACAAGCACCAGCCCCTCAGCTTCACCTGTCTCGGTGAGTAGCCGGAGGGATGGGACGGGGCGGACGGGCCCCGCCGGGAAGGGCCGCGGAGGGCTCGGCCCCGGTCCGGCCCCCGCCGGGAAGAGGGAGGCGGGGGCACGGCGCACCTTCTCTGCTTTCGGGGCACAGAGTATTTGCGCCGTCCGTAGGTGGAAGGAACTCCAGGAAAAATGGGGTGGCTTTTTTTTTTTTTTCTTTTCCACCCCACTCGGCGTTGATTTCCCCGAGGGATGCGGTGCGATGGATAACGCTCGTTTTGTTAGATTCTGATTATTTACAGCGCTCGCGCAGAGGGAACAACGATGTTTATTTTTATTTTTAAAGCATTATTTCTGAATAAACGGTCTGTGAAATGCCATGCTGTACAGTAAAATTTGCCGGCTCGTGTCGGATAGGAAGCCTGGTACTGAGCTGCTTCCACTGTGGCACAGACACCCACCTGTCCTTCCATCCATCCATCCATCCATCCATCCATCCATCCATCCATCCATCATGGAGGGACAGGGATACCCAGGAGGGGATGGCTTCCCCCGGCATCCATTGTGTGTTCCACCGGGAGCAGAGGAGGCGGGTGTCTGCTCGGGGAGTCGCCTCGCTGCTTTTTCCCTCCGGGGCGGGGGGCTCGGCCGTCGGGGGTCCCGGTGCCGGCCACCGTGTGACCCCCGCGCTGTCGCTCTGTTGCAGGCAGCGCCAAGGGGAGCGGAGCTGCGGCTGCGGGCAGCGGGGAGCGGGGGCCCTTCCTCTCACCCCCTCAGCAGGACTGTAAGGACGAGAAGGAGAAGCCGCTGGGACCCTCCTCGCCTTCCTGCGGGGACCGGCAGCGCGACGGCGGGGACCGGCAGGCCGGCGCCGCCAAGAAGAAGACGCGCACGGTGTTCAGCCGCTCGCAGGTCTATCAGCTGGAGTCCACCTTCGACATGAAGCGCTACCTGAGCAGCTCGGAGCGGGCCTGCCTGGCCTCCAGCCTGCAGCTCACCGAGACCCAGGTGAAGACCTGGTTCCAGAACCGCAGGAACAAGTGGAAACGGCAGCTCTCGGCCGAGCTGGAGGCGGCCAACATGGCCCACGCCTCGGCGCAGACTCTGGTGGGGATGCCGCTGGTGTTCAGAGACAATTCCCTCCTCCGAGTGCCGGTGCCCCGCTCCATCGCCTTCCCCGCCCCTCTCTACTACCCCGGCAGCAACCTCTCGGCCTTACCGCTCTACAACCTCTACAACAAGATCGATTACTGAGCCCCGCGCCGCGCCCGCCCCGTCGGGACCCGCACCGGGAGCGGGGCCGGGGCCGCCGTGGGGGCTCCGTGCGGGGTCTCGGGCCGCCCCCACGGAGGGGACACAGCACCGAAACTGATGGGAGGGACGGGCAAAAGGAGAGCCCGGGGCGCCGGGGGCACCCCCGCTCTCCCCTCCTGCTATCCTGCCACTTGAAAAGAAAAAAAAAAATTAATTAAGAAAAAGCGCGTTATTTCAGATCTGTAAATATTTTTAAAGAAAGTAAGAAAGAAAAAAAAAATTAAAGCGTTTTAAGCCTCTTTTGTAGATTTGCCACCTCGGTCGCGTGTCCCCGACGGGGACCCTGGCACCGGGGGTGCCCCTCAGCCGGCCCGGGAAGGGCCCGCGGGGCCCGGGATCGATGCACGGGAGAGCCAAAACGACTTGTAACGCCGAGGGTTTATTTTTCCGGAATCTTTACTCCTTATCTCGTTTCCTACAGGGAATCCCAGCCGGCCTGACCGTCCGCCTGCCCCGGGGCCGGCTGGCGCTCGCTGTCCTTCCCTGGGAGATGAAGGGTATTTCCCGGAAAGTTTCCTAAACGGGGACCGTTTTTCTGTTTTTCGGAGTGTTTTGGTGGAAGCCGCGGTGATGGGCTCGGTGCTGCCGGGGACTGGTCCCTGCTTTCCTCGCCTCGGGCTCGCACTGGGCATCCTCGACGGCTCCTCACGGGACACGGCCGCGATCGGTCACCCAAAACCAGTCAATCCCGCGGTCACCGGCTCCGAGGTACCGAGCGCGGGGGGTGTAACAGCACCAGCAACGAGGACGGCGAGAAACAAACCCCCGAAAAACAGAGAAATAAAATATCCGAAGGGATAAACAAGGCGTTTTTCAGCGCGGGGAAGGAGAACGCTCTCCCCGCGCTCCACAGCCGGTGTTTGAGCCGCAGACCTCTTGCCCCGGGGTGGGGGACTCAGCCCCTCTCCGCCTTTGGGACTCCTATTTTTTAGGGGTAATAACACGTATTTCGGGTTTTATCCGTTAACACTGCTAAAGCTCAGAAGCAGCCGCCCTTTCCCCTCTCCACCAGCCCGTGCGGTTCCCTCGGGGGCATCTGGCGGGCCCCTCCGTTATCAGCCGGGATGGGACGGGACGGGACGGGACGGGGAGAACGGACCGACCCTCACACAGCACCGCCGCCTCAGGAGAGGCGAACTACAACTCCCGGCGTGCCCCGCGGCGGCGGGCGCGCGGCGCACGCCGGGGACGCAGCGCCACGCGCGTTCGAACGGGCCAATCGCGGGGGCGGGCGGCAGTGCGCGCGCGCGGGCGGTGCCGGAGCCGGAGCTGGAGCCTGAGCCTGAGGTGAGGCCGGGACCGGGATCCGGGATTGGGCATCTGGGGGTCGGGATCGGCGCCCTGAGGGCATCCCAACCCTCCCGTTCTGCCTGCGCCTTCGTTCCCCGGTGCGGCCCCGTCCCTCCCTGCTTCCCAGGCCCTTCCTTCACTCTCTTCCCTTCCCGCAGCGTTTCCCGCATCCCGACGCTCTTCACCGGGACCGAGGCCTCGGGGCTGCCGTAACTCCGCAAGCTTTTCCTTGGCGGCCCGTGGAGCAGCGGGAGGAACTCGTTCAGCATGAAAACGGTACTTTGAGTTTCGTGTTTTCCGAATAAAAGCGCGGGCGGGGAGTCCTGAGGCTTTGTTCCAGCAGCTCCGTCCAGCCGAGTGACACCTGTGCCAAGCGGAGCTATAAAAGCACAGATTTCGTGCTTGTTCACTAAAAATTATATTAAAAAAATTTTTTTTTTTTTTTCAGAACTGAATCCCATAGTTAAATCAGAATCGCCATTTCAGCAGCATGTGCTTTCTCTGCAACGTTTAAAAGTTTTTCCTTGCGATGCCTCAACATTTTAGCAGGATTTTATAGTTTGAGGTGGGCACAGCACTGTGGTTTGGCAGTGCTGCTTGTGGAGCAGCTGTTTTTGTGACAATGTGGAGCTCTTGGTCTGATTTATTTTTTTTTTTTTACCATGTGTAAGAGGCAGGATATTTTAAAATTCGGATATTATGAACATTCTTCTGGATTAAAAGCACTTTTGGGACTTCCTTCCAGGTTCCTGGTGTAAGTAGCTTTGTCTCCTGGAGCTGCTTTTGGGCTGGTTAATAATTTGTGCCAGGCCTCAAATAATACAATAATTTATACCTCAAACCTTGTGTTTTGTTGTTTGAGTTTTCTAGCCTGAGTAGACAAGGCAATAAGCTTGTCCAGTCTAATTTTCCCAGTTGCTCTGAATTCCTTTAGATTTTGTGTCTCCATCTGAACCATCCTCAGCAGGTGCTGCTGAATTCCAAGTTGTATTCCCATGGAAGGATGTGTGGCAAAACCTCAAGCCTCTCTTTTCACAAGTGTTCCCGAAGCAGAGCTAAAACAGGGGCTCAGAAAGAAGCTTTTCTATTATTAAAAGGGTTTTTTCTCCTTTCACTTAATGTTTAAATAGCAGAAATTGCACTTTATGTTGACACACTGGGGTTTTTTTTTGTTTGTTTGTTTTTAAGGGGTGTCTTACCGAGCAAAGCTCTCGCTCAGGAAATCTCTCCAGTGTAGGAATGTGTGTTCCTCACTTTATAACACAACTTGGTGATTGTTGAGTTACTGACAAGCCCTGAACTGGAATCATTGTGCCCTAAATTTGCACCTTGCCCTCATTCCTCTGCTCCTTCTCTCCTGATTTATTCTCAGAGGTGTAATCTCACCTCTGCAGCTGTACATACAAATTCAGGGGTGACACTTACAGAAAATCTGAGCTAATTCCCTGCTCTGCCCCTTTAGCAGAAGACAAATGTGCTGTGAGGGCCTTGAGAAGCCTTGAAAAGAAAGCTGTGGTTGTTTTGTTGGTGGATATATAACCAAAGTTCCTTCTTTCAGAGTGTTTGTAAGGTCTGAGTTGTTTTCCAGCTGAAATTTGCAGTTCATAGCTTCTGCTGTCCTTGGAATTTTTCAACAAACTAGTCCTGGAATGGGAGTGCTGCATTTGCCTTTGGAGTCATTGATCAATCTTTAATTGCATTGTTGATATTTTTTCCTGGTCCCATCCCAGCTCCATGGTCACTCCACATTTCAGCACTTCACAAAACATAACTTCCTTTTCTTTACCTGCCCTTTGGATTCTAAGGGAGGGGGAAAAGAAATCTTAAAATGTTTTGTTGCACATATTTCATAGCACTTATGGAAGCCTAAAGGTCTAAAAGTTGCACAGTGCCCAAAAGTATATAAAAGGTGATCCAGTTGCAATTCTGGGATGTATGTGCCAGTCATACCAATCCAGGAGCAAATCAACACTTTTTGGAGTTTTCAGATCCGATTCCTTTCTGCTTATATGTGTTTTTTAAAGTAACTTCTTGATGTTCACGTAACTTATACATGTTTGCTTCAAAACACAGAGCCACACACTTGGCAGAGTGAGGGAATTACATTTGTAAGTAACAATATGTAGGCTTGTAGATTATAATAATGATCATGATATTTTTGTGCTGTTTATTCGTGTTGCATTTGATATTTAAAAGCTCTCTGTAGAGAAAGGCATTGATTGAGGTTTTGAACAGGCATTGGCATCTTGAATTTTAGAGTTTGTGAGAGATTTGTGTGTTCTGAACCTGTTCTGTGTAAAAGCCAGCAAAGTTTTCAGGTGTGCTTTGGGCTGCCTTTCAGAGAGCTCAGCCTTGTCCACTCGCTAGGCCTGTGTTCTTGCAATCACAAAAATTGCATCTGTGCCTTATTGTCTGCAGATGACGGGATCAAACGAGTTCAAACTCAACCAAACTCCAGATGATGGGATTTCATCAGTGAAGTTTAGTCCAAACACATCTCAGTTTCTGCTCGTTTCATCCTGGGACACGACTGTTCGGCTCTATGATGTTCCTGCCAACACCATGAGACTCAAATATCAGCATTCAGGAGCTGTGCTGGACTGTGCTTTTTATGTAAGTGTGGGAGGGGTTTTTTAATTATTATTTTACAAAGTACGAGAAATTGTCAGTCCCTAGAATTAAAGAGAGGCCTTACCTGTGCTTTTTTTCACTGAATATTTTGTCATATTGGCTGGTGCTGTTCTGTGGATCAACACTCAGGTTCTCAAATGATGTCTCCCTTCTAAATCAGTTTTAGGATTACACTGCACTTAGATGGGACTTAGGTTGTCAGTCTTTTAAATTATGAAGAAATGGAAATGATTTGGTATAGCCTTTAACTACCTTTTAAAAATTTATTTTAATTTTACTTCTAAACAAAAGAAATTCATATTTAAGTGCTCAAAGCACTTAAGCATTTTGCAAAGCTTCTGTCTGTTTAAATCTGGGTAAGAGCTTAACATTTATGTCTTAATTCTCATGTTCCCAAAACTCCTGAAAGCAAGTCCTTTGTTATGAGTTCAGGACACTGAATGCAGAGCAGCCATGGAAACTTAATAAGGTGAATTCTGTGCTTTATAGGATCCTACCCATGCCTGGAGTGGAGGGCTGGACCAGCAACTGAAAATGCACGACTTAAACACGGACCAAGGTGAGAGATTGAATTCTAAATGCTGTCAGCAGCTGACCTGAGCTTCAGATTTATGAGTTTACATGCACAGAATATTCAGCTTCTTTAGATGAGGGATATTTAAGTATCTGGCCCTAATAAGGACTACCTAAACCCCTGGAAGAATTTGGCAGTGCCAGAAAATTTGGTAGCTGCTTGCAGGATGCCTTGAGCTGATTTTCTGATCACAATCCTGTTTTGCCCTAGGCTACAGGGTCTCAGTTAGGGGAAATTAGCCAAGCTGGACTAAAACTGAGCATGTTGTTTTTCAGAGATTTGTGGTTTGGATGTATTTAAAATGATCTTTCATGGCAGAGGGTAGATAAAACTTTTGCTTTTGTCAAGTATGACCTTGTACTACAGTTTTTTTTCTAAGAGAACATTGCTTGAAAATAACAGTTCCAACGCCTTGTTGGTGCAGAGTGTGGAACTGGTTTGTCTCACTTTTTGGTGTGTTTTTAAAGAGAAAAGCAAATTTCAACCAGTCACCAGCACCAGCCAATGGCCAGGGCTTGACAAATGGGTGTGTGCAGTAATGGTACCAGAAAGCTCAAATAATTCTGCCATAGCTGACTTCCTACAAGTGTTTTAATATTTTTATTGAGATGTAATACTAATTGCTTTCTCTTGTCATATTATTGATATACACAAGCTTAAGTTGCTTTCTGTATTAGTGTGTTTGTCAGAGTGTGATACCAGTTGATACTGAGCATGCTTTATACCAGTAAAGATCTCTCAGTGACTGCCTAAAATTCTTAAACCTAAGCTCAAGAGACATATGTTTAAATTTAACAATCCTAATCTTTGTAGAAATTGTGCTTCTGAAGGTTGAACTTTCCCTACAGGGACTTCTGGCATAGAAATGCACTTCTAGAATGTCAGAAAATGCTTGTACTGCAGTAGTGTTCTTTTTTATTCTTTATTTCACACATTCTGACTCTTTGCAGGGCCAGGAAAGTTACAAAATATTGTGTTTTCTTACAGAAAACCTCGTTGGTGCCCACGATGCTCCTATCAGGTGTGTGGAGTATTGCCCAGAAGTGAATGTCATGGTGACAGGCAGCTGGGACCAAACAGTGAAACTCTGGGATCCCAGAACTCCCTGTAATGCAGGAACCTTCTCCCAGCCTGAAAAGGTATGTGCTGCATTCCAGGTGTCAAATAATGCATCCTGGGACTGAGACATCACACAGGACACTGCCTTGAGCTGAATTTGTGAAGTTATATTTAATTTTTTTAAACTGGATGGAAGTGTAGCATTTTAAAAGATTGGTATTCGGAATATATTGCCATTTTTAGGTGAAGGCTTTGAGCTTTCCTCAGCATAACTTAATTCTTGGTGCTTGTGCTCGACCAAATTCTTAAAATTTAAAATAGATTTGAAAGAAAACCAAGCATCTTGGCTTGATTGTAATATACACAGTTGATTTCCTTAAATGTTAAGATTTTAGGTATATCAGACCCTGGCAGGTCTGATTGTTTTGGAATGAGCACAGAAAAATGTCTCTATAGGAGGCCATTTATGTTGCCTGATAATATTTTGGCTTTTTTACTTGTGTTCAAAAAACTGAACAGAATTGGCTGTATTGTGATTTACCTGTTTTGTGTTAATGCCTGGTAAATTTGCATATTCTCCTAAAACTGAAATCCTCTGTGCTAATGGGAGACTCGGAGAGATAAGATAAAAAGAAATGTGTTCAGCTTTTTCTGATGGCCATATGATGTGTCAACTTCTCGTGCTGCTTACAGTGCTGTCACTGAAAGAATTCACAGGAATTCCTGTTTTTTCAGACTCCTAAACACAGGCTGGCTTGCTGGATAATTTTACCCATGAATATTTTTTTGCCTGTACCTTTTTAAAATTTCATTTAGCACTGTGACATCCTATTGTCAAGTCCTAATTATGAGCCATCATTACCTTCCCTTTGCCCCTGAATAGCTCTTACTCCTGTTGCAGCAGAGCTGGATCTACTTCTGGCAAGACCTTTGTGCAGAATAAAGTAATTGCATTATTTCTAGTTTTGATTTATAGATGTATGTAGCATGTAAAGAACTGTGATAAATTGCTGACAGAATATCATATAATGGACAGGCACAGTGAATCAAGCTGCTTATTGGTTCAGCAAGGTTCATTATGTCATTTTTTTAATGCTGCCTTTGATGAATGTGTACACCTACTCCACTGCGTGACAACGGTTTCATGTGATTTATGGCTGTGTGGTGGAGAAAGAACACTCACTGTACAGGTGTGACATCAGTTTGTGAAGAAGATTTAGGATATTTAATGTTCTTTATGCCTTTGTTTCCCTATGTGTCCACAAACACATTTTGTATAGTGTTTATGAATATTTCTGGACCAATTTTTACATCAATAACGAAAAACTGTCTTGTTAAAATGTGTAACTGCTATTGGCTCAAAGTTTTCTTACACTTTTTAGGAATAATTTGGATCATTGGAAATTTTGGGCAACCCCTGTGTGAATATTTAAGACTTTTCCCATCCTAACATCTCAGTCTTAAGAGTTCCATAATCACATTTTAGAGAAGAGAGCATGCTGTGGGGATGAGGATTGGTTAAAGAAAACTTTAGTATCTATAGGTATACATACACACCTGTCTGCTTTTTTTTTATTAGAAATTAACTTTCTGAAAACATATTTGTAGCAAGTGAAGAGAGAAGTTGTTGTGTCTGGTATTTCAGAGCATTCTTACCAGAACCAAGCAGCTTTGTTGGGTTTCATCAGAGAACCAGAAAGTGAAACCAAATGAGTGAAAAAGTCCAAACACGTGCCAAAAATAAACTGATTCTTTCTGGCAGGATCCCAGATCTCTTACATTTTTAATTCCTGATTTGAGGAATACCCAAGATCTGTTTCCTATGGATTTGGCTGCATTAGATCACTTGGAAAAAGCTCATTCTCATCGTTTGCCCCTGTTAGCAGCTCAGTGACAGCTGTAGGTAGCTGGATTCCCTCTGCTTATGTATCACCAACTTGGAATTCATTCCATAGCAGTTTTTTTTTTATTAAACCTCTTTCCTTTTTCTTTTTTTTTTTTTTTTTAACCTATTACCAGATGAATTGCATCCTAAGCAATAGTTGGAAACAACAATTCATACACTAAATATTTACATGTGAAATTTGATAAGCCAGAATTTCCCACTGAGCCAAGTTTTGGGGTAGAGTTAAAATTCCAAGCCATTATCTTTTTTTTTAATATGTCAAACATACTGCTTTCTTCAAATTCACTTAGTTTTATTAAAGTATACAGAGTACTGTGTTTTTTTATTTAATGGTTTCTTGGCTATTTGTTTTATTAACATGAAGCTCAACTCAAAATATTCAGTTTATAAAGAAAACATACTTGGTTACCAGGTGGAGGAAAACAGAGAGGAAAACGTGGTTTTGTAGGACTAAAACTGCAGGATCATGAGCTGACAGTGGGAATGCAAACTGTGCATACCAAGCAGGGATTAATTCCAGTATCCATCTCTTCCCCTCCTGTTCCTTTGTGTGGGTTTTCTTTTTGTCATTAAATTAGATAGATTTAATGCTTGGAATAATTTTGGAGCTTTTGATTGCTACATCAGGGTGTTCTCACTAACCAGCTGCTCACTCCTGCTGCTTACCCCAAATTTGGGTTCTCAATTAAAGCTGAAGGGAATTCTATTGCTGTGGATTCCATGGGAGATGTCACCAGTTGTGTTAGTGCTCATTGCTTATCCTGTAGAAAGAGCAGGGGGTTTTCAGGCTAATATCAATGTTAAATACTGTAAATATTTTTTTTGGAAGGTCTACACCCTGTCTGTGTCTGGGGACAGGCTGATTGTGGGGACAGCAGGTCGGAGGGTGCTGGTGTGGGATTTGAGGAACATGGGATACGTTCAGCAGCGAAGGGAATCGAGCCTGAAGTACCAGACCCGCTGCATCAGAGCGTTCCCCAACAAACAGGTATGGGAGCCATTCAGCAATCCCATTGCTGCTGAATATTCTTCAGCAAAATGGGGGTTTGTTTTCAGGTTTATTCTTCAGTGGGGGTTTGTTTTGTAATCAAACTCTGGGAGGGAGGGAGGAGGTTTCCTGTGGCACATTAATTCTTTTTAGTGCAGCTTAGCAATGTTTGCCACTGATGTACCAGCATCTTATGTTGT
This sequence comes from Eopsaltria australis, assembly GCA_034509425.1. NCBI lineage: Eukaryota > Metazoa > Chordata > Aves > Passeriformes > Petroicidae > Eopsaltria > Eopsaltria australis. The sequence continues at coordinate 1,300,314 of JAVTVJ010010685.1, forward strand.
CGTTTTGTTCCTTAAGACTTGTCTTTTTAGAAATAACCTATTTAATGAATCACAATGCTGACATGTAATTAAAAAACGTCTTCCCCCTCCCCAGTTGCAGTAGAAGAGAGAAAGCCAGAATTGGTGGTTTCTCAGCAGCTTTTCTGCATTGTAGCCCTGGTTCTTGAACAGTCTGTGAACAGGGGCAGGATTAAAACTGCGTGAATGTCGTTTATATATTTTTCCTCTTTTTCTCTGTGAGTCTGTGGCATGCACTGCAGAACCCCTGATCCATTATCCAGGGGGAATTGCACAATTCAGGTGCTGCTACAGCTGTTCTGTGCAAGTTAACGTGGTGTGTCTGAGGTATTTCTTTTTCAAGGAAAGCAAGAAGATTGGCTTTCTCTGCCAAACCAATTTGTAAGGGAATTTTCCCCTGTACAGAGTGATAGTACAGGAATTGCAAGACCTGGTTACTTGTTCTTGAACTGGCATGAATGCTTTGTCCATTTTCAGTTCTAGTTATAGTAAAACAAGCTGATCTTCCAGATTGTATTGTATGATGGATTTTAAAGAGCCTTGTTATAGGTAGATATCATTGCAGTCCTATTTCTGAAAAGATCTATTATGGACTTAACTCAGAAGTGATAATAAAAGCATCTCAGGTTGCTCCAAGTCAGGACTGTAATTAACTGGATAAGTGAACACAACTTGTAATCAAGTTTCACTGAAAATACTATTTCAGTTTGAGTGTTTAGTTGTTACTGTAAAGCTCTGAACTGATTTTAATGTAATGTAATTCTGAAACTAAATAGTCCTGTGAGTATCTCTCATATTTCAGATATTTAGCCCCTAGGGGGTAGGGGAACAAATACAAGGAGTTCTTGTCTCTTGAAATTTTTTCCCCCAAGCACAAGCCTGTGTTTGGACCTGCAGAGGCAATCACAAGTCTCATTGTCAGCTTAAAATTGGGATGCAATGAGAATCTCTCTTAGAAAGCTTTTTTCTTCCTTACCACTTTCTTAGAATTTAGAAGGCTATGAAATAAAATTGTATTGCAGTCTTTTCCTCCAGCTGTAAACTTCTAAAACATGTAGCTCCAATTTTTTTTTCTTGTTAGGGTTATGTTTTAAGTTCCATTGAAGGTCGTGTAGCCGTGGAATATTTGGATCCAAGCCCAGAAATCCAGAAGAAGAAATACGCATTCAAATGTCACCGTTTGAAGGAGAACAACATCGAGCAGATTTATCCAGTTAATGCCATTTCCTTCCATAATGTCCACAACACCTTTGCTACAGGTAAATTCTCAATTCTTTGTAACACTTGCATCAGTTCCTGTACTTTTGATGTAAACAGATCAGTCTTTACTTCCTATGCCCTGACTTTTTAAGCATTTCAATTGTATTTCATACCATGAGCAGAGTTTTAAAATTATTTGATGTAGTGAGATTTCTTAACTCTCAATATTTTTTCCCCTAAACACAAGCTTGTGTTTGGACCTGCAGATGTAATCACAAGTCTCACTGTCAGCTTAAAACTGTGATGCAATGAGAATGTCTCTTAGAGAGTTTTTTTCTGCCTTACCACTTTCTTAGAATTTAGAGGGCTATGAGATAAAATTGTATTGCAATCTTTTCTCCAGTTAACTGCTTTAACAGGGATTTTGGGAAATGCTCATTGTGCTCATTACTGAATGAATCAACTCTGTGTTTTTCCTGACGACGTAATTACAAGCAGTTTTCTCTTTTTCCTGTGCTGCATCTCTTCAGTTTTATTTTCTTTCCTCGATTATAACTTTTTTTTTTTTGAAACCCTGACTTGCAGGTGGCTCCGATGGCTTTGTGAACATCTGGGATCCCTTTAACAAGAAGAGGCTGTGCCAATTCCATCGCTATCCCACCAGCATTGCCTCCCTGGCCTTCAGCAACGACGGCACCACCCTGGCCATTGCTTCATCCTACATGTACGAGATGGACGACATCGAGCACCCCGAGGACGGCATCTACATCCGCCAAGTGACAGACGCAGAAACAAAGCCCAAGTGAGTGCCTGCTTCACCTGCACTTGAGGCTCTCTGAGCCTCCACCCCAAGATTTATTAATTTTCCTAAATTCATGAATAGCATTACTGATGGCAGCAGATAGTGCAGCTTGACAGTAGGGCTGGGTTTGATGTTATCTCCTTCGCCCAAGCTTTCAATATCCGTAGGTTGATAGACGGCTGATGGATAAAATTGTGCCTGGTTGTTTAGTGGGAGAAGAATGTCAAACTCTTATCCTCTTTCAATAGGTGCTATTATATGAAGCTGTAGAGTTATTGCAAGCTCATTGCTTCAGGGATTGAGTGAAGAATTCAAGAATAATTTATTGGAGTAAATGTTACCGTGTTTGGATATTTAAAACTTGGAATGAATGCGATCTATCACGCTGAGTACGCACCCAGCTGTCAGAGTGAGCAGTGAATTTAGATTCTGTTCTGGGAAGGTTGTGTAAAATCCAGGAAAAGCTCTCTCAGTTCCTGGGTGTTGGAGTTTGCTACAGCCCTTTGATAACACACTTCTCCGTCGTTGTTGCTGTCAAAACGAGGCAAACTGATTGATGGAGGTAAAAATTCCTGTTCAGCTCGCTTTGGCATGAATGTTACATAGAAAAATTGCCATCCCAGTGCAGAATTGTGCTGCCCTTAATGATGCAGGCACAGGAGCAGTTGGCTTTATTTTCAAATTCCTGTGCTTTATCACTGCTAGGTTTTTTCTCTTCTAGTGCTCAATCTGTCTTACACCTTATCAGGTTGTCTCCATTATTAAAAGTGGCTGTGAAAACAGATACAGAAACGATGAAATTTCTTGAGTTTAAAACCTCAAGACCTTCCCTTCCACTCCCTTAAGTGACTTGTCTGCTGCTTTGGAGCAGCTGTTTTGTACTTATGAAGATATTTATTATTGTAGAACTTCCACATCTCTCATTTGGAGATACTTGTTTTAAAGTAATTTTTAATACTCCTAGAAAAATAAAGCCAGAACTATTTTAGTATTTATTTCTGGGAGTTCCTCAAGTGGAAAAAAATCCAAATATGATAATTCAAAATTTAAAACAAAAATCAGATTTTACTTGTTACATATATTTATGAATTGTTTTGTTTTGTTGTGTTTTTCAAAGTTGATAAAAAAATACTTGGTGCTGTTTTTTAATAGTAAGAGTTGCTTTCAGGTTTTTTTTTTTATTCATTGCTAGTTAGAGTTGCTAATTCTGTAGATGCTTCATTCTGCTGTACAAGGAGGTTAATCTACAATTAAACAATATTTCCTCTTGGCCCTCCATTATTTTCTGAAACAGATGGTTCATCATTTCCTGGGCTGTTAAACACAGCAAGGTTAAGGTTAGACTCTTGGGAATCAGCTAGTTTGGAATCTTATTAGGCTGTAGAAGGAAAACTAATAAGAATACTCCTTAATATCATTTTGTGACTGTAAACAATTATTTATTAGCAAACAATTGATCCCAGAAGGGCAAATTGTTTGAGTCAGTAATGAGCTGAGAAAAGACAGAGCATATCTGTGTATTTGGAAAATAATTGTAACGTAATTGCAATGCATTTAGACAGGCATCTTTTTGGACCTGTTTCTATCTTTAAATGAATTTCTGAGAACATTAACGAGGTTTATATGCTTTTCTGACATTTACAAGTTGCTTGTGCCAACCTTAGGGCACTAAGAATGATGGGTATATTTTAGTGGTTCAGCAGTGTGAGTCATCTCTGGTTTATTCTAAAAATAAGTTACTTAGGACAGAAGACTAATGGCAGTTTCATAGTGATCTTTTTGCATATTAATTTGAGTCACAGTGTTTCTGCACAGCGCATTCTTAGTGCATCATGATGGTGCCACATTATATAAAAATCACTTTTTTCATCATTAAACTGTTATATTCTGGATCTTGATACAAGTGAAAGCTGGCTTTCTGCGAGTTTCTGCTTTCCTAGGATATTGAATGTTCTGCCTGCTTATGTTTGCTCTAAATATTCTTCCTAAAACAGAGTTTATTTATTGCAGGTCTACTTAGACTACTGGTGATAACTCCTTGTCTACAAAAGATGCTCGCCTGCTCCTAACAAGGCTCCACTAAAACAAGCAAAGTGAGAAGAAAGATCTTTGTACTCGTGTTGTTTTTAATTAAGAAATGTTTGTTTGTTTATTGTAGTTTGTCTAAATCTGTCATTCCTTGCTTGCTTATAATGTTAGTGAAACTGTTTTCTTTATTTGCTGTTTGGAGCTGAATTACTTCAGTCCTGTAGATAACCTTTTAAAAAACTTAAACATTTTGTAGTATCTGATCATGAAAACTTTTACTGCTTTCTTATTTGTTCAATAAATATATATAGATTTTTTTGAAAACAAATACTTTGTGTAGCAGCCTTTACTGATTGTGAAACAAACGTTGAGACCAAACCCTTAAATTGCAGGAGTTCTTGAGTTTTTGTTTCCTGATGAAAAAATTTCTGAATCTTTTTATCTTTTTCCAATGAGATGAACTGGGAAATAAAATGAAATGTTTTCTGTTGAGTATTACCACTAAAAGCTGTGTCACTCAACTGTGTTTGCAGAGCAGACTCAGGCTGCTCTCCTGGTCACTTGTATCAGGTGTTACTACTTAAATATTTATTTGATAGTGAATAGTAAGGAGGGACAGAAAAGCTGATGCCTGAGGAAGGTGATTGAGGTGTGGGATTTTGGATTGGAGGTTGGATTCATGCTTTGCTTCCAACTTCCTCTCTTCTATCAGTGCCTGTGTAGCCAGTGGGAGCACTTCATTACCTGTAGGAAAACGAACTTGCTGACAGCAGGAATGGTCCCAGATCATTCCAGAGAAGGTGGGGATGGAGAGGAAACGGCTCTGGGTGTGCAGAAATCTGACAAACTTGGGCTGTTACCAGGTAGATGTGGTAAATGAGCTGTATATGGAATACTCTGCAGTTTGTCATGAGCTGGATGTGGATTCTTCGATCATAGAAACTGGTTTTGATGGGTTTGGAAAAAATAAAGATTTTCCTGAGTTAAATATGAGTCATGCCCTCAGCAGAATGTCATCCAGCCTCTGTTCTGGTGGACTACCCCATTTCCTTGCAGTTTTAATTGGCTTTTTTGCAGCAAGGGTTACATGGCTGATGTTGGGCAGAGGTTGAATGTTTGATGGCAGCTTAGGAAGTCATAACACCTTGGTGTTCAGGTGTTTTATTAATTTTAGAGGACTCCTTTGATCAACAGGGCCAATTGGAGCCCTGTCATGGGAGCTGAAGGCTTCTGTCAGAGTGACTAGCAAAGCAATATTAAGCTTGTGGAAAAAAGAAGTGAGGATGTGTCCAAATAAAGGAAAAGGTGGTTTAGTGATGTTGTGGAGAGAGGAATATGTGAAATGGAGAGAGGATAGAGTGGGGAGTTACACATGTAGAGCTGTGGGGAACAGAGGGAAATAAGAGCTAGAGAACACAGGGGAAAACAAAGAGAATTAGGGGAATTCCAAATACTTTGGTTGACAAAGGGAACCATAATATAACTTGGAAATTATGGCACCTGTGCAGTGGTAAGTACTGGGGGAAAAAACTGCTAATGTGCTGAGATCTGTATGTTTCAGTGGACAAAGTTAGTCCAGGATGTGTATGAGGGAATGGACTTGACTTACTGATTCTCTTTTGGCCTAAAAACCAGAGGAGGATTCCTTGTGGCGAGTTGGTGTTTTATGTAAATGCTTGAAACAAACACAAATAGTGAGACAACCAGTGGAGAAAACAAATATTGGTTGGTCAGGGCTACAGGGCTGTGTCCATGTGTTGGGTACAAATATCACAGTGTGCAGTTGAAATACAGATACTTCTTTTACAAGATTAATGTCCCTTTTATTAGCACTCTCCAAGAAATGCAGGTCAAGGCAGAGGTTCATAAGCTGGAGGAATCATGAAACAAGCCTTTTCTGACTTCTGTAACAAGCAGCTGAACAAAGGATGTACTGACTCTTGATAGAGGAATTGAGAGCTAAAAAAGCTCCTTAAGTCAGTGCTTTTTGGCTGGTGTTGAGGGCCGTGGAGAAAACATGGAGCCACAGCCATCACTGTAATAGAGTCATCAATCAGCACTGACTGCTGGCAGCAGTGAATATCCAGGGTTGTCTCTCACAAGAGCCTCATAACACTGTGGTATTAGAAGCCAAGTGGCATCTGTGCCCTGCATGTCACAAAAGCAAGCTGGTAAGTACTTCTTTCTGTTGGCCAGTCCTTCAGGATAATCAGTGTGTGCTTACTGCTTGCAGGTCTGGAGCTCTGCTGCATCTCAGGTGGGGTGTTTAGTGCTGGTGCTGCTGCAATTATAATAAATATTTTAAAAAGTCTTCTTTAGGTGGGTGTCATCCCAAGCAAAATCAGTCAAAGCTGGGCTCTGAGCCCCCAACAGAGGCTGAAGTGATGCTGTTGAGGATGACTTCACAAAGTTGTATGGGTATTGCCAGCTCCATCATTAATTGCCTCACACTTTTGTATGTGCCCAGTAGTTTTCACTGCCTTGAAAATCACAGATTTTCTGTGGTTGGACTCACGTAGTCCCCAAGTTCAGCAGTAATTCCACTGCTGCATCTGTTATGATGGGTGCCCAAAAGCTGGGTGTTTCTACTTCTGAGTTTTTGCAAATTTGGCTTAAATGCCACATCCCCCATGAGGGATTGGTATCAGTGGTGTGGAGTCAAACCCATTGCTTTGGACCAGCAGATCTTTTGGATCTGCTCTGGTGTTGTTGAGAATAATCACAACCACAAAGGCAGTCATTTTTTAGTCAATATGCAACTGATACAACCTCTGCTCCTCCAGCAATGTGACATTTGCTCTGAAAAGTGTCAGGATTCTTTGATTCAAATGCTTTCAGAATTTAGAAATTAAGAGTCAAAGACAGGACTTGCCCAGATATTCTTATAACTGAAATGCTAAAGGCTCTCTCTGTGAAACCTAAGGCTGTGTGTGCAGTTTTTCACTGTCTCAGACATTCTCCTGTAGCATGAAAAGCACATATGAATGTGCTAAAACACGTGATAGCAACATGGGGTCGGTAATAGGTCTTCAGAGTCTCCTGTGATTACCTGCAAAGTGGAAGGGAATAAACTGTTCTCCATGTCCACTGGGATGAGGCGTAATGAGCTTAAATTGCAGCAGAGATTAGTGGAGACATTAGGAAAAACTTTCCAAGTGTAAGGATGGTTAAGTCCAGGAATAAATGGCCTGGGGAAGCTGCAGTGTCTCCATCTGTGGAATTTCTCAAGCACTGGTCAGACCAGGGCTGCCAGGAATGGTGGGGTCTTAACTGGTTCCATCTTTGGGCAGGAAGATAAGGCAGCACTGGTTGTCCTTGTGCTTGTTCTGCTCTCCAGCTTCCCCTGGCAGTGGGATCTGATTTCCCAGAGCCAGAGGGGCAGTGCCTGGGGAAAGCTCTGCAGCCCTTATGGCACCTTCCAGTGCCTAAAGGGGGCTGGCAAGAAAGAGGGAGAGGGACTTTGGACAAGGACATGGAGTGACAGGACAAGGGGAATGACTTTAAACTGGCAGAGGGCAGGGTTAGATGGGATTTTGGGAAGGAATTGTTCCCTGTGAGGGTGGTAAGACCCTGTGGTACAGGGTGCCCAGAGAAGCTGTGGCTGCCCCTGGATCCCTGGCAGTGCCCAAGGCCAGGTTGGATGGGGTTTGGAGCCACATGGGACAGTGGAAGGTGTCCCTGTCCATGGCAGGGGGTTGGCACTGGCTGACCTTTGATGTCCCTTCCAGCTCAAACATTCTGTGATTCTCTGATAATTTTTAAAATCAATGTATGCATTCATTTTGTCGGCATTTCTCAGCTTGGGTTAATTCTGAATTAAGGTTGATATCTAAATGAAGGTTAATCAAGAATGGCTGACTTTTATTTTCTATATAAATTGTTTACATCAGCCTTACCATAACTTTAACTTGCACCCAGCTTCATCAGCAGCACTGACCAGCTCAGCAGAGTTGTGTGTTCTAATCTATTCCCCACTTGCAGCTCCTGGGAAAAACACAGCAAGGTAGCCTCAAGTAGAAACAAAGCAACAATTTATTCTTAGGCCAGAGATTTTCTGCTAATTAAACTAAGCAAGGGTTGCTTCTCCCTGCTTGTGTTTGCTGCAAGCCACCCCTGCTCTGCAGCCACAACAATGCAACAAAGGCACCGATTGCCTCGTTGTCAGCTCAGCACGGGGGCATTGTCACAGGTGATTCTGGCTGCAGAATTTGTTCCCTAAATAGATAAGGCAGACAAAGGTGGAGAAAGAAGAAATAGTCTCATTCCACAGATGTCAACAAAGGCACGGAATAAGGAAGTGAATTTCCTTGCCACAGAGCAAAGGCAGGACTTGAACAGATGTCTTGATTCCTAGTGCACGTAATTGGTTTAATTTTTTGCCTCTGCTCCAGACTTACTGTGGGGAGTTATTTCAGTTAATCTTTTTTAGTCCTGTGATGTAATTTTTTGGTCAATTCAATGTCCAGGGCTTCCATGTAAAGGTAAATGAGACCAAATTGTTAAAAAATATTGAAGTCTATCCTTTAAAATGCAGTTTCTTCTCGTACAATGATCCAGAGGTACAGTGTTGTGTTGATATTTAGTAGTGCTGCATGGCAAGAGAGATTCCAGTAGAATGCCAAGATTGCCTTTCCTTTAGTGAGGGAGAGAAGTGATAGGAAGAAAGTAGAAAATGCAAGCATTATTGAAGGGTGTGCTTTTAAAAATAATAAAATGTTCCATTGTGTTCCTACACAACATTATCTAGGCAGCAAAAAATTAGAATTCAGGCCCTGCAAATCAAAGACTATCAGGAAATATTAACTAGAGAATTTGCAGCTTGTTTTGTAAAACTAAAAAACAAAAAATTGACACGGCTGTAGCCTGTGCAGCAGTCAGTTAAAAAAAATATACATATACATATGTTATTTACCATTTGCACACCCTCAGTTTCTGATGCCTCTTACTGATGGATCTTGAATTTTCTTGATTGAGTTTTCTTGTCCACAGAGACATTTTGTGTTCTGGGGAGCTGCAGTGCTGCAAGTGCACATCTGGGGGTTGCAGGATGCACGTAGATAAAGGTGCAGGAATATATCAGGGCTGACAAATTTCTCTGTTCCATTTTATTTGTTTTTAGGATCATAGCCCTAAAAAAGGTGCTTAAATCCTTGATTTTTTTTCCCCTTGGTTGTAATGGAGTCACTGTTCTTTCCTTGTCATCTGCAATGCTCAGATACTTTTAATCAAATCCTCAGGATTTAAATTATTAACCTTCTTTTTTGGGATTACATTTTTTATTCCTAATTACACGCAAAAGATATATATCATGAAATATGCAGCATGTAATTGTGATTAAAGCGTGCAGCCTCCTGAAAGATGGGCCTAACAGTTTGATACACCCAAAATTTAATTAGGCAGATAATGGGGTTAGAGGGGAGATTTTTAAGGATGGGGTGGGGATGGAAATATTTGGAGTGATATTGGTGGAAATCAGTATGGAGGCAAATGCAAATAAAGTCACATTTCTTTCTTGATCTTCACTTGTGTTGTCTTTTTTGTGCTGGTCTTGAGATTGTCCGTGAAAAACTGAATTTATCTACAGAGGGACCAAGTAATTCAGTGAGTTGCAGAATTTTCTACCTAGTTTGGTCTTTTGGTTGTTCTTTCTGGAGAAACCAAGTTTTGACTTAAACCACGATAACTTTTCCCAGGTAGATTTCCTGGGCACGTTATCAAAGGCTGTCTCCTCTGCTTGGCTGCCTGCTTTCATGAGGGCTGCAGGAATTTGATAGCTTTGAGACCTCCTTCCTCTGCCCAGCCCCGTTGTAATTGGTGTCTCAGTTCCCAAGTTATTAGGGGGATGAGAGGAGCAGGGGATGGGCAGACAGACACAGCCAATTTCATTGCACCAAACTCATTTCCGTGGGGAGCTGGAATAAAAAAAAATCAATTAAGGTTAAAGACCCTCCAGTCCCCTCCTTCAATTACTTGGGCAGAACAATCCTTTGGCTGAAGTATCCATGATACACAATCTCCTCCTCAGCCTGTGCAGGATTAAACCTCTTGGGGCTGTTTGGAGTGTCCAAGCACGGGATAACCCCCTGGATTTCCCATCAACATTGGCTGAGCTCGTGGAGCCTTTGGCAGTGCCAGGATTCCCCTGCTGCAGTTTGGTGCTGCCGGTTCCTCTTCCAGCATCAGGAGTTTCCTGCAAGCTGCATTATCCCAAAGGAGCATGGTCCCATCCTGCTTTTTTCAGCATCCAATGACCTTAGTGCTGCTAATTAAGCAATTTCTCCTCTTATGAGGGATTGTCTTATTTATTTCCACGTTCTGGAAATCTCACTGGTCTCCACATAATTCTGTTTACTCTTCCTCCCCTCCTCATTGGTAATTTGTGTTTAAATATTTAGCATTTCAGCTTCTACAATCAGAAATAATTCAGATACAACTTCTAAATGGTAGAGACATAGTGAGAGGTTAAATGGGACCATCACCTTTTTTACAAGCCACTTTCTGGACTATCTTCTAAATCATCAAAATCCCAACTAAAACAAAAAAAACCCGAAACAAACAGGTTTTTGGGGTTTTTTTTGCAGTTCTGACTGCAAAAACCAAGCCTGTGTGAACTGTCTGAAATGTTTATGATCTCAAAAGCAGCAAAAATCATCAATTTTCTGCGATCCTGCTTTACCCAGTGGAGATGTCCAGATTCAACACTTTGGGGCTCTAGTGTCTTTTTCTTCCTCTTATTTCAGTATTTGTTTTGCTAACAGCTTGTTCTGCTCTGGAACTGGTTGCTGTAAAGAAAAAATCCCCTTGTTTGCCTGGAATCTCTATAGTGAGGGATTTTGTTTGTGTGGAGAGAAGGAAATGAAGGATGGAAATGTTAATAGAGGAAGCACACATGGTTCAGATGATGTATTAGATGTATCCCCCTGCTTCTTGTTTTACTTCTCTGCATTTTTCATTTCTCCAAGGATGTTTTATTAAAAAATAATAAAAAAATAGGAGTGATGCTTTTCCTTTGCATAAACTTGAAAACATTTTGGTGGGACTTTTTTGTAACATCACTTCAGTTATTTAGTTCCTCACGGAGAGGTGTGGAACCAGGATTCCAACCCTGAACAAAACCTTTTCAGCTCAAGGGAGTTGAATTTAATTTCAATTTACTGCCTTGCTGTGAGGCTGAGAGACAATTCCTCTGGCTAAACTCAGTGAGCAAAACCTTGTTTCTCTTGGCACAACATCAACCTCTGCATCAAAATAATGGTAAATAAGGTTTTCCAGATTTTATTTGGAACTACAGCATCAGCATCACCTTTACAGGCAGAGAAATACTTATTTAAGATTTTAAACTCCTAAAACAGAGGCTGTGGTTTATGTCATTTGCATTATCATGGCCATTATTAATTCTCCCAGTAACTCTACTATTAGAACCAAATTGCATTGCAGGACAGCAAGTATCAACCAGCAGGTATGGTTATTTTTTGTTTTTAGCTCCTAATGCAGCAGCCTTTCATCCCTCTATAAGATTTACCTTTAACCCAAAATCTTTCACCCGTTGTCTATAATGCATAATTATAAATACATTGTATAAATACATTGTAGTCTGGAGTAAGTACAATTAAAAAGGGTAATTCGTTTCCCTCCCTCTCTCCCATCCTCCCACCCAAGTCCTTAGGTTTAATTTTCATGATTATGTTAGATTATGAGTCATTTTAAATCATGGTATCCAGTAGAGACTGCTCCTACTCTGCAGCTCTTTTCAACAGTTGTTTATGGTAGTTTCAGCCTCTTTCTGCCTCTCTGAGGCTCTTTATTTTTAAAGCAAGGCAGACAAGGCCTAAAATTATTCCATTAAAGAGGTGCAATTTTTGTAATGGGACTTAGAGTGCTCTGCAGAAGTGCAGGCAAGTTTCTTCAATATCCTGAGCATTATTCGCTCATTTAGTTAAATGATGTTTCTAATTCCCTGGTAATTACATGTAATGAGGCACTCTTTCTCTTCTTGATGAGACTTTAGCTTAATATGAGATGTCGTATTTTTTCTTTTTTTCTTTTTTTCTTTTTTTTTTTTTTTTAGGGATAATTACCCTTCCCAGGAAAAGCAGGGGGTTTGTTGTGCAGAATATATAGCAAATTATTTTATTTCCTGCCATCTTGACTGCCAGTAAATTATAAAATTAAGTTTCAGTGGAGCATTAGCACCATTTTGGAAAGGCTTGAGATTTTTTTTTTCCCCTTATTCATGTATTGATGTCCTTTGGGACTGTTGAGCTATTATTCATAGAATAGATGTTTTTCTGCCAATTCCTAGTATTAGATGGTATTGAAGCAGCAACATAGGTTTAATTTTTTTTGCCTGGATAATATCCAGTACAGAATGGTCTTGTTAGGTGCTTTTTCTACCAGGTAATTATCTTTATAAAGTTTTACTGACACTTCCCCCCTTCCTTGGTGACTAATTAAATTTATTTTTATGCATGTTGTAATATTAAGTGCTGGGGGATGTTTTGTTTTCAGTTCTGGGTGATTGTTCATAGATTTCTTGCACAGTATAACATTTAGGGCATTGGAATGAATGAAAAGCTATAGGATACATAAAGTTAATAACAATAATGCAGCATTTAACCTCAGTAAACATGAAATCAACAGCGATTTTAATTACTCTCAGTTTCCTACATTTTGTCAGTGTCATTTCCTTCCTGTTATTCTGATGAGATGATTCTTGTCTGCTTTTTTTTTTGGGGGGGGAATTTTGTTTTTAAATTCAAAATACTTTAAAAATTATGAATGGAATATCTGGGAGTCAAATTGTATAAGGGTGTTCTCTGCATTAGGAGCTGAATTGGCGTTTTAAAAGCCATTTAAATATCTAATTCTTACAGGAAATCCAGGGATGGATTTATCTCCCCTACCTTCCACTCTCTAAAAACCAGGTTTTTGGTCTTAATGAGGAAGGCACCAGGCTCTCCTATTTCCAGTTTTTGATGTATTGTTAAATAACAGCTGTTTGTGCAAGACACATCTGCTCTGAGCTCTCACCTTACAGGAGGAAAAGAACTAAAATCAAACCCCAGTGGTTTGGGGGAAGCCTCATTGTCCAGCAGGGGTGGCTGGAGAGGGAATGGGAGGAAGGAAGGTGATGTTTGTTATCAGAGTCTTGTCTGACTTCATTTCCTCTCTCTGGAAGAGACATTTTTGCAGCCAGCTGGGAAGATTTACCCTGCTCATCTTGGCAGTGGCACATTTGGAAGAGAAAGCTACAGAAGAACCTTTATTAATATGAAGATGCATATTCCTATATGTGAGTATATCTTGCATTTACACCCTTTGAAGTTGATCAGACTGTTAACACGCTTTAAAATACATTAATTTAAGGGTTTGGTGGGGTCAGCATCTGAATCTGTAGTGATCAAAGAATTAAGTCTTGAAACTGGTGGGCTCTTTTATCAGCAGTGCACTTTTCCTGTCTAAGAAACCACAGTGCTGCAAAGTTCTAAATATAAAGGCCCATCTTCATGATAAAACCAAGATTTTGAGAGGCTAAAGTGCAATCAGCAGTAGAAAATAAATGTCATAAATAACTTTTTGATCCCAAATACTGTGACCCCAATTCTATAGAAAGAAGCTGGAAAAATATGACTGCATCTCACTCTTTATTTCATCTTAAGCAATTTGACATCAATCAAATGACTATAGAGGCAAAGGCATGAACGTTTATTTCCCAGCCCACAGGATTGCTGTCAAATTGCAATTTTCGAAATTGAAAGAGTTGTTAAGCTAGATTTTCTCCATTTTCTTCCCAGTTCTCTCCCTCAAACTTTCAGAAATGTGCCTCTCAATTTCGCAGTGTACTATCCTACAGTGTGCGAGGAAATTAAAGGAGCTCCTGAAAAAATTCCTTACCATGCAGTGGTAAAATCTCATTTTCCTGTCTGCACCTCAGTGTATAAATGTAGAGGAAGACTACATCAAAGAGCAGGGAATGAATGAAATTTGAGCATTAAGATGCCCTGGTGAGGTTGGCAGCTAAAAGGAGCAAGTTTGGCACATTGGTGTTACATGATTTAAAATTCTCTGGCCAGGGCTGGGTATCTCCAGCCTGCTGCAGCTCAAAGTTGATCAAATCCTCAGACCTGCTAAGGAGGGGAATCTGCTGCTTTAGGGGTGTCAGCTTGGGGCAAAATCTTCTCCTCAATATTAGAGGGAGGCAGGGCATTAAAATTAAAAGCTTTTGCAACAGCAGAAGTTCGAAGTTGGTTGAGATCTGTGGTCCCATTATCAAGAAAGCCACAGAAACCCTCTCTCATTAAATTTCTCTGAGTTTCTGAAAGCCAAAGCTCCTGGATAGCCCTGAGCAGGTCAACATGTCCCTCATCTTTAAAATCAACAATAATGTTCTGCTCATGTCTTCCAGCTGCCTCAGTCTGGTAGGAACTTCAAAGCCTGCCTAATATATGCAATTTTCTCTTAAAACAAGAACAACAAAAAGCTTCTAGTGGAGAGAGTGCCTGTCTCAGCTCTGCTGACCCACATTCAGCCCTGAACTCTGCCAGAGGAATTCCAGCTCCTTTCTAAGATGCTGCCACAACTCTAGGGGTGCAGGGCTGTTCTGAGGTGTCAGATGTGATGCAGGAGACAACGATCAGCTCCACAACTGGCTCAATTCCATATTTAAATGAGGAAAAATTGTTAGGTTTATATTATTAGGCCCTGGGATGCACGTGGTGAGCAGGGGAGGAGTGGAGGTAAGTTAGGCTGATACAGGAGCCTGAGCTTCTCAGCACCTGATTTGCTATTTTTCGAGTACTATTCTTCCCCAGCGTTTGGATTTTCCATTTTCATCTCTTAGTCTTCCTATTTACTGAACTCTAGGAATTTATCTGATGAAGGAAAAAAGTGTGGGAGTGGAGAATAGGAAACCCAGTCTATTCCAGTTGCTCAGATTGGACGTTTTATACCATAATGAGATAAAACCATGTTGTGAAGCTTCAGTACAAAACCCCTGCAAAATCGTGGCAGTTTGGGGTTTATTCCAGGGTTTAAAGGTTGGCAGGTGCCATCACATTAAGCTGGTCCTCCTTGCCAATACACAGGCCTTCAGATATGTGCATCAAGCAATTTTGGACAGATAGTGGAGAATTATTCCCTGTTCTTGAGTGGAAATGGTGATAAAGAGGCTCAAACTCCCAGCTGGTGCTGTGTGACTCAGGGTGGAGCTGAGCAGGCTGCCATGGGGGCTGCTCTTTGTGCCTGCCAGATGTGAGACCAGGAACAGCTGTTCAGAGAAGGGTTCATATCCCAGGAGAAGGGTCCATCCCACAGGAGAAGGGTCCATCTCCCAGGAGAAGGATCCACTCTCCAGGAAAAGGGTCCATCCTTCAGGAGAAGACTCCATCCCACAGGAGAGGTGTCCATCTCTCATGAGAAGGGTCCATCCCATAGGAGAAGGATCCACTCTCCAGGAGAAGAGCTCATCCCCCAGGAGAAGGGTCCATCTCTCATGAGAAGGATCCATTTCCCAGGAGAAGGGTCCATCTCTCAGGAGAAGGGCTTATGCCCCAGGAGAAGGATCCATCCCCCAGGAGAAGGATCCATTTCCCAGGAGAAGGATCCATCTCTCAGAAGGGTCCAGGAGAGCGAGGGGAAGCAGAGCCCTGCTCCAGGTGAGCCTTTCAGCCTGTTTTGGGCAGTCTGAGAGGAGCAGGGAGCTGGAGCTGCCTGGATTCTGCTCTGCTGCAGGACGTGTCCAGCAGCCTCGGACGCTGCATCGGTCAGTGCGTGGAGTCCTGTCTGCCAGGACTGGCCTGAGTCCAACACTGCTTTCACAGGGGCTAATTAGGAGCCATCAGATTAAATTCCCTGTGACTTTATTAGTGTCTCTAAGCCAATGGCCTGCAGGCAAACCCCCTGTGAGTAAATCAGAGGAGGAACCATTTGTTGACGTTCGTGTCTGTCAGCCCCAGCCGTGGGCCCGTGTCCTGCTGGTACAGGCACTTCCACCACTGCACAGAGTTCAGATTGTTACAAATGCCTTTATCCATCCCCATTGACATTTTAAACAAACGGTGATATATTTAGTACAATAATTACAGTTATTTGATTACCTTTCTTTTAGCCCGAAGTAGAAGGCAACTGACAGATGTGAATACCTCCGAGACCAATACTCTGTAATAAACTAACATTATTTATTACAAGATGCATTTTATTAATAGGAATTGGCAGTAATTAATTCACTAAAGTTGATGTTACTAATAATTACATGTAATTCATGAAATATTTATGAAAGAAAACTGTGTATAAAAATGACACAAAGGTCATTTAGCTAATTAGTTAATAAATGTCACCAACATTTCTAGTGAGTCTCTCTAATTCTGAGCAGTTTCAGCTTTTTCTTAGGGAAATACTTTTTGAAACATTTTGTTTCTGTGCGTGACATCCTGAGATGGAAGCCAACATTTCTGGTTATTGTTTTGAGCCAATGTATGTACTGTTTCCTTTGCTAATCCACTTTGGCCTCTTTCCTTGTTCATAGTGAAAGATCCTAATTAGAGATAGCACGAGCTCAATCTAATTTAGGTTATCAGTGAGTTGCGGTGTCTCCCAGTTTAAGGATATATGAATATATCTCTGTCTTTTTAACTTGATTCCACTGACTTTCCATGGAATCAAATAACCATCATCCAAATTAATAGCTGACATCTGAACTGGAAAAATCTTAATGTCGTTTCTGCCCGGATTGAATTCGATGGCAAAAGAGCCCATTCACCTCATGAGCTGCAGGATCAGGCCCTGGGCAGCTCCATGGTCATGGCTGGAACAGTGATTTTGCACTGGTTTTTGGAAGCCTTTGCCATGGGATGGGCTGGTGATATTTGTAGAGGAAGGTGCAGAATGAGGTTCTCTTGTCAAATAGTGTGTCCTGTGTAAGACAGGCCATGGAGAGCTTCACTCTGTTTCAGGTTGTGTTTGATTAGTGTCAGATTTTCAGAGATGTTCAGTCAGCTTGAAGCACTAAGAGTCAGAGAATCCACATCTGTCATCTTCAAACCTGGGTGGATCTGGCTTCAGTTTCCTGCTGCAAGTCTTTGTCAAACACAAATTACTGGGCTCAAGGAAGAGTTCTGCTGTATGAAATTCCACTTCCAACTGAAGAAATGTAGGCTTGGTGATCTAATCATGTTCTTGTCCATGAGTCTGTGAGAGCCACCTTTGCACTTCCCTCATTCTGGCACTGCTCTCTGCTCAGTCATAAAACAACCTTCAGCACTCTGCCTTTTGGCAGAGGAGGGAATTGCTCAAGGACTTCAGGGATGAGGAGGTGAGGAGAGCGTTGTTCTCACTGCCCTAAATCCAGGAATGAGGAGTGGTGACCAAGGGCTGATGTCACTTCTAAATTCTGCTTCGTGGGTGAGTTAAATGGCTCTGGAGCAACTCTGGGCAGGGAGATGGACACAGGGCTGCCCTAAATCAGGGAGGGGAGGTCTTGTAATTGAGTCTTCCTTGAGTATCTATTCTCTGTCTGGATGTTGGTGCACTGACCAGAACCAGCCAACCATCACCACAAGGGCCTTAAAAGCAAACCTGTTTGTGGAACCTCAATTCCTCTTGTTTTGTGAATTGGAGACTGCTGATCACTGAGGAAACTTTGGTGCTCAGAGCTCATTCCTCGAGTTTGCCACTCACAACAACAAAATATGCCTTGGATCACCCCTTCATCAAGTGCCAGGCTCAGGCATTCCCAAATGCCATCACTTTGTACAGTAATAAACCAGTATATACAGAATTACACACTGATTACCTCAGGTCCACTTTCTTTACCACGAGCAATCATGAATGTATAAACAATATAAAAAACTCAATGTAAAAATGACATCAAAACAATAAAATGGCCACCATAAATTGTGCATTGGAAAAGAACGATTGTGTTTGGCAATGAGAGAGGTGTTCTCAACCTCGTGGTCCCCACTGGGGTGTTCCTGTCCCTGGCTGATGGCATTCCCTGTGGAAAGCACATCCCTGTGTGGTGTTGAAGAGGATGAGCCAGAGCCATGTCAATCCCTTGGTCCTCCCCTCCTAAATCCACCTCAGCTCGTTAGTAAATGACAAGGTTTGGCCTTGCATTACTGCATAGCCTAAGTGAAAAGGGAAACAATTTTCTGAGATTATTTGAATTGCCTGCCTTGGAAAATAAAAATGAAAAAGCTCTTGTTATTTCCAATTAATAAACAGGCTCTCAGGAAGAAAGAGCTTCAGCCTCAAGCAGAAGGAACGGCAAAACAAGGGGAGGGAAATATGCACAGGAGGGGCTGTAGGACAGGGTTTGTACAAACCCACAGCACCTCCCCCTGCTCTGTGAAGCACCTGAGCCTTTTCTCCAGCTCCAAACAGTCCTCCCGATGGGGAAAAACGGAGCAATCTTGAATTGCCTCCAATACGCTTCCTAACAGGCAACTGGTCCTGATAGAACAATTTGAAACTCTCTGTCTCCTTATCTTCTGCCGACATCATTTTTCAGAAGGGGCAACAGGACCAAATTAAATCCTTGTGCTGCAGACAGTCTGTCTGATTGCCTTGTGGCTGTTGCCCATTTTGAAGATTTCCTTGAGCAGCTTAAAACTAAGGCAAGAGGAAAGTTCATGTGTGCTCGTGCACAGGGATGCACACAACCCTGTGCCTCCCTTCTCTTACACTTACCCAATTAAGAGGTACATTTACAGCTAAAGGAATTCAGAGTCCAGTTGTTCTATGCCATGGCCACTTCCTGATGGCGGAAAATGTCAGGAATCCCCCTCTCCCCCTGCTTTTCCCCCCCCCAAATCCAGACTAGGAACTTGGAGGAATGAAAATAATAAGATGTATATAAATTAGTTTAATCCAAATATTATTTGTGGAAAGAAGCATAGGGAAGTGTGGCTGGTTGTGCTTGTATCTGATTTGTCGTGTTCACATAAGGCAGGAGCAAAAGGCTTGGTTACCTTTAGCCTCTGCTATTTTTTGAGTCTTCTTCTCATGTGTGAAGCCCATCTTGCCTGCAGAAGGTTTGATTTTTGACTGAGATCTGGCTGTTAGGGCTGAACAGACACAGTGAGCACGGTGGAAGGGGAAGGGGTTGGGAAATGAGATTTGCTCCAAGCAGCAAATGGATTTGGAGAACCTGATTGCTGTATAACAAAAGAAGCCTCCGGGGTATCTTTTACTTACTGATGGGCAGGAGGGAGCTGTGTTCTTGGGACGTCTTTCTGTGGGCTTCAGTGCACAGTCATCCCCTTTGGATCGTGTCCAAGAGCTGCTCAGAATCCCGATGGCTCTCGGGAAGCATTAAATCAAGGTGGATGTCACTTCACAGCTCATTGTGAATGCACCTCCTGGAGCACGGGCTGCATGGAGCATTCCTGGTCAGGCAGAGCCTTCTGCCTCAGGGGGAGGTTTATCCTCAGGAACAGAGGAGGAAAACCTTCACTCCTGCCCCAGTCTGTGGTTATCCAGTGTATCACCAATTCATGCCCCCAGCTCTCCTCCTCGAGAGCTCCATGTTGTGCTCAAGGGACACAAATCACGTCCCCTTGTGTACCTCTGTGCTGAGGACAGGAACATGGAAAGGGATGAGCTGTCTCCTCAGGATGGAGCAATTCCCCATGGATGGAGCAGTTTCAGTCAGCAATTAATGCTGTTGGCTCCTGCTGCAGATCCTGAGCTTCTGTAATTGCCCCATCTCCACAGACTCCAGAACGATGCTCTCTCCTCATTCCTGCTCAGGTCTTGCTTCTTTGTTTCCCAATGTCTCAGAAAGTCACAAACCAGCAGATGAAATCCTCCCTGATAACTCTATATGGACAACATAAATATCTGGGGAAGGAATATTTCATAATTTCTATATTGGGAGCTAACTTGACCTAGTATTTATTCTTATATTAATATAAACCACAGATATATTCAGTAAAGAAGCAAACATGAAAGACTGGTAATTGTTCCTTTGACAGCCAATTAATAGATATAAGATGTACTATTTGCATGTTATTAAATATGAAGATGGTCAATATATATATTTTAAAAAATAAAATAATGGTTTGTAAGAGGAAAGGCAGCACACACAGGGCTCTTCACCATCCCAGACATAATTTTGCTCTCCCCAAGGATCCAGGCCCTGCTTTTGTGTTGTCTCATGCTTACCCAGCCATGGTCCCAACACTGAGTATTCACAGGCAAAGAAGACATGGTGAAATTAAAAAAAAACAAAAACTGAGGGAAGCCAGAAGAACAAAACCACGCTCTTCTCTAGGAAAACTTGTTGGAAACCTTAGAATGTGTTAAATTGATTTAATCCTTGCTGTGTTTTGTTTGGCTGCTGTTGGTTTTGGTGTAAGAAATGAGTTCTGCAATTTTAGCCAGGATTTCTGAACATAGCCTGAACAGGGGGGTGTTTTTAGAGATGATTTCAGAAAAAGCTTCCTTAAAAATCAAAAGCTCACCCATACAGTAGAATAAAGCTTTTCTAAAGGCCTTTCCCCCTCTCTTTCTCCTTGAAAACACATTTGTAACCATTAGTTGGGTGTCACGTTGCCTGATGGGGGTATTTTCTCCTTTTGCATCCCCTCCTAGGAGGGTGAGGGCTGCTGCCTCTCCAGCCCTGCTGCTCGTGAATCATCTCAGTCCAGAGAGCTCCAGGATTTGCAACTCCCTTCCTGCTGCAGAATTTGGAGAGGTTTCCAATCTAAGGAAGGATCCATTCATTGATGGGACCGTTACATCAGGAACTAATTAGAAGCACTTAGAACCAGAGGTCCTCTGTTGTGTTTTACTCAAAAAGCAATTTATCTTGTCAAATGCCATAATGTAATAAGGAAGAGTCCAAAACTTGCAGAAATAGCAGAAGCCCCAACAAACCAAGCAGCAATAGCAGAATAGATACTTTCTTTTAATATCTCCTGCTAATACAAGTTCAATAAAAGTTACGAAACTAGAAACTTTATTAATACCCTTGTAAACAGGTAAATTCTGTGTATACTAAGCTTACAGTTTATGGATGCTTAATGAAAACTGATTAAAATTTGAAATAAACAAAAATATTTCCCCCAGAGACCAATTTCCTATTGGAATTGTTGACTTTGATTTTCCCATGCCTTGCATTTATCCATATTGGCTGTCACTGCTGCTGTGTAGTAAATTTATCTCCTTAGTAGACTTCTCTGAGATTTCTCTGAACTTCATCAGTGCAAATTACTTTCTAAGCCATGACAATATTTTGCTCCTCACCTCCCACAGTCTCTTACAACAACCTCTTAATGGTTTGGAGATGAGTTTGTCAAAAGCCATGAGCTGAGTTTCTCTTGCTTCCTTCAAGCTCTTAATGTTACATAGAAACAGTGGGCTCTGCAAAGGAAACAAAGGGGATTTTTTATAATTCCTTTTGGATGTAAGAAGGTCTTACACTGATGGTTTATCACCGCTGGACAACTCCACAGTGCATGTTTGGGTGTTCAAAAATCACAGAATTGTTTAGGTAAGAAAGAGCTCTGAGATAATTGAGTCCAACCATTAACCCAGCACTGCCACGACCACCACTGCCCCATGTCCCCAAGTGCCACATGTACACGTTCATTCAACTCTTCCAAGGTTGGTGACTCCACCACTGCCCTGGGCAGGCTGTTCCAGTGCTTGACAACCTTTTTGGTGAAGAAATTTTCCTTAATATCCAGTCTAAACTTCTCCTGTGCCACTTGAGGCTGTTCCCTCTCCTCCTGTCCCTGTTCCCTGGGAGCAGAGCCCGACCCCCCCTGAGCCCCCTCCTGTCAGGGGCTGTGCAGAGCCACAAGGTCCCCCCAGAGCCTCCTTTGCTCCAGGCTCAGCCCCTTTCCAGTTCCCTCAGCCTCTCCTGGGGTTCCAGACCCTTCCCAGCTCTGTTGCACTTCACCTTTTTCTGTGTGTGTGACCCCAAAAAGAAGCACTTTACCCATTGGTATGAAGTCAGATTCCTCCTGGGAGGGTGGAAACTGGGGGAGGAGTGGGCATTTTAAGTAGTTTTCTGAGCAATCCCACAAATCACCCCTCAGAATGGCACCCATCTCTCTGAGATATTTTTAGTAGGTTACCAAATGAAGCCAATTTCCTTTCAGATGCAAACCTGCTTGCTGGTGTAAAAACTGCAAGGATTTGCAAAGTTGTGTTTCTAAAGCAAAGAAAATTTCAGCAAAGTCCCAAATGAATAAACCTCTTTATCCAGATTAATCTGTATTAATTACTAACATGAGGAAAGGCTCAATAGGGCTTGCAATGAAACCAAACTTCAGAATTCCTCGTGGCACCCCCAAGCTAAAGATTTTGAGGTGAATTGCTGGGGCTTTTTGTACAGTATATGATTTCCATATTGTTTGACATGTTTTCACTTGACATCGGATTAGCCAACAGGTTAAATATTGTGGTTTCAAAGTGTTAATTTAGCACGCTTGCAAATTAGAATTTTAACATATTTGGAATTTTGATGAGACTAAAAGGCAAATTGTAATGTTTAAAGCAGCTGATTTTAGGCGCAGTTCAGCAATTAAGTTAATTTCAGCTTTCTGATGCTGAGAAGGCCACTCAGGGCTGATAATAGCTTATTTTCTCAGACGGAGATTGAGGAGCTGACTACAAACTTTCAAACGAACACATGTGCTTGATTTGTCTATTTGTATTCAAGTTTACCTTTTCTGGTTGTCAGTAACACTACCCCACCTGCCCTATACAGCCTGTAGTGCTCAAACCTATTTGGAAAATCATGTGAATAGGGATTTGCATCATTACAATTTCCTTTCCATTTAGGAAGCATCTGCTATATCTTTAAAAGTAACAGGTTTGAAGAGGCCACAGGCTGTGAAACAGACTAAAACCATTATTAAAATGAAACAAAAACTTTAAAAAAAAAAGCTGGCTGAACCTAATTCAACAACAGTTTCAAGATTTTTTTTTTTTTTTTACTCTTTTTACCTTGAAAAGGTTAAAAGCATTTGGGTCCTTGTGGAAAATGTAATTGCATTTCAGCCTTGTTTATGTGTGAATCTAAAGAATACTGATAATCTGCCACGTGAAAAAGTTCTGTTCTTCAGCTAACAGGCAATCCTTCTTGTTCCTAACAGGTCTTTCTATTAAGTAAACAGTTAAGGCCTAATTGGGGCTTTTATCTGTACCATGTCACACTAACTGATCAACCATTGCTAGCAGTCATATAAATGTTATTTTAAGTACCTCAGTTGTACAGATCCAAGCACTGCAAGGAACGAGGGAAAACCTCAGCTGCAATTTCTCCTAATAACAAATAAAAAGAAAAGTTCTGTGAAGATGTGCTTGAGCAGGTTAAGTTAACAGGATGATCTTGCTAACCTTCGTGCATATCATTTCCACAGGCAGCTGGAGGTTTTGTCAGGGGAATCAACTTATGCCAGGACATTTCTGTCTCTAATTAGGTTTTCTGTTCTTTTGAAGGTGGGCAGTGCCATCGTGGTGCTGCTTCTTTGCCATTTATCTCAAAGGAAAGCTCTAAACCAAAATATTTCAGACAGACTTGGTTCTTTAGTCTGCCTGCATGATCACCAGGAGGCCTACAGGACAAAATCATCTGAATTCCATGATTTTCCTGTGGTGGGACAAAGTCTCCCCCCCAGCTTCTCTCTGTTTCTCTGCCCAAGCCCCAGCTTTGCAGGGAAAGAAAGCAAACCCCGTTTTAAGAATTGTTTTAGACAAGCAGGGTATTTTGTTTATGTGTTTGTTTGCTCCACTTCCTGGTCAGGGTCTGGAAGTTTGACTTTGGCTTCTCCTGAGTCCCATTGCATGCATCCCAAATGGAAAGAAAAAATACAGCTGCCTTCCAAAAACACTCAGTGTTGGGTTGTTCTTGCTCTCAGTGGGAGCAGGGTTTAGCCAGGGCAAAGGGAATCCCATCCCAATCTGTGTTAGGAATCAGGGTCCAGAGAACACTTGTGCTGCTTTTGAAGAGTTACAGCCTGGATTTTCAGGCACAGTTCCTTTGAATGTTTTTGCTTCTCTCTACACATCCCCTGATCCAGAAATAGAAACTTCATTTTTTCCCTGGTGGTATTGCTGGTTTGTACAGGCTGACAGGCACTGCAGAGTTGCTATCAGTAGGGTTATTATTATTAAACTCATTAGAAATTTGTGTTTCAGGTGTTTCAAATGGGATTTTGGATCCTGCCATCCTGGACACTGGACTTGGGAGAAGAACCTGACTTTGAAACAGTGATAGCAGCTCCCTCCTTGAACATCAGGCCTTTTAAAATCCTCTTCCATCTGGCACTGTCAAGTTAATGGACCTCTAGGGAATAGGTCATTGAGCTCCTTCCTTGTCTCAAGGTAGAACTGAATACATCCCAGCCATCTGGAAGAAGGAAAGATGAATTCTGTCTTCCTGAAGTCCACCTCCCTATGGCTGAGCATCCCAATCATCAGCTCATGGAGTGCAGTGAGCACTGAGAGCAAGGACAACCCACTGAGAGGTGATGGAACACGGGAGTGGTGGGGTTGTAGCTTCAGTGGGGTTTTTTGCCTGGTGATGGTGCTTCAGTCATGGTTTGCTGTCAGTAATGCCCTGACCTGTGACTCAGATTCTTTCAGGAACACTTAGAGGTTTGAACTCTGCTGCTGTGGCCAAAGCTCTGACCCCTGTGGTGGGGATTTGACCTTTCCAGCCACGGAGGAATCAGTGAGATGTGACAGAGGCACTGCTGAGCTCTTGCTGAAGAGAGAGGAACGGCTGGAGTGGTTCATCCCTCACACCAGCAAAGCAACCAGGATGCTTGGCTGGGCTGGGGCTGTGTTTGTGCAGCCAGACTGAAAGTTGGGAATGTAGAGCTGCATGGAAGGGTACAAACACACAAACACACACGGGAAATTCCTCGTTACTCATCCTTTCTTTTCCAAGGCTACTTTGACAAGGGAATTTCATTTTTTCCTCCTGCTGAGGCCTGGGAGGTATCCCCTTTCAGGGAGGCTGTCGGACACTCAGAGCATCACCCTGCTCCATTGTTTGCAGGAGCACGATGAAACTTTTGTGCCCTTGGTCGAGCTCCTGCCCTGCGGCCGCGGGCAGATCATTCTCCCTGCAATTAGTATTCATGGTTAGCTGAGCAGAACTTCTACAACTCCTCTGCCCTGCTTTGAAGGTTAAGTTACACGGTTTCAAAGTGGCCAGAGGAAAGTTTCCTATATGAAGAAGATATCTGGGAATATCCATTGTCTTTTTGTGTGTTTAATGCTTGCATTTCAGGTAGGATTTCCTTGCTATTTATTCAGTGGTTTCTAATTTAGCACAGATAAAAAGGGGCAGAGAGTAAGAATGCAGTGGTTTTAAAATTTTCCATTGGATTTTATTCCAGGTTTCCAGTTGCTTTCTTGGATTTGGGAGAGGAGGTGGTATTTTTACTTCTTCAGAAAATTTGCATGTGTTGTTTTTAAAGTTTTTGCATTTTTGCAAATGTAGCAAACATTTATTTTTTCAATACTTGGTGTACAGAGACCTCCATATATTTGACCTTCAGAGAATCATCATGGAATCATAGAATGACTTGGCTTGGAAGGCACCTTAAAAAAAGTTCTGAATTATGATATGGCCAACATGTTGCACAAATGCCTCCTTTGCTAAAAATATCTTCAAAACTTCTCCTTGTGTCTCCTTGAAGACAACCTGAGAGAAGGGGAGGCTCCAAGGAAACCTTAGAGCCCCTTCCAGTACTAAAGGGTCTCCAGAAGAGCTGGAAAGGGACTGTGGACAAGGCATGGAATGACAGGACAAGGGGGAATGGGTTTAAGCTGAAAGTGGGGAAATTTAGCTGGGCTGAAAAGAACAAAACCCATTGCTGGCAACACAATCTCTTGATTGCAGTCACTGGGTTTGGGAAAGGATCTCAAACAGTAAAACAATTTTTTGTTGCCATGCTTGAATTAATCTCTGAAATTTATTGTTTTAATGGTTACAATGATTGGGATATTTCATTTTGGCTGGGGCTTGTCAGTGTGTACATGCCCCTCAAAAAAAAAATTTGTTCCCTTAAGAGATTAACTTTAAAAAAGGAATTATTATTATATTGGCCTGTGTGGTAAAAGGATATTTACCTGGGTTTTGAGTGGAGAGTTATGAGTGCACTGTGACCAAAATACCAGGGAAAGTGTATCACAGGTGATCACTTTTTCTAATGTAAATCATTTAACATTGGTAATTTTCCTCAGTTGCTAATGCCATTAGTTATTTTAGAGGTAAAAAATAAAAGGATGTTTTACCTACCTTTTTTTTTGAATTTTGCTAGCTACCCATAGCTTAACTTAATGATTTGTATAAGTGATAGTAATTGCTGAAACTACAGTTGAGTATTATTAGCTATAAAATGAACATGGTTATATGTCCAACACAACTAGCAAGGAACAGAAATGCAGTTGTATCCAAGAGAAAATAATTACAGCAATAATCAGTGTAATTCATGATAATGGCTGAATTGAATTTCACACCATAGCTCCAAGCACTTACATTTAATGAATGTAGTTTGTGCTTGTTTACTAAAAAGGTTTTTAGCAGAAAATCGATAATGTAACTTCAGTGTTTCTAATTGCAAATGCAATTTTTTTTAAAAAGTAGTGGTTCAATAAGGATTTTGTAGGGAAAATTAAGGTATGTGAGTGCAGCAAATGCTGTTACTTTAATTAGGCTACCTGTACATTAGTGCTATAGTTCCTTAATATTTATTTATTACTCCGTATTGATTAAAATTGGTTTGCATTCCATTTTTAAGACCAGTTAATGTAATGAACATTGAAACTTTTCAGCAGGCACTGGCTGTGACTAAGCAGATCATTTCTAATGGGGCTGCCCTCACAAAGAGGTGTTTTTACCTTTAAAAGCATCATCATACCAGCAAGAGAGGAGATCCAGGAGATACCAGGAGATCCAGACCTGTCTACAAAGGTGCTTTTTCAAAGGTGTTGAGTACAAAAGAGTTGCTCATCCTTCACGTGGAATGGTAGGATGGATAAAGTGATTGGCACTTGGGGGTATAATTATAATTGCTTAATTGGTCCAAGTGTATTCTTGGCCTCGTTCGTGGTGAGGGAAACTGCTGGGTTTGAAAATGAAAAGGAAGCTGAGGAATGCAAAGCCGGGTGAATTTTTCAGTTCCTTGGCCTCGTGATCAGGGCTGTAGTCTCCTAGAGCAGGTTGGAGGGGGTATGTAGGGGTTATTGAGATACAAAACTCTAGGAAGGATAACCATAAATAATCCCAGAGACGGATTTATGGGCTTAAACCCCACAGTTCCACTTTTACTGGAGCCAACAGCAGATCTCCCACTCTATTAACTGGTGGATCATGATGACTGATGCATGTTTGAGGCTGGGCACTACAAAGGAGATGGGAGTGAAGGCAGAGCATTCAGAAAAGGAGAGAAGGAGCAATCAGAGGTGGGGTTTCTGGAGCTCATCCACCTGCCAGCACAGGTTGCTTGTACCTCCAGGCTCTTGGAGACAAAGGCCCAAGTCTTACATGGATGAGAAAAGGGGGAAAAATTGTGAATCCCTCCTAAACTTTCTCACACAAGTAATTGAACCTCCTTTAGAATCTGCAGGGAGGGTTTTGAAAGGGTCAAAAATCATGGCTGGTGATGTTGTGTCTTAAACTCATAGAATCACAGAATGGTTTGGGTTGGAGGGGACCTCTGGAGGTCATCTGGTCCAACCTCCCTGCCATAGGAAGGGACATCTCCACACTGATGAAAAGAACGTGATTAAGTCATGGATCTTCCAAATCCAAGGTGATCTTCCAGCTGGAGAGATGTCACCACCCAACCAGCAGCAATAATATTGCAACTGGACTTAAACTGTGGCAGCAAATTAAGTGCAATTCACCAGGAAAATATTAAGCGATCCGCCAGGGTTTAAAAAAATAAACCCTGATCACTCAAGATTTGTGCTCTGATTATTTTCTGCGGCTGCCTGCCCTCGGTGCTAGAACCAGCACTGCATTTTCTGCTGGGTTCAGTCAGGCATTTTACTCTACAAAAACAACTAGCTCCTTTCCAGCCAATGATTACTTGTAATTATGCTTTCCCCTGCCATTATTCTAATAGACTGTCATGCTGCACAGAGGAGGCGTTTGGAGGCTGCTTTTATGGATGGACTGTTGGAACACTTAATATAGCTCTATTTTTGAATTATCAGGTTCTATCCTTTTGAAGTCTGTGTTAGTGGAACTCCTATTTATGAAATGTGCTGTGCTTAAAGGTTTGCTATTGATGAAGAGGTCCAACAGAGGCCTTTATCGTAAGTACTGTAGCATTCTCCCTGAGAAATAAATAGCCTTGCTAAAAGGTATGTTGTGTACCAAGGTTGCAAATTATCAGCCAAGCACCTTATAACTGTATACTTCAAAAATACCTTTCTGCTTTCTGTTTGTTCTCCTTTTTTTCCCCCACAACACGAGCAGTGTTTTTAAAAACCACATAAGGAAAAAAAATCCCCCAGAACCCCAATCTGTTGGCTCTTTAATTGGGCAGCATGTTGTAACTCTTTAATATACAGATATACCTGTTTGCAGGTGTGTCATTCTCTGAGTTTTGGGGGAGTTTTCAGCTGCCACTCAGAAAGGGATTCCAACCACTGATTATTGTGGAGTTTCATCACCGTGGCAGCCCCATCAAAGCTGTGAGCTGAGCATTGCTACCCAATTATCCAGGACAGGGTAATGAGAACCATGGCATGCATACAGGAAAAATGAAAAAAAAAAAAGGGAATCAGGTATTTTTAGTCCCTAAATGTTTACAGTCCAAGTCCAGGTAGGAGAGATCTTTGCACCTTTATTTTTGGGTTGAAATTACTGGGAGCTCAGTCACGCAAGGTACTGCCTGTTCTTCCTCCCTTTTGAGATCAGCTCCTAAACTCTCTCTTTAATTCTGCCACTGCTCCATATCTTCAGATCTTTGGACCTAAAAACAAAGTGTTTGTGTAGCTGATGATATGATCTACATTGATTTCTCTATCTGCTGCTGAGTTGTATCCTAGTTTAAGACCAGAATGAACTTGATGTCAATAGAATTTATTTCAAAAATTGAAAGGAAATAATATTTTTTCATGATTTAGTTTTCTATTATCACAACATGGTGACCTCTGTGGGAGCTACAACATCCAAAGACACCTTTCCTGTACTTGGGAGCCCGTTCTGAGGCTGTGTTTGCAGACCTGGAGTGTGTGCCAGGACTGGGGACCAGAGTTCCTGGTGTGCTTCTGGATCTGGGGCTGGCAGGACACCCAGAACATTGGGATGTGTCCCACAAAGTGGGGTGATCCTGTGTGGGGATAAGACAAGAAGGTGGTGAAGGTTCTGGAGCCCCAGGAGAGGCTGAGGGAGCTGGAAAGGGGCTCAGGCTGGAGCAAAGGAGGCTCAGGGGGGACCTTGTGGCTCTGCACAGTCCCTGACAGGAGGGGGCTCAGGGGGGGTCGGGCTCTGCTCCCAGGGAACAGGGACAGGAGGAGAGGGAACGGCCTCAAGATGAGCCAGAGGAGGTTTAGGTTGAATTTAGGAAAAATTTCTTCACAGAAAGGATGATCAAGCATTAGAACAGCCTGCCCAGGGCGATGGTGGAGCCCCCATTCCTGGAGGGATTCGAAAGCCCTGTGGATGTGGCACTTGGGGACAGGGGTCAGTGCTGGCCTTGGTTGGACTCAGTGACCTTGGGAGGCTTTTCCAACCTAAAGGATTCTGCAATTCTGTGATTTTATGACAAGAGCAACACTGAGGGAAGCAGTGGGTGCATGAAACCAGGAGGGTGCCTCGTGGAGGGGTTTCCATTTAACACAACAAATAAGGCAAGTCTTGCTCTAAAGTGTTTGTCTGGAGTTTTTCCTTCGGAGCCGTAATGCATCAGAACCCTGACTTTGCACTCCCACATTCATCTTTGCTTATGTATTTTCCCCTCACCGATGGCTTTCCCCTTAAGCCTGTCTATTTGCCTGTAGATTTGACAGATGACAGCTTCTCTTTGGGATGTTGGATGGCGTTTGTATGGCTATGATGCCAGGAGCGCTCTGAGCGCTGGTGTTGCATATTTATTGATCTCCATATTCCCAATAATCTGATGCACGTCACATTTGACAACATTATGTGGAGAGGTCAGCTGTATGGGGCTAATGAAACTGTTTCAAAGATGGATGTTGTTTTCCACAACATTAACCTTGCAAATAGCTGTCACTAGTGCATTTCACTATGGGGCTTGGCGTTTGAGAACCTCCCTTTTTTTATTGTTGATGTTAACATTAAACAAAACCTGGAGCCATTAAATCTCAGTATTTATATACAATGGGAAACATGGACGACATGGCATCACTCCAAATGAAAATCTTATTAACAGCACACGGTGCTCGTGGCAAAGTCCTGAACAATCTGGAAATTGGTTTGGCTGTCTGAAATGTTTGACAGATTGGCTAAGGATGATGTAAAAGGACTGAACAGGGAACAGCTGAATTCTAAGGATTAAAGTGGCAAATAGAAAGCCCTGATGTAATCAAAAAGCACATTGCACTTTCATATTTTACTGCCATATTACTCTGCTCACCAGGAGCTTATTACATCCAGGGCAATATAAAATTTAGATTACCTTTTTATTTTAAAATTATTTCGCTAGCATGTGTAATGTGACGAGGAAGCACTCAGTTTCCAAAGAGGTCTCTTGAAGTCCTTTTTTCCTTAAAAAATACTGCTATGGAGATTTCAATATTTAATTGTGGGTTTTCTGCTCTCATGCTGAGGCACTTCAAAACAGGAGTCCTAAGGGCAATAAAAATAATCCTTGGAGGCCCCTTTTCCACATTACAGTGTTTGAGAACAGTTGTAGTAACTCTTTTTCGATGTCACACTGCATCTTTTGTAATGTAAATTTTGCACATACTTACAAAGCACAATTCCAAATATGATTTTGATAGGCAAGCAGTTTAGAAAGGTTTGTGTTGGCCATCTGAGCTGTGAAGTACCACATATATTTACAGTGTCTTCTGGGACTTCATGGCTTTTTGAGTGAGAAGGAAAAGAACTCAGCCTTTATCCCACTCTGGAAGCTCATGATTGCATTTTAATATTTTAAAGAGCAGTTGGCAAATGCTAACATAAAGCCCATTGAGAAAGGGTGAAATTGTGACCTGTGCACAGAATAAAGGTCAGATGGTGGTGATAAGGACAGCTGAATGTGCCCTCACAAGGTCGTTGAGGTGACTTGGGCTGGAGCTGTCGCAAGGTCTCTGTGGAGCAATAGCTGCTGAGGCTGCTCGAGCAGCAGGCAATGGTTTTGTTGTTTAAAGTTGCTTTGATAAAATCATGGATGCTCATGCAGGCTGTGCTTGGAGGTGAGAGGTGCCCCTGAGAAAGGTGGTGGTGGGGGGTTCAAATCATCAGCTGATAAAGACACCAGAGGGGCATCCCCCAGATGAGCTTCATCAGCTTCAGACTGTGCCCTTAAATCATGGAATCATGGCGGATTTGGGTTGGAAGGGACCTTAAATCCCATCCATTCCCACCTCCTGCCATGGGCAGGGACACCTTCCACTGTCCCAGGCTGCTCCAAGTCCCGTCCAACCTGGCCTTGGGCACTGCCAGGGATGCAGGGGCAGCCACAGCTTCTCTGGGCACCCTGTGCCAGAGCCTCCCCACCCTCACAGCCAAGAATTTCTTCCCAATATCCCATCTAAATCTACCCACTTTCAGCTTAAAGCCATTCCCCCTTCTCCATCACTTCATGTTCTTGCAGAAAGTCCCTCTCCAGCTCTCTTGTCTCCCTTTAGGCTCTGGAAGGTGTTGCAAGGTCTCAAATGAACCCCTCCAAATGAGAAGGGAAAGACTTAAGGCAATTTCTAAAAAGTGCTGTCTAGTCTGAGCTTATAATATATTGGGATTCACTGAGCTTATTGTAAATTGTTCAAAAGTTAAATGCTGTCTCTAACCTTGCACCTGGACTTTCTGAGCACTTGGAGTGGAGAGAAGAAGCTTTGGAGGACAGCACATGGGTCAGGATGAGAGCTCCTGCTGTCTGGAGGCATCCTGTGATGAAAAATCTAGAAAGGTTAAGGCAGATGCTTAATTTTTAAACCCAAAAGTCAATGAAGTGCAAATTACCCCAGTGAACTACTTTCTGTCTCCATAGAAACTTCCAGATAAAATGTTATTTGGGCTTGTTTTGAAAATTTTTTTCAAGATATGATCAGAAAGGAAGAGGGATGGACTTTTTATTTCCTATTTATTTTATAGCACACCTTCCAATATGCAATTTGCTTCTTAGAAGTTTGTTAAGAAGGCAAATATTCACAAGTCAGAAAAAGAAGGTCTCTTCCCTCAATTTCTGGCAGTTTCTTTGGTGTCTGCATTATTTATTTAGTGACTTGGGATAAGGTCATGGAGAGTTTCTCCAGAAGTAGAATCTAATGCCAAGTGAGTGTTGTAGGGGGAGTTAAAACAGATGATTTATGTTTATAACATCACTTAGTAATGCTTAGTGTTGTTAATTGAAAAAACACTCTCCTGTAATAATTCTCAGGTTGTGCAGTATCATTATCACATGAAACTGTGCAAAATGTAATAAGTACATTTCTCTCACATGATTTCTGATATTGCTAAGCCCACATGCTATAAAACATTAAGTGCTCACCAAAAATGAATCCATGGAAAAAACCCCATTTTTACTCAAAAAACTAATGAGCTATGATTTCTTTTTATTTGTCTTTTGGGTTTATAGCCTGCAGATCTAATTTTCAAGCTCTTTTCTGAATCCAGGAGAGTTAGTTTATATCCCAAAGAATATAGGGAGAGGTCAGTACAGCCTCTCACAAAGGCTCCAGGAGCTCAGACTTCAAGATTTCAGGTGAATATGACACAAACAGCTTTAACTGTCAGCAATGCTTTAGAATTAAAAAAAAAAATAAAATCTTTTTAGAGATGTTAACTTAACAGAGGGGTCTCTTTGCTGTAAAAATATACATTTCTGTAAATGGAGGTGTGATGCTACCACAATAATGAATCTGTCTAATGCTCCCAATCCATCCTGAGATTTGGATCAAGGACCACATTTTTTTGCTTGGCTTTACCATTATGACCTAGAATATTTTTTCCCCCTCTTATTTTCTGTGAGGTACAAAGTTTACAGCTTGGATGTGCCCCTGCACATTTTGGCTGTGTTGGTGAAGCACATCGAGGTAGGGCAAGGCCAGGATGACTGCTCAGGTGTGAAGGATCAGGTCTCTGCTTTCACAGGGGGCATTTGGCCTTGGCTGCCATCTGAGCAGAGCTGGGAGTTGTAGCTCTGTCTGTAACGAGGTGCTGTAATGCTCTGCCACTTCATCCTTAAAAACTGAGAAATACCTGGCCTTAATATCACTAATATCACTAATGTCTCCAAAATAGCGCTTAGCTTGGACTTTGGGGGTGGAATGAGTCTGGTCAGAATCAAATTTATTCCTTAGGGGACCTCATCTTTGCCTCAGAACTGCCAAGTGCTGTGCACTCTACCCTGATTGTTCAGTAACTTGCAGAAATGAGCCCATATAAAGCATTAAAGGACTTCAGAGCCCTGTGTTTGATTGTGGTGAGTTAGAGAGAGAGGAAAGATGTGAATAGCAGCCACAGGACCCAGCCAGAGACCTGAAGTAATGGGGAGCTCTGGGCAGAAGCTCCTATCTGCTGGGAGAAGTGAAAGTGCTGCTGGGGTGAGGATTTTAGGGTTTGCACCAGAGTCCTTGAGACCCCTTCATAAGCTAATTGTTCATAAAGGCAGGATTCATGACTTGCTTGTCTTAAAAATTATGTGGGAATTACTATTTAGACTCAAGCACAACTGTGGGAATCCTGCTCTTTGCAATTTCTCCTTGGCATCCACCCAAGGATGCTCATCTGATGTCCCCCCATGGGTGCTCAGATCTGCTTTTCTCCTGGGCCCTGGCTCAAGGATCAGGGCCTGGCAGTCAGGTGACAGCTTGACTCCATCTCTGATGGACAGGATGTTCTGGCTTTATAGTGTGTCAGGGAATCAGGACTGGATTGGACAATAGGAGAATTTTTTTTTTTACTGGAAAGGTTGTTGGACATCAGAACAAGCTCACCAGTCAGGTGTTAAGGCTGGGGATGAGGAAGGAGAAAAGAGGGAGGCAGATTATGGGAGATACTTGCCCATGTCACCTTTCCAAGGTTTATAAAACCAAAACCCTGTAAGAAGGACAATATAATCAGAGAATTACAGCACTGCCTTTCTGGTGGTGCTTTCCTGCTCTGGTAGCACTAAGGTTGGATCTACAGGTGCGGTGGGTGCTCCCAGGCACCTGGAGCACACCAGGGTACCACAAGAGATGCCTGTCCCACTCAGGATGGGACCTGGGCATGCAGGCTGAGCAGGATGGATCCATGGCTGGTGATGGTTCCAGTGTCCCCTGGATGGGCTCACACTGCGACCCTTTGGAGGCAAACCAGGGCTTCCCACTCACCTGCCTCCTGCCACGGAAATGCAAAACGTTTGTGCATTATTGGGTTTGGTTTTGCAACATCTCAACCTGTTTATAGTTAGCAAGCACGGCAAACGGGCTCTTAAATGCAGGTTAAAGGCCTTGGTGAAACACAGAACACCTCAGAAAGACAACCTAAATTTTTGCCATTTTAAACTTTGCATGGCTGGCGTGCTGGAGCAGCGCCCCAGGTTAATGAGCCGCGAGTTTAAACAGCAATTGAAGAAGTTGGTTATAAATACAGAGCAGTTTGCTTTTTTGCCTTCCTGTTGCTTTCCCGGCCTTCCGAAGGCCTTCCACTGATGGAGAGCTTTTAATTTCACATTTTGGCCCCCACCACAGGTGATAAACAAAGGTTTCCCATTGCTGTGACTCGGGTCAGTGCTGCAGCCTCGGCGTCAATCCCGCAGCCTGTAATTACACACAGAAGGTTACCGGGATCCACGGCTAATTTGCAGCCTCTGTTTAGCAGAATTTAATAGCAGGTATTACTGGTGCAGCAGTAATTAAGGACCTTTGTCAATAAGACGGAATAGATGGCCACACTTTGTTGTAATCATTGGACTTTTGAGAACCCAGAGGAGTGAAAAGCAGTGAGAGGAGCAATCCATTTCACGAATAACATGGCTGTCCTTTCACCCCCCCAGTCCCCCCCCCACCTCCTGAAACCAGCAATGGAATAATAATTCCCCCAAGCAATGAAAGTACAGGAATAAAAGTACTTACCCTCCAGCCTGTGATTTTTTTTTTTTTTTTGTTAACTTTTTATTTACTCTACTGTGCTTTTTATTTGCTTCGGGCTGCATTTGATGAAGTATTGTTTAAACAGTGCCGAGCAAAATGGATATAGGGAGATGGAAAATAGAAAGAGGAGGAATTTTAACCAGGTGGATATATGCATTTGCCTTTAAGGTGGATGGCGTTGGGTTTATCAATTATTTCCTCCGGATTTTAAAAAAAAAAAATAAAAAAAAGAGAAAGAAATGACAAAAACAAGTGGCTTGGTGAAGAGGTGGAGAGAGTCATTTAGAGCTGTCTGTGCTCTGAGCCGTTCAGCTGTAAATGGGTCGCAAACAACGAGTGAGGAGTGAAGTTGGTGCAGCGTTGTGGCCCCCCCTTGGCCCCCTCCAGCTCTAATGTGGCTGTGAATGGGCTGGCACAGGTTGGAGAGCCCCAGCACACACACACACACACACACAGAGCCTGGCCCAGGCTGCTGGGCTGGGGAGCTGCCAGCCCGGGAGGACACAATTCAAAGAGTGCTTTAAGGTGTACACTCCTCTCAGTAATTGGTGAAGAAGCTGCATTTCACTCCCTGCTTTTAATAGCGGTTTGAGTAGTGGCTCTTTATGAAGGCTCTCTTTTTTTAAAGCAGCTTTAACTATACCCTTTCTGTCAGTAATGCCTGAAAAACTTCTACCTTTAATCATTCCTGGATCAGGCAGCAAACAAGCAGCTCCTTTTCCTTTTTCAATTACACGCTGGATATTCAGCACACATATAAAAAAAGGGGAGAATAAAAAAAGAGGCATCTTGAGCCTATCATGTATTAAATGCAGCTCTTTGCTGCTGCATTAAAATAACACCAAGGATCTGGCTGGAGCCAACAAAAGCCAGAAATATAAAGTTAAAGCTGCAGTGCTCTTTTTTATCTGCTCCATTGTGAAAAAGCATTGTAGCACTCTTAAAACACTGGGGCATTTTTCCATACCTATGGGCAATGATACTTAGCTAAGAGATGCTGACCTCTGTGATACCCATGGCAAATTTTTTACAGCATCTTATGGATGGGTTCTGCTTGATGCTGCTCCTGTGAGGTATGGCTGATTTTATTTATTTTTTTTTCTTTTTGGCACTGCTCATTCAAGGAGGGAGCCAGGGAACAGCAAATTGGTGCTTTGGCTGAGTTTGTTTTGAAGGGTCCCATCTTGATGGAGGTCCCCACCTTGATGAGTTCACTTATATAAGATCAGGAAAATGGTCCTTAGTGGACACTTGCCCACAATAAAAAAACAAGGATCATTCCATGGAAGATCTAAGCTTAAAATATGAAGGAGATTGAAGGCCAGGGTTGGTATGAATCAGGAAAATAATGAGAGAAATACCAGGGCTAGGAATTGTATTCAGTATTTTTGAGTCAATAACATTGTATAATAGCTCATATTTATTTTTTCCTCCCAACAGAAGATCAACAAGCTGTGGAAAATGCAGAGAAAATTCTGGAATGTGTAGAGAGAAAGGAAAACTGATGGATACAGCCCTTTGGTGGATAAAGTTTGCAGCAGCGTGTTCCAGCCTCCTTTGGAAAAGGTGGCATTCCCGATGGAATGAAAGTAGAAGAGAAACTCTTGAAAGGTGAAATGTTTAGTAACAGCTCTGATGACACCAAGCTGGGGAAGCATGGACAGAGTTTTCCTTCTGATCAATGCTGGTTTAGTCTGCAACAGAAGAATGAAGAGATAATATCAACAGACAAGAATATTGTTGCAGGATAATGGTGTCCTACTGCTACCCAAATGTCCAAGGCTAATCCAGGACACTTATTTTCCAAGCAGGAGCCATTGATCTGGAAAGATATTTGTCATTGCTTTGTAGGGCAAACCTGCAGATAGCATAAACACAGATATGAGATCTTGTGGTGGTGAGCTGGAGTAGATCAACAGCCTCCTGTTTGATGGGATCCAAAGTAATCTGGATTGGTGACTGTGAGCAGTCTGAGTGCCCATTTCTGACCTTGGGAAGCTGCCCCTGTGGAGTAAATGGAATCTGGGTGCAAAGGGCAGGGAAGGGCCAGATGTATCCCAAACTGATCAGGAGGGTGGAGCAAACCTGATCTGTCCAGGACTGTTCTTCTGCAGCTTTGTCAGGAGCAGCCAGAAGTCTAAAGGTGAATATGAAGGTCTGAGGTCCAAAGGTTATTTCTGTTCCTTAAGGGAAAATGTATCTCCTGCAAGAACAGCTGAAGGTCACTGCTCCATAGGTCACACTCTGTAACCTTTCTTCTTTTTGGTCATTTGATAGCCAAGCCACTCCCCTAGAAGTGTAAAGCATTTATTTGTTACACACATTTGTTGCATACAATTCCCATGGATTCAATCCTGTATGCTGGAAATGACAGTAATTTAATGAAAGGATCATTTCAAGGTAAATTCATTTATGGTTTGTGAACAAAGTCTGATCTCATTCCTCCTTTGTCTTAAGGCTCTTCCCACCTGACTTGCCCCCAGTAATGGTTGATGTGAAAGGCAAAGCTTGGGGCTCACCCTGGGGTTCCTCCAGGTGTGCTCCTGGTTCATCTCCAGCCTCAATCACCACTGAAATCCAGTGCAGCACCAGCTGCACCCATAAAACTCCTGTTCCTGGGTTTTGTACCAACTTTCCCATCATTTGCATTTCAAGGAGCTGATGTGCCTCATCACCCTCATGGGGAAGAATTTTTTCCCAATATCCCATCCATCCCTGCCCTCTGGCAGTGGGAAGCCATTCCCTGTGTCCTGTCCCTCCATCCCTTGTCCCCAGTCCCTCTCC
Source organism: Eopsaltria australis (assembly GCA_034509425.1). Classification (NCBI taxonomy): domain Eukaryota; kingdom Metazoa; phylum Chordata; class Aves; order Passeriformes; family Petroicidae; genus Eopsaltria; species Eopsaltria australis. Next base: position 1,338,385 of record JAVTVJ010010685.1, read on the forward strand.
AGCTCTCCTGGAGCCCCTTTAGGCATGGAAGGGGCTCCGAGTTTTCCCTGGAGCCTTTTCCAGGCTGAACACCCCCAGCTCTCCCAGCCTGTCTTTGTAGCAGAGATGCTCCAGACCCCTGAACATCTCTGTGGCCATCTCTGGACTTGCTCCAAGAGCTCCATGTCCCCATTTTCCAGTGGGAATTTAACAAGTGAATTTCACAAATTACATTTTTCCACAGTTTCTCAGAGAGTTTTGCCTGTGAGGGTTTGTGTTCGTGCATGGATCATTCATTCTGACTGAAAGAGCTGCAAAACCTCTGAAAGAGCTGAGCATCTGTTTGAGGGGAAAAAACCAAAACCTGTCTGGGACTATCTAGTCTGAATGTCCTCAACTGCTCTTAATATAGATGGGAATGGAAAATTAACTTTGCAGGGCTTGTCCTTAAAAACTTATCAATAGGCTTGAGTTTAAAGAGGAATGAGTTCCCCCTTGAGATATCTGAGACCTGTAAAAACCACGGTGCAAGCAGGGACTGAACTGAGGGGCTCAGCCTTGAACTGATTTTGGAGAGGGTTGATTTTTGGGTGGCTCAGATCTTTTACATTTGCCTGAATTTCCCAAACGGAAAGGAAACCTCGATTTGGCCAATAATTCTGCACTAACACTGTGCTCTAATTAGTTTCAGCTTTCACGGTGTTTTGTCATTCTTCATTGTGTTTCCCAGATGGAAATGACACCACCAGTTAATTTACAAGGGTGGTTTGTGTCAAACCATGGAGAGAGATTCCAGTTTTGCTCCCTTTTGCAGCGTGCTGGGATCAGAGCTGAGGAGCTGAGATCAGATCTGCCCTTCAACCTGCTGGTCTTGTCCATGCAAGGCTGTGTGGTTTTGATTTTTTTCCCCCCCAAATCCTGCATTTTTAATATAAATAAAAAATTTGATCTCTGCCACTGGGAAACTGCATCCCATTTTTTTTCGTAACAGAAAAAATGGGAATAGGTTTCCTTTAACTAGTGGAAGGGTCTAGACTCTAAAAAGGTTTTTATTATTGTGTGCCCGGGGTCCTTAGTTTTAGACATTTATCTTGTGGCAAACCAGTAGGGAACTAGAAAGGCAGTATTTTGCAACTCCTAGACCCCCAGCTCTAAATAATGACTCCAAGCTGAAATTGAAGCAGGTGCATCATCTCCTTCATTGTGTCACTTTTAGCACAGACATTATACTTTATGGGCTTCCACTATCCAAATAGTTTGTGCAACGGACCCTAAAAGTGGTGATGCATCAATCAATCAGCTGGGCTTTATTGCTCCAACTTTCTTTACAGGAGGCTCCTAAGCCATATTAGAATGCACGAGAAGGAGCCCAGCAGAATACAGATGCCCTGGAATGCAGCCCCATTTCCCTGTGCTCCCTCCCAGGGCTGGAGCTGCGCTCCCAGGAATATCCCAGGGCATCAGTCACAGGCAGCCAAATGCATCCCTGGTGGAGCCTCATCGACCCTGCCTGGCCAGGCTGGCTCAGGGGCATGGATTCAGCTGGCCCTGGTGGCTTGCATGAGCTCCTGGGTGGGACAAGGTGTTAAAGAGGACTGAAAACCACCATGATCTGGTTTTTATGCCTGTTCATACCAGTGCTCTTCACCCACCAGGATGTTTTTATGTCCCAAATGTGAGATGGGTGACCTGCACCCTCTGCTCCTGACCCTTGGGAGGTTTCAGCCCACATCATGTACTGCAGTTCCTACTGGGTTCCTCTTGCTGTTTCCAGCTTTTTGGCTGCTTTGGTGTGGAAATATCTCACAGCCTTTCCATAAACATTGTGTGTGGGTGTTAGTTTTGCCATCAGCAAGGACAGATCCATCCACAGTGACACTGATATAAATGCAGATATGGGTACAGCCTGCTTTACGGAAACACGACTGAAATCCAGGAATATTACACTGTTAGTGCAAGTGAACAAGTTCTGGGTTATGACTTGGTTATTGCATGGAAGCTTTGCAGCCCAGGCCTCAGGCTCTGATGTAAATGCCTTGGTTTGAGCTGGCAGTGGTTATGTGAGGTGATTGGATCTGTGTTAGTGCTTCCATCAGACACACAGACAAATAAATCTTACCTTGGAGCTGTGTGCTGGCATCTGCATAACTTTCTTTTATCACCCAGTTCCCATACAGTTCCAAAGAGTAACTTAGGAAAGGAGATTTAGGGGAAAAAAAAAAAAGATGATCATGTTGAGATAGAAAAAAAAGAATTTAGCACTTGAATACAAAGTTCTGTAGGTTATATTATATAGCATGTGCAAAACACAATTCAATGTTTTGGATTCTTTTAAAGAGGACCAAAATTTGAGTAATGTTATGATAAAAGTAGTTTGTAAATATTAATAAGAATAATAATAATCCTGCATTTATTCTGCAAAACAGAATATTTCCTAATACCTTTCCCTTCCCCAAATCCTCATGCTGCTTATATGAGCTCACGGAGTTTATTATAGTATTTGTAGTAGAAATCTCTAATTTGATAATTCTCTAGTGAGTTTAATGAGCCTGAAAAGTGACATTTAGAGCTAGTTTTCTCTTTGTGCTTTGAAAAATGAAATACAAGTAGTTATCTGTTAAATGAGATAATTACAGTGCTACTTTGCTAAAGGCACATATTAGTGATTTTTAGCTTGTTTCGCTTAATTAGAGCTTTACAAAATGTGGAGTGCCAACCTGTTAACAGACCTGTTGGAACAGTTACTGAGACTGTGAAATAAAACCAGTTGTTCTAAACAAGTCACAAAAAGAGACTGATGAAATGGCTGGCAGCTCAGGCAGAAATTTAAGCCTTGGCTGCATTAGAGCGAATGTAATAATAGCAGCAAGTAACCCATATTTTTAATTTTACTGATCTTTCTGCAATAATTATAAGGAACTTTTAATGTCTGTAATTAGAATGTTAGAGATAGGGTGACTTAGACCAGTGCTGCACTGTGAAAAATTGGATACTTACCATAATTGAAAATTAATCACTTTTCATTACCAGGAAGGGATGCAGTTATTACTTTGAATGGGCTGAGGTGCACCACATGAATTATGGGCAAACAAATTTGTGTGGTTGAAGTTGGTGAGTTTGAGGCCAGTCTGTTCCAGGAGTGCCTCTGCTGACGTAAAATGTTGGATAATGAAAATTGGGGTGTATTTCTTTGCCTGGTAATCGCAGCTCAGAATTTTTTGCTTTGCTGGAAGTTCAGATGGAGGGGATCACTGAATTTTATCAGGCGTCCCTCCAGCGCTGTGGTTTTAAACTTTAGCTGGGCAGGGTCACCCATAAAGCCAGGTGTAATCCAACAAATTTATGCAGCTTTGCCAGAAGGCTCTGAGCAGGTTTGAGCAGTGAGGGAGGGAATAACCTGGGAGGTTTGTTCTATGGGCAGGAATGAATTGTGGATCATTACCTGGCAGGGGTTGTGCAGAAAAGCTGCTTTTCCCTGCTCATATCATGGGAACTTATGGAAAGGCAGCTCCTCATCCCATGTAAACACTGAAACCTCTGGAGTTCAGGGCAGTTTGGTCTTTCTGGCAGATCCATGGTGGGGAAGGCTAGTTATTTTTCTGTTTAGCCAAAAAAGATCTCATTTATTTCTTTTTAACCAGCTCTGCTCTTGTGCTGTGTGTCATTGCTGTGATTTATGGCTTTAACCACCACGTGTGGCCCCCTCAGCACCCCACGGTGCCTCTGCATTTAAAAGGTGGCATTTTATGCTCAAAAGATGATGTGAAAATGTCACCATCTTGCTCCACAATTCTTCTCCTTGCTCGCCTGTCACCGATTCCAGCTGCCAAATGCAAGGGCACCAGGCAAACAAAATCTGCTCCAGACATTATTCTGTAATTTGGAAATTGTCTTTTGCCCAGATAGGGATTTCTCACACCCCACCTAATTTTAGGAGCATGGCTGTGAGAGAGATGCTTCCCTTGTGCTTGGCTCTAATAGCTTTGTTCTGGCTGCAGCAGAAAGGTGAAATAGAAGCTGTGGCTGTCCCTGGGTCTGCATGGGCACAGCTGCACTGTCCTGGCTCTGCACCTTCCTCTCCTGTCATTAGCCTGAGCAAGGATGTGGCTGCTCATGACTGGGTGATTGATGTCAAATGTAGTAGCAACATTAAATTTGTCTGAAATGGACAAAGAAAAGCATTATTCACTGTAAAAATCTTGTCTAAAGTTCCCATCTAGCCGGAGCTGCTCCTAAATTACATTTGTATGAATTTTAAAATGTTTTTTTGAATTTCTTGGCCCATGATTGTTCCCAAGGTCACAAAATCAGCAAGCTGGGAGCTGAGGCTTGTGGTGAAAAATGTGCCTGTAATATATCTTCATATTTGCAAATGTATTTTATTGCTGTCCATATCCTGTGAGAAAAATCCAATGTTCTTAAAAGACAAGCACTGCTTGTTATAGAGACACTTATTAATGTTTATTAGAAACTCATTTCACTAACATCCATGGCTTTATTGGAAGTTCCTTAAGTAGCAAATCCAATTTCCTTTCTTATGCTTGTGCTTACTTAATTAACATCAAAAATTGAATGAGGCAAAACAAAGTTTGATATTCATTTTAATAAGTTCTATAAAGTTAGCATAATCTCATTGAGGCCATTCTTCATCGCTCCAACTGCAGACACAAAGTGCCTTTGCAGCCGTTTGGGCTTTTACATCATATAGGTTGGATAACCTAGCAACTAATGAGAGAGCCAGGAGAGAAAGGAATTAATTCTCAAATAAACCCTTTGCAGGCTGCTTTCCCAGGAGGCAGGACCTTGTGATGCTCGGACGTTGAAAAGGGCTGGCTCCTAATGCTGGGAGGAGGTGTTTGGCAGGAAATCTTGAGAAAAACATGCAGGAACCACAGGTTGTGATGGTTATAAGTACACAAAACAGGGATCAACCATCAGAAAATCATCCAGGAACCACAGGTTGTGATGGCTACGAGGACAGAGGGCAGGGATCCACAGGAATTTTCCAATGACAACACATTTTGTGTGTGCACCCACCCCGCAGTGAGTTCACCCCCACACGTGCACCAGCTTAAGGCTGCTCCTGCTTCACTCCTATAAAAATATCCCCCTGACCATGTGATGTCTGTTGACCTCAGAACAAGCGTTATCATATCGGAAAGTAATGATAAAAAAATCCCCTACTACAGTAAAGCTATTATAAGCTGGAGTGTTTGTGCCATTACTGGGGAATATGGTATTGATTTTTTAATAAATTATGCCATAACCTACATTTTTGCCTTAGGTTAAAATTTAACACCAGGAGCAGAGGGAAGGTACAATGCACGGAGAGCAGAACAAGTTTTACTCCACCCCAGGCTTCAGCACATGCTTGAAAATCAAGAGTGGTGGGGCCTTGGTCACCATCATTTGTGATGTCCCCTCTCCCCTGGCTCCTGAGGACACAGAGGAGCAGCTGTGTTACCCCAAAAAGGTTTGACTGCTCTGCTGCCTCATTTCCCTTCCAGACTGTGGAAGATTCAAAAGGAAATTGTGACAAAAGGAAATTCCTCAGCTATAAAATAATCTTGCTCAAGTAGCGCTGAATATCAACAAGAAACATGTCAGTAGTAATTTTATGGAAGCAAAAGAAAGAAAACCCAACCCTGTAACCATTGATATTTTGATATTTAAGTGAAATTTTTTTTTGTGTGAAAGTAGATGAGGGCTTTCTTTCTAACTTTCATTTTTCAAATTTCTTCTTGATTTTGGAAGGAAAAATCAATGTCCTCAGTGTTTTGTCTTTTTTTCCGAGGAAGGGAGGTAAAATAGTTTAAGAGAGAAAGGAAGTTCTACATTATTGTTGCAGTGGCTAAATATAAATATCCATGTAAATCTTGAGCTGTGTCCTGGTTAATTATGCAGGTAAATGCAGGGATGACACCCAAGAGTGTTTGCTAGAGGGGCTTTCAGAGCAAACCAAAAGCAGCTCTGAGTGTATCAACATCCAGTTCAGAGGGAGAAGGTGGGGAGGGACTGACATTTCTGCCTTGGATGGACACCTGCTACTCCTGTGTTGTAACCTTTACCCCTGAGGCAACTATTTCAAAAGCTACATTTGCCTGCTATTTCCCACCCAGCCAGCATCAAACAACTCCTCTTTTCCCCATCGTTCACAGGAGTTCTGGCAGTCTAGGAGGTTCTGAGGATATTGCTCCTTTCCACAGATGTGTCATTGCATGGGACAAAGTGGGTGTGAAATTATTGCTTCAAAATGATAGAATAAATATTCTGATGCAGCTACTTGTGCTTATGCTTCCCCTCTTTGTGTACCAGGGAAAATTCAGGTGTGTAAATACCATCACTGTGAATGTTCTTATCTCTGCAGATGCCCTAATTTGCAGCAGAAAGTTCATTAATATCTGCAGTTCAGATTCCTGAACCCATTCTGCACTGCTCAAGGAGGACAGGACACCTTGAAGTGGAAATTAGTGAGGGATGCATCCAAATCTAGCCCAAATACCCACGAGATGGGAATGTGCAGCAGGGTGAGCTGCTGGGAAAGCAGCTGAGCACAGAAGGGGAATGAGTGATCCAGGAGAAGGACTCTTTTCCAGGAAAAGAGCTAATGGGAAGAACGGAGATGGACTCACCAGCCCCACAAGTGAAAGCATATTTCCTGTGCCACAGATATCTTATTAATGCCCTACTGACAAGGGGATTTACTCTCCAGGAGAACAGTTCCAGCAATCTCCAATCACAGTGTGTTTGTCTCCCTCAAACCTGCGTTTGTGTGTCATCTCCACACAGATTATTGGAGACTGCCATGGAAAATTTGCTCCCTCAAAGCAGGAATAAACTCAGACAATTTTTAGATACTTACAAAAATATCCTCTAAGTAAAAAATTTAAAAGTCCCCATTAGTATTAAACATTTCCTTTTCATGCTGTCAGTGCTGCCACAGAAAGAGAAATGTACCTCAGCTTGGCTCAAGCTTAAATTCCCTCTCTTCTTGCACTCTTTAAATAGCAGATTGTCAGCTTAAGAGACTTGTTGCTGGTGCTGGCTGAGATTCATGACCCATCTAAAAGAACTGGGAACTTAATGGCTGCTTTTCATATCCTGATAACCACATTGTGCTCTAATCCCCTGGTTTCTAGTTTTGAATCTGTCTGGGTGCATTGTGGTGGCTGTTTCAGCTTCCAAACCCCACGGGGCCTGGATTTGTGTTAGTCCCAGTGCTAAACCTGGTTTTATTGAAGCTTCTGACTTCCTACACTCTTGGAAGAGGGGATGGAGGGGCTGTTGGGTTTAATAAAATCAAACAGCTGCAACCAAAGCTAGGATTCTTCTCTTTAAGATGAGCACTTGTGGAGCTGTGCTACTTTGAAATACCTGGCTGGAATATCTGAGACATAACACTCTAAAATTAAAAACCGTGTTTGAAAATTCATACTAATTAAAAAGGGACATCTGAAGCCAAACAGGAAAATCAATGAACTTGCTGGTCCTTCCTAAGTTAAGTAACATAATTTGTTCAATTTGTTTTATGTCTCTAAGTGGGGAACCTTTTACTCACTTTGATTCATGGACAGAGGTTAGAAAATGGTACAGTAGAAAGGAAATTAACATTTAACCTGCCCGCCTGCATATCCCAGCTGATGTCTCAATGTGCTGCAGCTGTGAGTAAATTCTCCCAATAAAGCAGACACAGTGTCTGTAATATTCATGCAGCTCCTTGTGCCTTCAGGAAAGCTCAGACAGTTTTCTGGCTGTTAGAGACTGAATTAGGAAAAAATAACCTGAGCAGGATGTGTTGCTGCTTGACAGAAATCTGTATTTCTTTTAGTTAAAATGTAAGGGGTTACGTTGTTAGCCAACACACATCACTGTCACTTCACAGACCTAAACCCTGATAGTGCCTGTGAAAATTGATAATCTGCAGTCTGGAGACTAAAAACTGGTTTTTTTTTCAGAATATGGTTATTCAAGATAGGCAATGATAGAGCAAAACTGCCATTATTCCATATGATTGTGCAAATTAAACTCGAACTCTCCTTATTAATCCCAGTTTAGGATCAGACCTATGTAAAAGCAGACTTTGAGGCCTTCTACATGTTCTTCCATCCCCCCTAAAAGCACATTATAACAGGATTGACTACATCTTAGAGAGCCAAAATGAAAAATATGCTCAAAATGATCACCTAATATTTAGTTTATGTAATGATTGGGGTTCTCCTTCAACAAATGGCACATGGGAGATTGGTATCAGAAAAAGACCTGCATCTGTTGCTGAGAGAGTGGCTAAGAGTTTAAAATAAAAGTGCAGAATACATTTTTGATTTCTTCAGGAAGCCTGAGGATCCTTCATAATGTTCCTCAACACTTCATTATATCCTCTCAAACGTGTCTGCACTGCAGGCACAGTAAAGGTCAGCCCAAGGCAGCTGAAGAACACCAGACACCTTTCCATTGTTTGATTTTTGTTGGTTTGAGTTTTTAAAAATTTTTTTTAAATTTTTCAGAAGAGCAAAGAGGGATTATGAGCCAGGAGTTTTGCAATGCAAAGTAGAAAATGGAATAAAAATCATCAATCCATCTTCTTTCCTTGCAAGCTGCAGTTTGCCATCCCCACCACAGAAAGTTGTGGCTTTGGATTTTTGACTGTCATGCTTTATTTATTTACAGCTTTATTTATTTATTTGTGGCCACCATTGCCATTGCAATTCCACACATCCTCAATTCTGGCATCTGAGAGACAATCAGACAAGAAAAGGAAGGAGATGACCAGTTATAAAAGAAGAAAGCTGGTGTTTACACACAGTGATGTGAGCTGGGATGGGGGAAAAAAGGCAGAAAAGGCCTGTAACAGTTTTGAGAAAATGTTATAGGGTTTTTTTGAAGTTTGTCAGAATGAGACTTTTAATAAGTAGGGTGATTAGGGTATTTTTATATTCATATTTTTGCCCCCTTCCTGGCAGCCTAATTCTAGAATAACAAAGACAGGCTCACAAAATCTTATTTCCTTGGAAATTTGAGGCCTGACTGCCTGGGAAGTTGGGGAGGATAAAGGGACCTATTGCTCCTGCAGAGCATATCTGAGAAGGGGGGCAAGGTGAGACAGGTACCAGCCACAGCTGCAGAGATGGATCAAAACCCACAGTGACTTGAATTTCCCTGAATATCTGTCTAATTTTGTGGCCTTCACTGTCCTCCTTGGCTGTCCTGCTGAGTTCTGTGCCATAGGAACCTCGTGCTTTCAGAATTAGGATCAAGAGCTTGGTCCCAGTCCCTCACAAAGCAGTTTTGCATCACCCCAACAATGTGTGACAGCCTTAAATTGGACAACTGTCCCATTAATGGAAAGAGTTGTGGTCATCCCTCAGACTGTTATTTTTGGAGGCAGATTTGTCCTCCAGGCTGAGCTCTCAGTGCTCAATCCCTCACCTGCTGGTGGTCACAGTGAGTTGGGTGAGCTGGAATTGTTTGAGGAGCAGATCTTTTCCAGCACAGTCACATGGATTGAAACGAGTTCAGGAACAATCCCATGAGCAGGACACCCTCAGATCTGCAGGGCCACAAACCAGAGATAGTTGTCCCTTGTCACCTTGAATGAGGTGTGTGGGTCCCTTCCCATCACTCTTCTGAGTGGAGAGAAGAGATTTTGTATCTCTTTGTCTGTTTTTAGGGTAGTGCTTGATATTCTGGGTGCAGACTCTTAGTGGCATTTATGGACCCAATTCCTGCAGAAATACTTTGAGGATGTGGAATGTAGAAAACAAACAAAAAAATAAGATAATGTTAAGATACAAGACAGTGGCAGCACCTTCTACTGTACAAACACATTTCTGTTTCAAATGGGTTTTGGTTTTGTTCCTTTGTAACTATTATTAGAACTAATTTCAAGATAGTAGCTTCCAATGCCTTTTTCAGAGAGAGACGTGGAGTAAAGTACCTGTCTGTGGCAGAAAAGGAAAAAAAAAAGAGAGCTGCAGAATGGAGAATAATGGTGTTTGAACCAAAAGGAAAAACGCTGTGGATGTGCCGTTAGATGCAGCTTTTTTGTTTGCACTTCATTTGATTATCAGTATTTTCAGCCATCTCACGCATTAATCCAGCCCTGCAGGGAGGGGCAGGGTTCATAGCCTTTTCAAAGCAGCACTAATGAGTGCCTTTAACTTAATAAAATGATCATTTGCCAACTACTTACCATAATGTGAACTAGATGCTTTCAGTCCAGAGATTAAAAGGAGTTTTCTTTGCAAATGCACTGCAGTCGCTGCTACAGCGTAAGTCATATACAGATGTATATTAGATATATTTATTATGGTCATTGGTTATTGTTTTTGAAATCTTGAGGTCTCTTAAAATAGGTTGGAAGGAGTTGTTAGAGTCTATATTGTTTCAATAATATATGGATTATCACTCTCTAAATACGCAATGACATAAAAGGCAATAATGCCTTTTATGGATCCCATGTGGCCTATTACACTAATGATCCATGAATAATGGGGTCACGGGATGAGTTTTGAACAGTGCCTTTCTTTGTTGGTTGTTTTTCTCATTTATTTACCCAGGAAAATTCAGTTTTAAGTATCTGCTTTTCAGCAAGGTCCTACCATTTACTGAGTTTTCATGGGAGTTAATGGATGCCAGAGAGGTCAAGTGACTTCCCAAAGGTTACACAATGAGTCACTGAATTTGTCTGGGGATAAAATACAAGAATCTCTGAGTTTTCTGTCTCTTGCTCTGACTGCTGCTAAAGCAGAGAGATTTCAGATCAGCCTGACCTCTAATAAATCTCTGTTCCTGCTTTGAGGGGCAGTCACAGCTTGGTGCTCAGTGGAGAAATCTGAAGCTCCTGGAGCAACATTTCCCATATTTCTCAGGGAAACAACCAGAAGGGGCAGGAGTGATGCAAACAATCTGCTCTGGTCCCTGGGACAGAGATTCTCTCTTAAATAAAACTAAACAACACAGAGTTAAATAAACACACAGAAGCCCAAACCCACCAATGCCAATCCAAAACACGAGAGTTTGTTTAGAGCTATTTATGCTTCCTACCTTCCTGCAGTGGTGTTCCTTTCACTTCAGCTGGAAAATCTCCAAGTTATTTCCCTTGATGAAGGAGTGGGAGCTGCCTCCTCCCAAGGTGAGCCCTGGCACTGCTCCTCCAGGCCCTGTAGAGGTGGAGGCTGAGCTGCAGAGGGTGAGGTGAGCCCTGGAGAGCATCCCCAGCTCGTTCTGGATGCACTGCTGGAGGTGATGAGCACAACTCAAGGTCCTACCAACCCTGCTCTGGCCTCCTGCCTCCTTCTCAAGCCACTTCCAGGAGGAGAAGGGTTCCTGTGCTGAGCTGAGCTTGGGCACTGAAGATTTTCCTGCTCTGGGCATGTTTTTTACTTGGATATGCCCATGTTTGCTCTGCTGCAAAAATGAGCCACCTCTCTGTGCCTTGTCTCTCCTGATTTTGTGTGCATACAGAGCTCTGCAGCTCCAAAGGGTTCATTATTATTATTTTTATTATTACTAACTACAGAATATTACTTCATGCATTTAATAGAGTATAAAGCAATTACAGAATGTAAGGGACTACGGAAATACAGAAAGATCTGCCTGGAATAATAATTTGATTCTGAAACTTTGTTGCTTAAAGACTTCAGGGTGAAATTGTAGCACAACATATGAGCTTTTAATGAAATGGCTCCCATTACTTCAAGTCTAAATAGACAAAACCTACACAACACAAGGAAAATTTACATTTAATCAGCAAATATTTTGTATTAGGGTATAGTTGTCAAATTCTAATTCATCAAACAGTGTTGAGCAATGAGCTGGAAGTGTTTCTAGTGCCTGTGCTTCCATATTTATGCACCTCTGAGCTGGAAATCCTATCAGTTGTTTATCTGAGAACACATCAGGTGAATACTGCTGCTCGTGGGTGTAGAAACATTGCAGAATATTCCTGAGAAATCAGACAAGGCATCTCTGATCCGAGCATTTCTCAGTGCTGCTGACACCTGGTGTTGTCTGGGGGGTGGCTGGAGCGCGCTCAGGGAAAGGAGCAGAGGCCACTGAACGTGTTTGAGCTGCTCCAGCGTGGAAGGAGGTCACCATTAATTAGTTAATTAATTAATTAATTAACGTCACTCACAATTCCTTAAGCTGTGCCTACGCTGTGTAAACACTCTGCTTTTTGCTTGTTTTGCCTGGGCTCCGAGGCTGCTGCTGTCTGTGAGAGCTGAGTGCCTGCAACCATCTCCCTGAAAAATGGATTTTAGACCCGCAGTGCCGAGGAGAAGCCACACAAAGCCTCGCTGCCAGCTCGTTGCACACGCTGATCAAGGCACTGCCTTTAAAACACTTTGGCTCATAATTATATCTTTACAGCTAACTGGGCTATCCAAATGATTTTCCCCTCTCCCCCTCCCCAGCTCTACTGACCTGTGGCTAATGAGATTTGTGTTTCGATTAGTTGTAGAACATAAATTAACTGATCAATGAGAATGGACTCACATCCTTTCTTGTAAAAGAGCTCTGCTGCAGTGATCTGTATTTAATATTCAAATCAATTTCAAATTCTCAGGATGATTCTGCTAATATGGCAGGCTGGGACTCGCAGCATCTGTATCCTTGCCACACAGCCTGTAAATATGGGATGTTTATGGAATCGCCCACTGACCTCCAAAGCCTTCTCTGGTCTCATTGATTTACTATTTCACTTAATAGTGGTGATGAGAAGCTTAGGGGCTGGCGATGAAGCTGGGAAAGGCATGGGAGAGAGCGTTTCCCCTTCATTTACAAGGGTGTTGAGGCTAAGCAGAAGTCCCAGGACTCTGAAAAATGCTGTTTGGTTTTGGTCTGAAAATTTTAGGTCCATTTTATTCCACCTCAAATTTTCCCTGTTCTAAGGGTGAGGGCAAAATATGATCATTACCAGAAAGCAGTTTTCTAAGGATGAGGTTCTTTCGTTTGCTTTCAAGGTAGAGAGAACTTTATCTTTTTCCTTGCTGTAATTGTCTCATCTGTACAATTAACCAGCACCTTGGCATAAAATGTGAAAATTTGTACAGTCTTCAAAGCATCTGTGGCCTTTATGGTACAAGTTCTGTTAGTACTGAAGCCACAGAAAATTAAATGTTCCCCAAAGAACTTCCAGATGTGTTTTATTCTAATAGGGTCATTATACAGTAAATTAAAAAGCAGGGTAAATGGAACTGTAAAATTTAAATTAGTCTAAAACCACATCTCTTTGCTTTGAACATTCATTTGTGGGGTTGCATTTGCAATAAATGTGAATTAGGCAGCTGCAATAACTGTTAATCATATATTTATAAAATAGTAATGAGGAAATGAATAGCAGAGTAAGACAGCTGCACATTTCTCTAATAGTATGTCAACTGTGAACATAATAAGATGTAGAAAATTGTTTGGTGTTATGCTGATAATGCAGCTGAATGTAAGAGATCACTTCAACCTCTTAACTTTACAGGAAATTATATATAAAATCCATAAAAAGCCATAATAATACATTAGGCCTCTGAATTGTAGTCAATGTTTTTCTTTGCTTTGATTTTTCTGAAATGGGCCATACTTTTCCCAAAGTAATCTGCCAAAGATCACTGAGGCTTTTGTTTCAGCCTGCACTTTATTCACCATCTTGCAGTTTCATTTAAAAGATAGTGCCTCTGAAAGCCAAGAGTGATCCAACTTCCCTGCTCCAGGAATGCTCCCACATCCCTCTCCTTTGCAGAGTTTTTCCAGGCCTGGAGCATCCCAGCTCTGAGCCACAATGGGGTTATCACTGCTGAGAGCAGGGATTCAATTCAGAGCCCCACAAAAGGCATAGCAAGGTGGGAAATTTAAATTTGGCATATATCTATTTAAGAGAATTTTTTTTTTTTTACATATTTACTTCTCTCAAATATATATATGTATATATATCTATTTGAAAGTAGTAAACAGTTGGTGACACAGCCTGAGGGCATCTGCCTGTCTTTCTCAGCCACAAAAAAATTATAAAGAGGTCAAGATAATTGCAAAGCAACCAAGTTAAACCATCTAAATCCAAGAAATAAATTGAAATCTTTGACCAGCCCTTTAGCTGTGCTGCTTGTGGCAGCAGACTTTGCAGCCTGCCCTCGTGCCAGGTGCTGCTCACTTGCACTCACAGTTTTTAACCAGCCTTAATTGAATTTTGCAACAGGATTGGGGTGAAGAGGAGAATTACAAAGCTAACAGGAAAAAAATTAGGCAAGTGCTGGGCTGCAAACTGCCAGGCAGGGAGTAGGTGCTAAATGTGAAATGGGAAGGCTGCCATAGGAAATGTCACTTATCAAAGTGGCAGGACTTTGCAGGGAAAAGAGAGGGAAAGAAATGAGGGACCCAGTCCCAGCATTGGCTGCTGCTGCTGCTGGGAATAGGCCCTGGGATTTAATAAGGAGTTTGCTGGGCTGTGGATTTGGAAATTGGGTTAAACCCCCTCAGTTTTAACCCACAGCTGCAGGTGCTGGGCAGAGCTCAGGGAGGAGTGCAGGGGTGCCTGATCCCCAAAGCAGCACCACAGGGTAGCAAATACACCCATGTTTCATGGAAAAACCCCATGGAATACAGAGTGAAACCATGTGTGATTTTACTGTAAACAGTTTTGTCTGGTTTTGCCACTAATGTTTCTGTCAGTACCACGTTGAGATGTATTTTTGATTTTAATGCACTTACATCCTGAATGACAGAACCAGCCCCCTCTAATTTTTTAAAATACAGAGAGAAAGGGAGACTGATCATCTTATAATCATCAATTTCCCAAACTAAAAGCCTTTCAGAGCACAGAACCCACGACAGACTTGAAAAGTCAGTCAGTGAAGGAGGAATGAACCCTCTCTGGGCAGAAAGGAGGATTTTCAATTAGTCCTGTGTGTTTAAGGGTGAGGTGAGAGGCCACAGGAGGTCTGGGTGGCCTGGCCAAGGTCAGGAGCTCAGCAGCACCATCAGCTCTGTTGACCTTCTGGAAAACCTTTCTGGTCACTCACTGGACATAGCCTTTAGCCTTCATCAAGCTGTTGCCTTTAATACACAAGGCTTTTATTTTATTTTATTTTATTTTATTTTATTTTATTTATTTATTTTTAATTAATTAATTAATTTATTTTTTATTTTATTTTATTTTATTTTATTTTATTTTTTTATTCTATTTTATTTTCAGATGGGAGATGGCACAAATATTTTTGGCCATCTTAAAAACTATAAAGCTATCACATAGTGGCCAGATAGGAACAAAAAAGTGTCCTTGGTGTAACCTTATCAAAGGAAATATTGTTCATACAACATCACCACATTATCCTGAGCTCTCACGAGAGGCAGAGAGAGGGACACAGGATTCAGATGGAGACATGGATATAGAGATGCTTTCAGGTCGAATTCATCCTATAAAATTTTGGCCTTTTACATGCCAAAACAAAGCAAAAAAATTGTTCTCATTAAATATAAATTAAAGGGTAAGCAATGGAAAATGGCTTGTTTTCAAATCTTCCCTTTTTTCTTCCTTCTTTGAAACGGACGGTTCAATTCTCCAGGAGAAGCAAAGTTCAAGCTCTCATTTCCCACTGTACATTTCTGTGTTAGTGCCTCACAAAATAGCAGTTCATTTCTGGAAATCCTATTACTGTCCACACTCAAGCAGCAGCTTTAACAGATACATCTGTTACCTGGCAGCTTCTTCCTACACAACTCCCACCTCTGAGAGTTAAAGCTTATAGTTTTAAAAGGAAAATTGAAATAGCCCAATTTTGAGCAATGCACATTTTGGGGACTGGGGGAGGAAAAGAGCACACGCCACTGTCAGCTACAAGAGCCTCATCTCGCCTTGCTTTTGGGTCTGGGCAGAGAGAGAAAGCAGAGTGGTGCATTATCATTATCTCAGAGATGTTTATTTGGTGTGTGGACACTCAACCAAAGAACTAATGCAATCAGAAAGTTAAAATATATGGGCTGGAAATACAAATTCATTAGACGTACACAAAACCTATGCTGCAGTGGATCTGTCATTTAAATTAGATTTTGACAATTATATGGATGGTCTGGTTGAGATGATATACGATTTGCTCACTTCATGCCATGATTTAATTATTGCAAGAGACGTGTGGAGTTAGGACCCTGTGCTTTTCTCATGGCCCTGAGCTGCAGTGGGGCTGCTCCATCTGTCATACTTGGTGTTTGCTGCCTGGAAGATTTTTGTGTGTTTACATCTATATATATATCTATATATATGTGAAATAGATATTATTTTATTTTTTACCATGAAATTAGTGTGTGCTTGCACCCAGTGGAGCTGATGCAGCTCTTTCCACTGACCTCAGCAGGGCTGGGCCTGGCTCCTTCCCTGTGCATCGCCCTTGAGATGCTCCTCATGGAAACCTCTTATTTTGCCAGTCAGGATCCAAAGCAGAGCCAGGTCCCCCCCCAGGCTGCCCCCAGCCAAGCTCAGGTGTTTTTTACCTGTGCATGAGCACAGCCATCCTTTTCCTTCCCATCCTGGGCCAGGAGAAGAACGTGCTGGGTCTCCATCCCCTCTCTCAACTTGGGATGCTGAGCTCAGCTGGACCACTCCTAATTTCCAGAAACATCTTCTCCCTCCCCACCATCCTTCCAAGAGACATCATCAGTGTCACACTGGAAGTTAGGCCAGCCCCATGTGAGGATCTCCAGATGTTCCCATGAATCCTGGATGGAATCTTGGCTCTGGTGGAAGCCTTGCTGGTACCAAGAGTGTCTCAGCTCCTTCTCACACCATCCCTGCTCTTGCCTGAAGTTTATTAGCAGTATTTTTTCCTATTTTAAACATGCATTAAAAATACAGCATCAGGCATGAACATTTAGGCAGGCAAACGATGGTGACTCCTCTGTCTGAATGTTGAGCACACATTAAAACCCCCCAACTGTTAAAAAAGGAAGCATGATTTGATAACTTCTTACAAACGCAGTAAATGCCACTTCTTACAAATGAACACTAGCAATCCATTTAAGTCCTCAAATAAAATGATTAAATTGCCATTATTGTGGAATCATTATTTTATTGCTAAAACCTTTTAAAATGTTAATTATTGTGCCCCTTCAAAAGCTTTCATCTTGCCTGACTTTGCTCTTATACAAAAAAAGTGTCTCCTGGTTGTGACTTGCAAATTGAATGAAAATTCATGCTTTACCTTTCCTCTCTCTCTCTTTCTCTCTCTCTCTCTCTCTTTTTTTTTTTTTTTAACACCTGCAACTGTTCTCCTTGGCTGTAATATTTATATGAATTTAACTTTAATTTTTCTCTGCTTTCATCTTCTGAATTAGTCAGTATAAAGCACAGATCACTCCTTCTCTGCTGCTTTCCTGTTTATTTGCTTTAACAATAGATTCATTAACTAGATTTTGGTGCTCAAGCTATGCGGACACATCCATTTCAAAGGAGGCTTTAATGGCATTTCATATTTTTCTACATTAAGGAAGATTAAAGTATATTACAATACCCTTTACTGCTCTATTTTCTTCATTTTAGAAGTGGTCAGTTTTTAAATTTTTTTTCCCTCTTTCTTTCATCTGCAGTGTTCAATAAATTGTCCAGGCCTTTCAGATGATAGTTCCAGCAAATTGAGTTCCATATTACAACTCTGAACCATTGTTTAGCCCATCATCAGTCAGATAAAGCACTCCTATTCACACAGGACATCAAAAGAACAAATATATGTTCAAAGTGGCTAAAAAGATTACTGTGACTTGGATATATCATTTCGTTAATTGTTAGTGATTATTCTACTGGTTTAGAGGTGGTGAATTTGCTGACTCTGAGCTCGTGCTTGTGATGTAATCAGAGGGGAATATATAGATATTCACGGCTGGAAATTACACCATTCAAAAAGGGTCAGGTCTATCATCTTCTAATAGCTGGAGGTGGACTAATAGCAACATTTTAATAAGAAGGAAGGTGCAGGCTGATGTCTTCATTTCACACGTGTGGGAAGGCGTGAAGTGCTCCGGGGAATTTCAGCCGCGCGGCGCTCGGATCGATCCGAGGGTGGTGGTGCTGGGTGCTGAGCCAAACTCAACCCTGATGGGTTGTGCCTGGACCTGCCCCAGTGAGAACTGGGGCTGTTTGCCAGGTGGGGATGGCTGGAGTTGATGTTTTTGAGTCCTGGTCCTGCAGAGAGTGGTTTGGTTTGTGTGTGTTTAATGCTTTCTGCTCTGAGCAATCCCCTGGAGATCTCTGGTGGTATCTCAGCGACTCCCAGCACTGAGGGTACCACACTGACCTGATGTGTCTGTCCCCACAGCTCCAGGTGTGATGGGGAGGTGTTTTAGAGGTGAGAGACAGAGATATAAAACCTGAGACCCTCCAAGGTGCTGAGGTGACCAACTCCCAGGCTGGAGAGAACCACCTGAGCATCTCTCCCTGAGTTAAAGACCCAGAGAAGGACCTAGAGAAGGAAAAAAAAAAAAATCCCACCTGAATTTCCAGCTCCCAGGCACTCACATTTTCATCTTCAACCCCTGACACTGGAGTATCTCAATAAAAGCATGCATATTTGCAGGCTATAAAATGAACACTTTGCAGGTTTCTGCTCTTCAGAGGTAATTTCAGGGATCTTGCAAATGCGAAAAGGATGAAATTTGGAACAGGCTCTGCCTGCAATTGGAGGCTGCATTTCTTTGCTCGGGTGTTTTACCCTGCACTGGGTAAAATGGAGAGGCAGCACTAAGAATGCCTGAGCATGTGAGAGGCTGGAAGACAGATTTTCCAACAGAACAATTGCAGGGTGTAGGTTTTAGGCAATAAGCAGGTAGCCTCGTTCTCTCAAAAGAAGAAAGAAAATAATGGAAAACTGTAACATTCATTTGGAGGCCTCAAAGGCATAAAAAACCCAATTCCAACTGTTATAGGTCCCTGCAGGAGTCTACAAAGGAACTAAGCTTTTTAAGTAAGAAAACTAGATTTTGGCCCAGAGGGCCCTGTCATTGCTGCTTAATAGATGAAACTCTTTTGATACAAATATGCTGTTTACTTCTCAGCTTCAGCTTTCATAAAATATAACCTTTTTATGATTTACGACCCCTGAAAAAGTGCAGGATGGATTTTTAGCTCTGAATTGGTTGAATGTCAACAAGAAAAATATAGATAACATATAGAAATAGCAGGGTGTTAATGCCACACAAAATGATGAAATTATTTTTGTTTAGAAAAGTTAAGTTTGTTCTTGAAGTTCTCTCTGAGTGAAACTGAGGAAAGGGTTTGCTGGTAAAGCCACGGGAGGCTTTGCATGGTGCAAAATGTTATGGAAGGTTTGGATGGGATATTGGGCAGGAATTCCTCCCTGGGAGGATGGGGAGGCCCTGGCACAGGGTGCCCAGAGAAGCTGTGGCTGCCCCTGGATCCCTGGCAGTGTCCAAGGCCAGGCTGGATGAGGCTTGGAGCAGCCTGGGACAGTGGAAGGTGTCCCTGCCCATGGCAGGGGTGGCACTGGATGGTTTTTAAGTTCCCTTCCAGCCCAAACCATTCAGAGCTTCTCTGCTTCCTTTTTTGCTTTAAGACAGCATTTTTTTTCCCCTGGAAATTGTAAAAGAAATGACACAGAATTGAGATGTGGCTTCAGGCAGGGGCCAACTGTTCAATGTGGCTGGTGACACCTCAGGTGTTGGGCAAACTAAATTTTGCTCCAGTGACCCCTTCTGATTCATTATTTTTAATGGGAAATTAAAGATTAAAAACTTGTTCCAAAGCTAAATTTTTATAAAGACTCGTATTATTTGTAGTGATTATCAAAATAAAACTGAAATTATCAAAAGTGGTGTAATCTCTCTTCTTTATTTGCCCAACTTATTTTTTTCCCTCTTGACAACCTTATTGATGCCTATGGACAAGTTGTAATATATAGACATGTTTTAATAGATTGGTCAGTGATTAAAATAAAACACAAACAAAATATTGCTGTTGTGAAATGAAAAAGAAAGTACTGGAGCTTTGAAGACTGAGACACAAATATAAAGAAGGGAGAATAACTGTTGCCAGGAGGATTGCACCTATTTTTTCACTGTTTTCCTCTTTGTATTATCTTTTTTGCAGCTTCTTTGCTTGGCATTAACAGGGTGCTTGTTTTTCAGGTGGCTTTTCTCGTGCTGTTTGTGCACCTGCTGAACAACAACACAAAAAAATGTTGATTTTTCTGGATGCTTGGGGAAATAGCCTGATCCCAGACAAATTGCCCAGGAAGTCTCAGAAATGACTTAGGCTGCCACAGAGGCAAGGTTGTAAAAATTGAAAAGGTTTTCACTTTTGACTCTTCCAACTATTGCAGAAAGAGACATTTGCTGGAGTAAGGTCTCAGAAAACTGTCACTGAGCAAATTAAAATAACAAAAATATCCATTGGTGAACCCTCACACATCCAGCTTTCCTGCCCTGCTCTGTCACAGGGAATTAATCAGCCAGGGTGTGCTCAGCAATGGGGGCTGGCACCCAGCAGCTGCAGGGCTTTTACAGGAAATATTCCCAGGTGTTGGTGCTGGAAAACACAATATTCCACTGGTCTGGAAGCTCCCTGCTCATGTACTGCAGAAAAGAGGAAAGGAAATGGAATGGTAGGAAAGGCATGGGAGAAGCAGGGATGCTGGAGAATTGTCTGCCCTTCACAGCACTGGAGGATTTTCAGAGTCTGAGGGCAGAAAAATGCCCTGGAGCTTTGATTCCCCAGCTCTTCGTGCAGCCTGATGGACTGGGAAGGGACCTGCAGCAGCCAGACCAAGGCTAGCCAGGACAAGATGTTCTGCCTGAGATTTGTAGGTGTCCATGGGACATCTGGGATCCTGTCCTGCAGCAGGGAACCTCTCTGAGTTATAATTCTGAGTTATGAGGCTTGACTTTCCTATGGGTGGTTGAAATAAGCAGGATGAGCTGAATCCTCTTCTTTATTGATTTCTGAAATTAAGGACTTCTTTTACTGAGGAAGGTTTTAAGAACATGGTTGAAGTTCAGTGTGTGGTTTAAGTGCTTACCTGGATGCCTCTGTTCATTTTCCCATTAGTCAAACAGTCAATATCTGCACAGAACTTTGACAATTCCATAGAGGAGAAGGAAGAAGGGAGACAGACAGAGCTGGGCATCACCCAGATGTTCAGAGTTCCTTGGGAACACAGAGAAGGCCAATATTCACCTGAAGGGATCTCTGTAAGCACCAAACCAAAGAAATGCTGCAGGTCTGTAGCTGGATCTTGGAGATGAGAAGTAGAGAAAACTCCAGCTAGAACTAATTTAGAAACATTAATTTCCATTAATAATATTTTTAACTTTTCACTGCAGCTGTTTCTCATAGTTTGATCTCTTCCTTAAGTGTATATACCTACAAAAATAAGTAAGCATATATATTCTATTCTATTCTATTCTAGTCTAGTCTAGTCTAGTCTAGTCTAGTCTATTCCTTATCTCACTGGAGAGGTGTTGGTGACATATTTTTAGCTACCACAGTGCATTTGATCTGCCCCCTTGCCTTTGTTCTATCCATGGGACATTAAAATCAGCAGCAATATGGACGAGCTTGGATTGCATTCAGCCTGGAAATGACCCACACCATGACCTCTATCAGCAGTACATTTTCATACCCATCAGCCTTGGAGCTGTGAAAACAAGAAGGAATTCAGCAGCAGGGTGGTTTGTACCTGCATGGGTGAGAGAAGGATAGGAAATATTACCTGTTCCTTTCAGGGTTAGTGCTGTCCCTGCTCCCAGCCTTCCTTAGTCACCTCCCTTCCATGTCCTCCTCCCACACTGATTGAGGATCTCTTTTGAGCTTGTTTGGGAACAATTTCTGAGGAATGGGATTCTAGGAACATGTAGTTTGCTTGCAGTTATCCATGTGAAAGTGCAGAGTCTGGTCATTGCGTGCCTTTTTCGATGGGTGTGCTGTAACCAGGATCACACCTTGTTCCCAGTACACCCTCAGCTCATCCCCAAGCTGCTGGCAGAGAGCAGGATTTATCTGCCATGCATGATCCCAAAGCCTGTAGGGGACCAGGCAGTGTTAGAGTTCTTCCCTTTGATGCTAATTTCAGGTACAAATCATAATATTGGCAGGTGGAGCAAGTGACCCTCCCCTGGGTTTGCATGGAAGAGATGCAGGAAAATTTATTGAATCACAGAAAAGTTACCACCTTTCTTGTCATTAGGAACTCATCCATGGTCATTTCAACCTGCCTTTCCCAAAGTGCTTTCCTGTATCATCAAATTACCAACTGATTCTAATATTTACACCAAAAAGATATTTCAACTTTCCTTCATTTCTTTATTTTTCCTTTTTTTGGTATATAGCAATTTTTACCTGGTTATTTCAAGGTTGCTTTCGACTGGGGAAAATCTCTGCTTAATAAGAATTCAGCTAAAACCTCACATCTTAGAGTTTAATGCCAAATGGCAAATCTGGTGCTGTGATTCATTGGCACTGGGGGTGTTCCTTTTACCTGGGGAGCTCATTTAGCTGAAGGCACTGTGCTTATGTCCTGCTCAATGGCCTTTGGAGAAAGAGAATTTACTTTACTTGTCTGCTTTGAAGATTCCTGCTGGAAATTTGGTAGTGTTTCATTTTCAGGTAGAAAAGCAAAGGACTATTCAGATATTCTCTTGAAGCTGTTCTGAAAAGTGGCTCATAATGACAGAATCATAAAGGTCACACGCTATTTTCTTTCCATAAATCTGGCAGTGGAAATATTACAGGTTTTCCTGGTCTTTATCCTCTCTCTTGTTGCAGTGAGGGTGTCAGATTGGGTTTGGCTCTTGTGGAGTTCTAAATGTTGGAAATAAAATGCAGAGCACAGAGAGCTGCTGCACGTCCTTTTCATTAGACTGGGATTGGGAATAGCAACTGGAGGGAGAGAAGGCTCATTCCAACATGGATGGGTGAGGAGGATCCCCGTAATTCATTGGAAAGGGTTCCTTAAACTTCAAGGAATATGAAGGATGAAAAACCCTTTGCAGCCAGGCAAAAAAAAGTGAACATTAAATTTAGTCTCGAATTTTTGGTCCTGAGTTTTTGGTCCTGAGTTTTTGGTGTTGGAATTTATTTCCTGCTGAAATAAACTGGAAGTTACAGGAGTGTGTGATCTGCTAAATCCCCCTAACTGGGAAGTTTTAGCCAATACCCATGGAGGAACCAATGAAAAACAACAAAATGAGTTTCACAGAATCAGGGAATGGTTTGGGTTTGAAGGGACTTTAAAGACCATCTAATTCCCACCCCTGCCATGGGCAGGGACACCTTCCACTGTCCCAGGCTGCTCCAAGCCCCATCCAACCTGGCCTTGGGCACTGCCAGGGATCCAGGGGCAGCCACAGCTTCTCTGGGCACCCTGTGCCAGGGCCTCCCCACCCTCACAGGGAGGAATTCCTCCCCAATATCCAATTTAACCCTGCCCTCTGGCAGTGGGAAACCATTCCCCCTGCCCTGTCACTCCATCCCTTGTCCCAATTCCCTCTCCAGCTCTGTTGGAGCCCCTTTAGGCACTGAAATATGCTGAAAAGTCTCCCTGTATGGCTTCTGGATCAAACTGAGGTAAGCAAGGAGTCCATCTCTGCCTTTTCATGGACTGTGCTTTTCTTTGAAAAAAGAAAGGAAAATGAACTCCTGGCTTTGGAAATGTTGCTCTTGCTATCTGTCAAAAGTCCACATAAAATCAATCGAGCTCCTTGTTCTGGAATAATGTCTATTTTTCCCTGGCCTAGAGATGGTTTGTTAATAAGAAGAGCTGGTGTTTACAAGGGAGTGGGCGTGGAACCAGGGTGGGGTTCAAATTTTGAGCGTGATAATGACCCCTGAGCAAGTCCCAGCTTGGAGACTCAAACACAACACTCGGAGTGTCTGCTGCAGCCCAGGCTCATCGCTGCCCAAAGCAGCTTGGAGCAGCCTTGGAGTGAGGGTGTCCATGGAGCAGGAGGGGACAGCCCGGGAGGATTGGGATTATTTCTCCAGACAGACAACTTCTAAATCTGCTTTTTCCTGAGTGTTGAGACTCCATTTGAGGCTGGTTGTGTTTATGTGAGTGAGTGTGAGCACATGGCTTTTGGCAGGAGGACAAGCCCCCTCTGTCCCAGACACAAACCTGGCCAGAACCTGGGGTTTTTCACATGTAATTCATAGCCAAGACTGAAATCTGCCAGATTTATAAATTTACTGGTCAGAGATGGAACTGGGTCAGTATTTAAAGGTAGTAACTGTGATTGAGCCTATAAAACACAGTGTACTTTGCATTTTTAGGATAATGTGGCCTTTTTAAAGCTGTGGCCTTGTCACAAGTTGAGTTCAGTGTCCAGTTTATTCAATTCTTTCTGTGATCTGAGTCAACATCCATGCTATTCATCGTTAGTGACAAAGAGCTGCATTAATCTAGAATCTTAACTGATATTTCTGGGACTGTGATATCTGATGTGATACATGAATAAGCATGAATGGAGATCAATATTTTGTTTTGGAGGAATTGTCCTATTTTTGTCCCTTGTTTTTGCTTTTTCTGTATTTCTGGGGTTTAACTGTCGTGTGTTCATGGTTTTTATATGTTTAAATTATCTCATTTACTTAAATATATTTATATGTATATTTATATGTATATTTATATGTATATTTATATGTATATTTATAGTTTAGTTATAGTTATAGTTACATTTATATCTTTAAAAATATATATATATATATTTTAATATATTTATATATAAATATATTTATACATTTTATATATTCATCATTTATAATTATATTTATTTGCTTATATTTATATTTATGCCCAAGACTGCATAGATTTGTAAAAGGTAACATTTTTGACCCAAAAGGATAATATCTATAATTCACAGAGCTCTCTGTAAAGAAGTATTTACTAATATAGGGCAATACCTAAATTCTTGGGGAAAAAAATGATGTGTTAGAGTCATCCCAAGGGAATCACACTTATTTAATACCAACAGTGAATTTGGTCAATTTTTTCATGGCTGTTTTTGAGCCAAAGCAAACATCCCAAAATGTTTGCTCATGGAACAAATCCAGGTGAACTGCACAATCTATCTGAGGGTTTTGCTTGGTTTTTCTTGTTGGGGATCAGTGACATCACCAGGACACAGGACAGGCTGTAGATCCTGTTAAACTCTGTAAAAATCAGTGTGCACTAAACATTTGCAACACAGCCAAAGATGTGTCTGGTTATTATTATTTTTTCAAGCATTTCTCCATGTTTGTGAAAATTAAACAATCCTTTAATATGAAATCATGGTTCAAACTTAATGAAATTGGTATGTATTACCCAGGTTTCAGTCCATCCCTGATAATGAACTAACAGAAAATGTAAGACTCTTCTGCTGATGGTTTGTTGGCCTGGGGAGCACGGGCAAGGTCAGCCTTAGCTCAATCCCAGCACAATTACCACGCCTGGTGTCACTAATTGGCATTTTAACGAAGAGATCGTGGGTAGGTTTTACTCCACACCAAAGCTGGAAGCATTATTTCATCAGAAATGGTGCCACACTGGTGTCCTTTCACATGCCAGCATTTTTTACTTATCAGGGCTAACCAAGGCAAAAACCAATTCCTGCACAATTATAATTTAAACCCTTCCAGTTTGTCTGTGGCTCTCACTCTCACAGTGCAATGGGGCATTCATAAATGAGATTAGAGCAGCCACTGGCTTACAGATCTCTCCCATTCCTTTGCACTGATGTCCTGGAAATCTTAAATTTATTTCAGGCAATTTCAGGGCTCACTTGTAGAGTAGCTGGAAATGCTGCTGTGGCAAAATTGACAAATAACTTACCCTGAGAATTTCCAATTCTCTTCTGCTGTTGTTATTTCCTGTTGGATTGAGACCTGCAATCACTTGCACGTGTGAGTAACAAGCACCTTGCATATATTTACTCTCTCGGAAGCATTTGCAGTTTGAGGTTTCCAGAGTAACTGCAGCTCAGGCAGGATTTTTGTTCTCTTTGCAGGGGAAGTGCTTAATTGTGGGCCTGAATCTGGGCCTTACAGTAGAAACAATATCTGTATAAAGGAAATGCTGAGATGAGTAATAAAGAGCAATCTTCCTGTGAGTAAATAAAAATTACAAAAGGAAACAATAATCAATACATTTTACAGTTCAAGAGTTCAGCACATGCTGTTTCAGTACAGTACAATGGATGGGCAGCCTCTGTGGATTATGAATTCCCACATTTATGTGGAAACAGAAGTAAATAACTGAAACAAGAGTCATGTTGCAAGAATGTAAAACCAAGCTGGACTTAATGGTGTGCTATATTTAAAAGAGTGATGTGATCCAAGGAGTATTCACTTTATCTTTTCCTTCAAGCTTGGCTGCCTGCAACCTGCCAGGACCAGCTTATTCAAAAGAAAGCATTTTTCTCCATTCCAATGGCCAATAAAATGCAATGTGCACTCCACTTTGCTGCCCTGAGTCCCAGAGCCTGGTGTTACCAAACAGAAACGTGTTAATGATGTAAATAAACTGCTTTTCTCCTTCGAGCTGCAAGAGCCATTGCTTGGATCAGGTAGAGAAGAAGGGCAGGGCAATGCAGTGATGGAAAACACTCTAGGAATTTGGTTTTGGGGGGAGCAGATGGCTGAAAGCTTCTTGCCATCTTGTTAAACCTTTTCTCTTTATGAGTCAGGTGTAGAAACACCATCAACAGCCTGGTCTTAGATCACCTGTTCAAAACCAGATTTTGTGCACATTCCATCACCTCTCCTCCTTCCCTGCCCTGCTCCTCCTGCTGCTCAAGCTGCTGTTGCTGCAATTATCAACCAGGGACTGACCTCCAGCTTTGGTCCCTTCCATCTCCCCATCAGAGAAGGGATTTGATGAGGCCATCAGGGATTCCTCTGAGCAAGAAGGATCCTGCAGAGGGTTTGAAATGGTTAATTGGCTTCCAGCCTTGCTGCCATGAGATCTCTTGGGCAGGCAACATAAAGGGTCCACTCATCCCCTAGGGGAAAGCAGGGCTGGATGGACCTCATGTCACCTGGGAATGAAGGGATGCAGGTGTTGGTTTTGCCAGTGCTCAACAGCATTTTGGGCTGGAAAGGCTGGGCAGTAATCCTGGCTTTTTGTATAACTAAAAATCTCATTAGCACAGGGTTGCAGGCACCATGCAAGAGAAGAGGTGAAACCCTGGATTGGTTAAAATGTCCCTGTTCTCAGGGATGGATCAGTTTTGCTCTGGGGGATGGTCTGGTTGCAAAGTGAGGAGTCTCATGCATAATGTGGATTTTGATTTGATGAAACATGTCCCATTTTCCAGGTTAGCACTTGTTTTATCCAAGAAAGGCTGTATCTCCTCATACATTAATGGTCCAGGCTCGGACATCATGTCCATGTGATAATGCAACCCAGGACATTATATATGAAAAAAATCTGACATAGATGTACTTTGTAAAACCTATATTAAAAAAGCTGTAATTTAGAAAAATGGTTCCTGCAGTGTCACGTTAAGAATGAACAATTTTGAATAAAAAAAAACCACCACAAAAAGGATAAATTTTGAGTGCTTGGCTTTGTCAGACAAATACTATCCTTATAATCTTCATCAAAATCAATCTTATAGAGATAGTAACAGTTGTGCCCTTGTTCTAATATAGCAGAGCCATTTTGTTAATTCCCCTGTATTTTGTGAGGTGCATGGAAAATAAATTTTATGAGCAGGTGCTCGCTTACTTTATATGGGAAGTATTAAATTTGATACCACTTTCCTTTAATAAGCCCAGATAATGGCACAAAATCTGAATCTATTATCACAAGGAAGAAAGTAACAAGGACAGAAAACGAAACAAATGTAATTTTTTCTTATTACGGCACTCACATTTCAAACTTGTGGAGTGTCTGTGCTTTACTTTGTAATAACTACTGTGACTGCATAATACCAGGATAGATATTGTTTAAGGGAAAAAAAAAAATCACTGATAGCCTATTCAGGGCTGTGTCTTTGTGTTCTCATGGCAGCCAGTCTCTTTAAGTAGGTTGAGTTGAACAACTACCCAGCAGGTGAAAAAAATATTCTGCTACCAGCATATTGCAATCTTCCATTAAATGGTTACCAAATCATCCTATGGAGTGGTGAGGCAGGAATGTGTTCCTACCTGCTGGCAGATATCTCTGCAAAGTGTGAGGTACCAGCATTGTGTGGGTTTAGAATGATGCTTTGCAATAAAACCCTGTGCATTTCCTCGGGTTCCCTTTCTCCCCCAGCAGCTGTAACGTGCTATGAAAATCAGCCAGCAGAACTAACACAAATGACACAGTAAACATGCAGGCAATGATTTTTTTTTCCCCCCCAGTGCATACAATATTAGCCATTAGCCTGCAAGCAATGCTGTTGCATTCATATTTAGGGTAATTTCCACACCAATATGGTAAATGCAAGCCAGATCTCTCACCAGAATGGAAGTGGTTTAATGGCTGAGTTCAGGCAAAGAAAAGAACTCTGAGAATTCATCACCAGATTTTGCTGTCAGAAGTGACATAAATTTGTGTCCTGTAATTTTTTCCTAATGGGAAATTAACAGAGCTCCTTCATCTGAAGTCAATGGAACTTACATGGAATTAAAAATTAAATACATGTAGAAGATGTTTTGTGCGTGAATTTTACTGATACACAGCAGCAGTCTCTCTTCCGTAGTTCCAAGAGGTGCTATATGCTAAAGTCTTTCATTTAATTTTCCTGAGGGAAAAAAATCAATAAAAATGTTAACTCTAGTGATAAAAGGTATAGTTTGTTCCTGAGATGCTTAAGATTTGTGCCAAAGAGTCTGCAGAGCACCCTATAAAGTCCTTCTGTGCTATTACTTTATATCTTGATGGAGTGCAGTGCTTGACAAGGTTGCTTGAGGTGATCCCAAATTCTCTCTCCTGTACCCAGATAAACCCTCTGCAGGAACACATCCCTGTTGGAAAGTGGACTCCAAATCCTGATGTTCTAACTCCACTCCTACTGCTCCAGTTGGGCTCTGGGATCATTCCCAATTTAGATGTGGCAAAAATGTTCATCCTTCTTTTCTAAATTTCATATCCAGAAAGCTTCCACCACCCAATCTCTTCAGGACAGTGACAGGAGGTTGGATGCCCTGAAATGATGACACTGATCCATTCATCCATCCATCCAAACCCTCAAACCCCAACTCTTTCCATACCTAAAAAGAACAAATCAATTAAGACATATGGGCAACAGAGAAAACAAAAGAAAACAAAAAATGAATGCCTTTGCTGAGAACTTGAACATCAAGTTTTGCCCATTAGGGGGTTTGGACTGACTGAGTTATTACCTCTCAGAAAACCAGCATTCATAATGGAAATCCTGACAGAGCTGTGTGAGTGGCACAGCTATAATTAACTCTGTGTTCAGAGGCCTTTCATTAATATTTTAAGGATTTTTTAATTAAAACAATTGTATTAGTTTATGAAAAGTACTCTTCCCTCAAGTTGGCTCATACAGAAAATACTCAAAATGCACATTTTTTCCCCCCTTTTTCTCTTGCTTTCTGACTCCCATCTGCAGAGCAGGTCTCATCCTTCCCTTCATTTTCTTCCATTGCTAGATCCTCACAGTTTTTCCCCAGCCTCAAACATGGAGGTTTTGTCTTTGGATTTTGTGTCTTTTCAAGTTTAGGAAGCTCTGTGGGGCAAACCCCATATTTCTGTTCTCTGAGCTCAGGAGCTCAGCCTGGTTGTTCACAGCTGCACTTCCATCCCTCCCTCCCTCCACCAGCTCTGCCCTGGGAGATTTCTGGGCCAAGAAATATCTTAGATTATCCCACAATGCTTGGAGAACCTTCATCCATGACAACTCTTTCCTTCTAATTTCACTTGGTGGAGCAATCATTGGGTTTATGGGGTGTAGACAAGATGGGATTGTCCAAGATGCTCTCAAACCCTGGAAAAACCCACTCTCCTCTCCAGTTCTTCTTGGCAAGGCCTAAAGCTCAAATGGCCTCTTAGAGAAATAGGTCTACCGATGACATTTGGCTCTGGCACAGAAAACTTGTGGATGTCCCATCGCTGGAAGTGCCCAAGGCCAGGCTGGACAAGTTTTGGAGCACCCTGGGATGGTGGAAGGTGTCCCTGCCCATGGCAGGTGTGGAACTGGAGGGGATTTAAGGTCTTTTCCATTCCAAACCCTTCTATGATTTTATGAACAGCAACCATGCAAAGATGTTGCTTGTATTTTAAATATTACTGGTTATTTCTTACCCACCAATCTATGAACACCATTTTTTTTAGCTTGATGCTTGTCATTTTTGCTAACCCAAATAAAACTGAAATTCAGAATATGCCCTCAATATTTCACTTATAAACAGGAGCATATTGATCATGCTTGGTGCAGATGAGACAAGGTTTTCTATGAGGAATGATAATTTGTTTTGGAAGGAAAGGTTCATGCAGGCAGAGTCTTCAGCAAACTCTGCATTCGACTTTTCAGTATATCACTAAAACGGTGCTAAAACAACATCACTGCTGACATGTAGGTGGGCAGGTGAAATGGTCACAGGCACATCATAAATTGTGCCAGCATATAATAAACCTATTTCTCATGTACCTACAACCTGTATAACTTCCCACCCAGACAATGCTTCAGTGTATGATAATTTATTGAGGGACTGCATTTCTCATACATAAAACGATTTGTACACAAGAAGAAGCCCAATGTGAATAATTTAACCAACCCCTGCAAAGTGATAGAAAGCAGAGTCTGCAAAACAAATGAGACCCCATACAGATGCTTCTATTGACTTATACTTGAATTCATTTCATCTTTATTTTATTTCAGCTCTACCTCAGGATTTTTTTCCCCCTGTAATCCCATGTCCAGGATATGACACGGGTAACTTTTGAGCAGGCTCATCATTTGAATAATCAGCCATTTAGTGACATGTCTAGTTCTGTTTAATGACTGAATCTGTAAAAGTATGACCTCAAGCACTGGTTAACTTTAAAATAGCTGTGCCCACTGCATGACATAGCCAACAGGAAGCCATTAGAGCTCCAGCAATTACCATTTACATCCATCGACGAAGTCCCTATTTTATTTTAATCTGCTTAAGTACATTTTCTGCACGAGGTTAAAATATAAATCCCTTCTCCTGAACAAGACTGGTTTTCTGGCTGACTTGAGAGCACAATTTACAACTGATTTAATTTGTTCTTCACAAACATTCCTAATGACATTACCCTGGTGCATATACTGACTGCCTCCTCTTATTCCATTAACTCCCAAATCGGGTTTAAAGACCATATTGATGCTAGATGTTATTATGGGTGATTATCAAAACAACAGACAATGGGGCAAAGTGTTTACTAACTGGTTTATATATAATTTCTGTAATAACTACAACAGATGGTAATGCTACAAACAATAAATCAAGCTTTTCACTGCCGAAATAAATTGGCAGCCTGCAGTACAGAAATGCTGTATGTAACTATATACAGATGCTTCAGTCATCAACTGTATTGTTCATCTTATTAGAAAATGGGTCTGTTACTGCTATTACAGGAAATCTTTCCATTTGCAATTACAAATGTATATTTTCAATTGAAATTGGTTTTAACTGCCAAACTGGTTTAAGTATACTTTAACCTTTAATTACAAATGGAGTTATCACGTACTGCCAAACTGGTTTGAGGCATTTGTTTGTGTCCGTGGAAGTTCCACCTCAAATTGGGTTTCCACTCCCATAAATATATCTCTGCCCTTCAAGAATCCTTTGGCCAAAAGGCATTTGCAGTAACTTTAGGAGTTAATTCAATATTAGCAGCATAAAAGGATGTTTTATCCGACAGTGCTTAAAACAGCATCAAACCTGCAATTAATTCCATTCACTTTGGTTTGTAGCAATTTATCAAAACATTTGCCTCCCTACAGTGCCTCCTTTCCAGCTCCTTTCTGGGGAGCTCATTCCATGTCTCTGTACTCGTGTCACCATCTTCTGGTGCCTCCTGGAGCTCCTGGGCTGCAGGGAGACCCTTCCAGTGTCCTTGGGATGGAAGTTCTGGCCCTCAAATCTGGCAGGAAATGTTGGCAAGCTTGAGGCATCTGCCACACCATGAACCACAGGAGCATTGGCCCAGTCAGAAAAGAGGATTTTATTACAAATGAGAACTTTACTACAAGAACGGGGAGGGTTTTTAGTGTCTTCCCCCATTTTATGGCTCCTCTGAATCGTTCTTTGCATAAAGGTAGGGCTGTGAAAAGAAGATGGGAAGAGTGAACACGTTGAGTTTCCAGAAGCAGGGCTGTAACTGGGTACTGATTGAGAGCTGTGCCCTCCAGGTGCCTGATTCACACTGATTTTTAATTGGATTTTAGCACCACCCACTGCTGAGAGGGTGATTTGAAACACTCTGAGCATCTACCTACATATTCAGGAATTTATTTCTGTTTACAAACACAGGTGCTGTCCTGTATTGATCAATCAAAAACTTGTGGTGCAGATTCTGCTGTCCTGATCTCCAGTGTGGCTTCATGCAGTGATCTCCAAACATCCCAGATTTGAATACTGGAGCCCTCATTACACAATCCATAAAGAAATTGGGTCTTGAGGGTTATAGAAATGTGATAAATCTCAAAGAAAGGCAAAAATACCCCAAAAGCATGTATGTATAGAATACTGTGCAAGAGGTGGCACACACAACAAGAGAGAATGTTCAAAATAAATCATGATTCGGGGCTGACCTGTGACTGAAAGATGTTTCTTTTTTACCCCAAATAACCACATAATAATTTCAAGGAGTGAATTAATCCACGAAAGTCATGATTGTTTTATGAGCAATTTAATGACAAGAAGATAATTGACATTTGAATTAACTTCTCAGCAGCACTGAGAATAATATATTAGCTTTTCCACATCATTTTTTGGCCTACCTGTGATCTCACTGCTATCAGTTGTGCTGCCCTCAAGAGACATCTGCATAGAAGAGGTAAAAATGCTACTTTACTGGCTGATCTCTTTGTAAGTATAAAGAAACAGTTTTAGTCCTAATTCTGACAGGGTGAGATAGAACTAAAATGAAATGTGATAGAACTGAAATGAATTGCCCCAGATCAGCTTTGGTTGCTGACAGTGAATCCACGGAATGAAGTGTAAATATTTGTCATGTCTTTGACAACTTGAGCTTTTTAAGTTGCTTTTGCCTGTGGCCTGGGCAGTGGCCTGGCTGCTGGAGGTTGCTGCTGTTTGAAGAGGATTTTGGTGTGACAGCACCAAGTTCTCTTTAGGATAACTCCCCCTGGAGAGCAGAGGATCACAGGATCATCTCCTGGAATCACAGAATGGTTTGGGTTGGAAGGAACCTTAAATCCCATCCCATTCCACCCCTGCCATGGGCTGGGACACCTCTCACTATCCCAGTTTGCTCCAAAACTCATCCAACCTGGCCTTGGGGACTTCCTAGGGATCCAGGGGCAGCCTCAGCTTCTCTGGATAACCTGTTCCACCCTCTGAGCATCAAAGACACAGCACAAACCCTTCTCTCCCCTTGGTTCAGTGCGTGCGAGCTCGGCGCTGCACCAGCCCGAGCGATGCAAATGATACCTGCTGTATGGAATAAAGATTAAAAACTGCATCCCCGGCCTTATAAAGTTCTTTAATTAGAATCCCGCAAAGGATTAGCAATCTGATTATTTGCTAATTGCCTTTCCATATTTTTTCAGGGCCTCACAAAGCATCGGGGATACTAAAGAGCAAACAGTGCTTTAAGGCCACAGTACAATGTGACAACAGTGATAGATATGCTAATTTCTTCATTCACTCCACTTCACTTCTTTTATTCTTTCCAATTAAAGCAAATGCTACTGAAACTGTAATTAAGCTAGTGCCTTGGCCCTGATTGCCTGCTGTTTTAATGAAACCCTATTGATTTTTCTTTTATTTCTAATGGCCACACATTGCGTTCAATGGTCAAACACATGGATGTCACAATGCACGGCCAAACTTAATTTTTGTTCTCTAAAAGGGTGGCCTTATCAGGAAGAATATCAAAAGAGCTATTTGTGTGAGGTCTCTATAGTTTTTCCTCTGTCTGCCTGAAGAGACGAACTCTGAGCAAACATATTACCATTAAAAAGAAATGAGTCACATTTTGTGGAGAATAAAAATTGCTATTAGTCTCCTGTAGTTGCTGTAAGTTGCTCACACACATTTAGCATATTCATGATTCCCAGCATACTTTTAAGTTTTATTATTTTTTATTAAAAAAAAAATCTGCCTGGAAGAGATTGTGAGGAACATTATATTCTCTCCTCTAGATATTATAAATCACACCAGCAATTTAAGATGTAACAGGTAATGAGGAATTTCTGATTTGTTGATAATTTTATGGAGGGATTCATTTTCACTGGTAAATCTCTCTGAATTATTCTCTAGTTTGCCTGGAAGTAGTGAAAAAGACAAGGAAAAGAAAAACTCTCTCTGAGTCCCATAAAGCATTTAGTATAGCTTTAAATTTATTATTCCCCAATTGGATTATTCAGCCAGGGAATTAGATATTTAACTGGGTACAGCTTTTCTGTGGCTTCATATTTGTACTTAGGAGCCAGTGTGTACAAACCTGTGCACTGGAAGAAGGCACTAAGACTTACTGCAAATGAATTTATCCAAAATCGTGTAAAACACCACAGCAGAAACTCACTACATTCTCTAAGCACATCCACAGGAAGCTTGAGTATTTTTAATTCACAAAACACGAATATATGTGACCCTGCTCCAGTTTTGATTGAGGAAAATAAATGGTAATGAGGAAAAATAAGGAAATGTGGTTTCCGACCATTCCTTATCTAAAAATGTTTCATGGCTGCTGCGGAAGACAAAGTGTAATCATATCCAGGATGCACAAAGTCAGCAGTCAGCTCAGCAAATGCACAAAACCTGCATGAGCTGAGGCTCTGATCCATCCTTGTGTCTGCTAAAACACAAGGTTGGTTTTTCCCCCTTGGTTTGTTCGACTTTAATCAAATATTCACATTTTTTCCTGGACCAAGGGCACATATTTCTGGTGGTTCAAGCAATGTTCCTTACAATCCCTTAATTAGTGTCTCTAGATCCCAAAAGTTGTGTTTGGGTACCAGTGATCTGTGGGGGAAGCACCACAACAAGCAATAAACTGGGATAGAATTTGCTTCCCACACAGAGCGTGACTGCACCTGCTTTGTCAAATTCCTTGAATAATTAAGGTTGGAAAAGACCTCCAAAATTATCAAGCCCAGTCTTTAATACCACCATTCCCACTAATCCACACCTATAATGTTCCTGATATTTTCATGTGGAAAGTGCCTACAAAATGCTGTAGTAATAGACACAGTTGACACTAGAAATGCTCTGTTCTGAATTCCAGTTTTATTTGAATTAGTAAAAATTGCAAACATCAAGCTAGAAATAATAGATTGGTGGGTAAAACATAGCCAGTAATGTTTAAAATACAAGCAACATCTTTGCATGGTTGCTGCTCATAAAATCATGGAATGGTTTGGGCTGGAAGGGACATTAAAGCCCATCCTGTTCCACCCCTGCCATGGGCAGGGACACCTCCCACTGTCCCAGGTGGCTCCAAGCCCCATCCAACCTGGCCTTGGGCACTGCCAGGGATCCAGGGGCAGCCACAGCTTCTCTGGGCACCCTGTGCCAGGGCCTGCTCACCCTCCCAGGGAACAATTCCTTCCCAATATCCCATCTAACCTTGCCCTCCTTCAGCTTAAAGCCATTTGAGGTCGCCATGATTCACCCCAAAAGCAGCAGGAGGGTTTGGAGCGGTGTGAAAAGGCTTTGATGGCACAGATTGAGATCAGCCAGACCAAACTCAGTATAAATGCATTGAATATGTAAAAATTCCCAGTTCACCCAGTTGAGGTCACACCACAAAGCCAGTCCTTGCTGGTCTGGCTTGGCTGTTGTTCAGCTCTGCACATGGCACAGGAAATCTTTCTGCAGCACCGAGCTTGTTTCCAGGAATGAGAAAAATGCAGTTTTAAAGGTGATTTGAAGTCTTTATCGATAGAGTTGCATTCCAGATTTGAGCCACGTCTTGCAGGAAGCTTGGCTCTGTGCCACAGCCCTGACACCAGCACAATTTCAGGTAGGCAAACTGAAGGTGTGAAACAGGAAAATGTATTTTCTCCCCATTAACCAAGAATTCTTGCCTCCCTTATTTCCCAGCCTTCCTCTGCTCCAGTTCTGAATCACTTTCTGTTTGTGGCCACTGAATGCTAAATACACTTTTATTTTACCTGTAGGCACTAAATTTTTCAAAAGCCTCACTCTGCTATTAGCCTGCCAGCAAAGCAGGAACATCAGCTCTTTTTAATTAGATTTCCTAACAGTGATGTTCATTCAACAAGGGATAAATTCCCTTTAGTGGAAGTTGCGGAGTGCACTTGGACTTGTTAGCTCTGGAGAAGTGAAAATCATAAATAAAATGTGACAGGGAGAAGGTAACAGTAGGAGCAGTGGAAAATAAGACACCATCATGTCCCTGCTCAGCCCTGTCAACTGTTACACTAATCAGGAGAGAATTAAAAACACATTTTCTCCCAAGATGTTTCACAGCCAAACCAGTTAAATACATATTTTAACAAAATTGAAAGCATATTATACGGAGATTTGTGGCTTCCAGCTCTGCGAGTGAGTGCTGAAAGTGTGATGAAATAACAAAATTGCAGCCTAATAATCTATAGAATAATATTGTCAACTAATGGATTATAATAAAATAAAAGCTATTATTAGGGTAAAACATTATAACAAAAAAAAAAAAAAAATCCAACTTTTATTTGTAGCACCTCCCCCTTAATGGTTTCAAGCATTTTGAAAGGTAATTTAAACAAGTACATTGTGTCCTTATTGAAACTGTTTCATCTCGCTAGCTGCTGAAAATGGCTTTAACCATCTCTCTGAACAAAAGCTCGCTAATAAGACAACAAAAAGCCTACAAAAGCACTGGCTCAGCATCACTGCAGAAAGGCAACTAAAGGCAGCCTGCAAATGGTCTGTTTCTTTTTTCTTGCATGTAATTAGATGAATTAAAAGGACAAAGTAGTTAATGTTGCTGTTGTCCGAGGCCCCCGGTTCCTTTCATAGCGCCCGCTCTAGACAAGAGCCCGCGGCTCTCGCTCCAGCAATGTGGTGAAGAATGTTGGCAATAAGTAAAATTAACAAGCTTAATCTGTGAAGAATCTGGTGTGAGTCATAGATGAAATG
The DNA here is from genome assembly GCA_034509425.1 of Eopsaltria australis. NCBI lineage: Eukaryota > Metazoa > Chordata > Aves > Passeriformes > Petroicidae > Eopsaltria > Eopsaltria australis. Next base: position 1,375,574 of record JAVTVJ010010685.1, read on the forward strand.
TATCTCTAGCAACGAAAGGCTAGTAATTCCTGGTCCCCTTTTATATGCCTAATAAAACTTACAATAAATTAACTGCATTTTAGTTTGCAGCGCCGGCTCTATTAATCAGGGCCGAGACGCGTAGTCAAGTCACAATAGAAAGAACTCAACTGGGTGCATTTCAGTTATGCAATTAGGGCCCATTGGCCCGGCTCTAATTAGGCCAGGGATGTTGATATTTCAAGTACTGTTTTATCATTAGGTTTCATTTCCTTGGAACATCCTCAATGGCCAAGCAGTGAGAAGGGTGGAGGGTATTATAAGCACGGGTCATCAGAAAGTCATTAATGGGAGTTAGGGAGGGAAGGGCTGACATTAATACCTCGCCTTTTGAAATGCTGAGCTGTCTCTGGGAGACTCAGGGCCCCTCCATCTCCAGAGGAATCGGTGGCACTGGAGAGCAGCTGGATCAGGCTCCTGGGAAAGGACCTCCCTTAGGGGTGATGTTGAAGTTTAATTCGTGGCTGCTACCCTGACATGCCCCTACAGCAGGTGCTGCAGGGAGCAGTGACCCTGACACAGAGGGGTTGATTTCTTACCCCCTGAAAGCTGCTGGGCTCAAACCCAAAAAGGCCCACCCATTTTTGGCCAACAGAGGAGAGAAGGTGCTGGATCCTGAGGAAAGCTTTTTAGGGACATTCTTGTGGTGTTGCTTGGCCATCCCCTCTCTGCTTCCTCCAGGCTCTTGGTTATTGGCTCCACCACATCCACTGAGGATGATGTGCTGTGGTTCACCCTCCACCAGCACCCACAGGCTGTGAACGTGAAGTTTCCTCCTTTTAGCACATGTTTAGTTGTGCTCCCTACATGGATAAATCCAGTGAAGGACAGATTAAAACAGAAGGAAAAAAAAAAACAACAAAGATCCATCCGTCCCCAGTTGTGCTTTTCTTGCCAAAATCCAGCTTAAAGCTGTAACTCCAAACAGTACTTTGCCTGTTTGTAAAATATGACTTTGTTTCATTACGAAAAAAGAAATTACATAATTAAATTCATTACATCCAATTACTATATGATTCATCTGGCGGCTTAATGAAGCTTCACATGATACTAACAAGATAAAGCAAAAGAATAACATTTTATGAGACTGCAGGCATTCTGTGTACAGCAGACTGGGCAGTTGATGAGCTCTGTACAATGCATTTCCTAATAATTCCTAGTGTGGATTGTACTAGTTCCAGTAGGGAAGATATTCCTTGGCTCTGTGACATCTCACCCACCTCACTCTGAAATTTGCTAAGACAAAAGCTTCAAATTTTTCTTTTTGTGTGGATCTCTCTTCTGGATGTTGCCAAATTTTATCCAGGAGGACTTTAGGATGCAAGGAACAATTTTAATAGGCTCATAATAAAAAAAAATCTAGGCCACACACACTACAGCTGTCAGAAGAGAACACATTTGGGATGTAAAAGACCTGGTTTGGTTTTGAACCAGTGACCCAAAGGTGAATTACCTCAGTGTCTCCGTTGATAGGTATATAAATATTTTAAATACGATTTTGCAGAAGTGTAAAACTGCCTTTTCTTTCAAAGTACATTATCAGCCTAAAGAAGTCTATCAACTCTGTCCTCCCAATAATTTATGATTGAATAAAAGGCTTCTGTCTTTGGAAAAACTGACAAAACCCCATAGTTTTATCTTTTGGGAATAAGATCCGTCAATATAGTGAAGACTTGTCTTTCAAATGGGTGTTTAAAACTATTTGAAACGTTCACAATTTTGAAATTAGTCAATAACACAGGAAAGGGAAAAATTAAAGACACTCAGCCTCCTTTTTTCTTCCATGTATGAGTGCCCTTCAGCTTTTCTCATTACCTTTTAGCATTTCTGGACAACTATTGATATTCAATGGGAATGTAAATGGGCTTGAAAATCATAAATTGTGAAAAATAGGTTTTGGAGAGATCAGAAAAGTTTGAGAAAAATGACATTTGCCTGCGTGGGAGAACAACAGGAATGCTTTCACCGTGTTAATGAAGGATGTGGCTGACATCTCTTGAACTGGAGGTTTTGGCTGGTTGAGGTTTCCAATTTCAGCCTTCTCAACCAAGCAAACCTTGAAAAGCCAGGGAAAAGGGAACAGCGAGTTCCAGCATAATTAAGAGCCCCAGCTTTATAACTACTGGCAATTTATTCCAAGGAGCAGTCAGTGTTGTGCTTGCTAGTTACTTTTGGAAAGCAATGTGCTGAAAGCTATCAATGAGGGATTTAAAAATCTTTCCTCTAAATCAAAATTTATCAGCCTGTGACATAAAAACTGAAATATTTCCTGTGGCTATGCCTTCATCATCTCCTAATTTCTTTAATTAATGTGAGAAAAAGCGTGTCTGCCTCTGGGCAAGTTTGGTTTTGGTCATTTGTCTTACCTTCTGTGAGCAGGAATGGCTCATGGAGGCACACAGGGTGGGAAGGGCTGGAATAAAACACAGGGATGATGGGCAGCTGGCAGAACCCTCAGCTGGGTGGTACCTGCAGCTCCTCTAAGCCTGATCTGCTTCCCCAGGACCAAATCCTGCCCCATCTGAAGGTTCCTGTCACATCCTTGGGGATTTGTGCACCATCCTTTGCCCTCCTGCACCGCTGGATGAAGGTGACCCTCTGCTTGTCCTGCCTGTGAGCAATCCTGCCTCTGTGTGTGTAATTATGAGATTTTGAGCTATTTCTGCTTTTCCTCATGCTGGGTGATGAAGTGGAGCTCCCCTCTGAGGGGTCCAGGGAACAGCTGGAGGGGACAGCATGGGTTGAAGGGTTAATCCCACAGCCACCCTGTGCTGCTGCTGGGGACCTTCTGTCCCCTGCCCTCCTTGGGCAGGGCCATCACTGGGTGAAGGCTGCTTTGCTGAGCTCCCCAGAGCTGCTGCAGGGATCAACCAGAGGTCTCAAGCACATGGTTCTATCACCACAACTCATTCCCCAGTCCCACCAGAGCACTTTGCAGTGTAAGGGGTGATGGTGACATTCCTGCAGAGCTGCACTGCCATCCCCTCAAAATCCCGGGAAGCAGGGAGGCCCTTGCTGCTTTTGTCAGGTATTTCCCACATCAAGGCAGCCTGGTTGGATTAAAACCCACGTGTGCAGTGCAATATCAGTGCTGGATCTGGCCACAAACACAGCTGAGAGGCAGAACACAGGCTGGAGAGTCCACAACCATTACACTGTGCATCTCCATTCAAAACAAGGTAACAATACAAACTGTCCAGGTCTTTAACCAGTGACAGCAACGAAAAGCTGCTGGGATATCTGCAGAGACTTTCCTCTCTGTCTTTACAAGGAGCAATCAAAGGTGCTGCTTATTCCTGGGGTGGAAAAGGGAATCCAGGGAACTATCAGATAACCGAGGCTCTTCCTCGCCTCCCGGAGCAGCTGCTGCTCACAACAACCTCGTCGTGTAATTGTAAAATGAGCACAGTAAACACGATGCATAATTAACCAACAAAAGTGCAGAGAACCTTTAGAAAATGTACTAAAGGCATAAATAGAGAGCAGGATGAGATTTCTGCCAGCAGTGAATATCTTTATTAAAAGGTTGTAGTTTCTGGAAGTTATTGTTTAATCAAATTATCAATGCGAATTTAATCGGGCTTTGGGGAAACTTCTAATTCATACAATAGATCAGGTGTTGTTTAAATACTGTTTGTGCCATGTGGGAAAAAACAGAATACACATTGTTTATCGCTAGGAAAAGCCCTGTTTTCTGGAGGACTAAAGCCTGGTTTCATGGTAAAAATTATGACTAATTTAATGCAAAGCTCCTAAGAAATTTATCTCCTGTATCTGCGCATATTTTCTGTGTGGTTCTTTTTAAAAGAATTTGTTGTAGAGGAAGGATCTGAAATAAATGGCAAATATTGCAGTGGGTTTAGTACATCATTAACTACAAATGCCTATTAAATCAAGTATTTGGAAACTCCAGTAAAAGCACTATCATGTAGAAGTAGCTTGAAATCAGTATAGGGGGTGAAGAAACTGTACCCAGACACGGAGCTTGATGTGGCAAAAAATCCACAAGGATTATTATAAAATGTGCATAAAGAATCTCCTGCAGAAGCTGCCGACTCCTCCCAATCTGATTTTCCAAAATACTTTGATTTCTGTTGGAGAACCCTCAGTGTTTGCTTCTGGATTGGCTCAAATCCCCCAAACCTTGACAGCACTGAGCAGATGAACACCTGTGGCCAAGTCTGTGAAGGACAAACTCAAATTTCCACACAGAGGAGTGACCTGACTTCACATTTCTGGCACAGGAGAGCACAGTAAAGGCACCAGGCCATTCTCTGTTCTCATCTTTCTTGGATGTTGCCCATGAGACATTCACTGATAGGAGGACACACTACAGCAGTCACTCCCCTTTGCTGATCTGGGATTTCATTTTTCTGTCTTCCTTTCAAAAAAGTATCCACAGCCAAGCTATCTCTGTTGGAAAAAGCAGATTTATTCTTGGTTTCTTTAGCTGCTACAGTCTATGGAAGAGCTGTGGCCCCCAGGAGAAAGGTGTGGGTGAGACACAAAAAGAGAGAGTGAGGAGACAGATGCACCCAAACCAACAAAAACATGTATTGCTCATCAACTGAATGTTTGTACATTTCACTGATCAGTCTATTAAAAATGGGACTTATTTGTGAGAAGGATGGCAACTGTTTGACACTGGGATAACTCAAATTACCAATAATTGCCCTTGCAGTAATTATTTGGAGAGGTTACTAATCAAAGATGACGCAAACAAAGATGGTGATACTCATTTTCCAGAAACGTGCTCCAAAGCACATGCCAATCTGATTTTTGCTTTGTATCTTCTGGGATCATCTTGACATTGACACGAGTTCTCAGGAAAAAGGAAATCACCACAAAAATATCACAAGAGGGTCATGATGCAGCAACAACTTAGCAGAGAGCAGAAATCCACTCTCTCCAGCGTGGGATGCTGAGTTAATTCAGATTCCCCAAAGATGACTCATACCAGCTTCAGCCTGGGCCTTTCTTCCATGAAAATACTTCACATTTCTATGGTCTGTGTGACACAGCAATCTTTTTATTGAGCATAATGAAAGAGTTTTGTCACAGGGATGGGTTTATCTGTGAATCTCAGGCAGCCTCAACCTTGAATCTCTTCAGAGTTTGCCAGGTCCTGTGGATTACCAACCTGTGCTTCTGACTTCCTGCAGCAATTTTGCAGTGGTTGCCAAGATGATGTATAATCAGAATATTTGTACTTTAAAGGCAGGTTTCTGACTTAAGAAGCTAAACTGTTCCCAAGAAATTCTTCTCCATCTTTGGGTGCAAGGTCAGATCTGTGAAACATCTGCCTCCCTTCTGTCCTTCATGCTGTAATTACAAACCAACCCTTGCTGTACCAACAGCAAGAGCCTCAAAGAAAAGCAGCAGAAGGAACTTCATTTCTCCACATCTCTCTGCTCTCCAGTGTGATACATAAGCTGCAGTGAGGCTAAAACACAGCTATGGGAAGGAAAAAAATGACTGCAGAGTTGGAAGGTGTCCTGGAGGGGATTCCCCCTCCAAAGTGGATTTATTCCTCCTGTGGTGGCTGCTACCACAGCACCATTTGTACAGTTCTGTGCTGCTTTCCCAGCTGGACTCCACACATTCTGCAGTTATCTAGAGTAATTGAGCCAAAACTGGACTGTCTTTATTTAAGGAAGCAAGAGGAACACTGAAGAAGGAAAGCTTGGCTCACATGGAAAAGGATTGGCAGAAGGATGGAGGGATTTGCCTGGGGAGTGACCAGAACAGATGGAGAAGTTTCCCTTTGCTTTCCCCTTCACCACCTGGAAGGTTTCTGAGCAGGAAACCACCAATTTTGGTGAAACCAGTAGGATGTTCTAAAACTCAACAAGAAAAAGACCCCAAACAGCAGCAATTATCCATCAAGAAAATTCATTGTTTTAGGTGGGAAAATGCAAGTTCTTCAAGGGATGAAGTTGCATTGCTTAAAAATCCTTTATCTGCAGAGAAATCAGCTCACAGCCCTTTGTACCACACAAGGATATCCCTCTTGGGGACCATCTTCATGTCTACCCAGCATCCTGGAAAATCAGATTTGTGTCCCACATGGTATTACCTGTGAAAATTCACCTTTGAAATTACCAAACAGGTTATTATGTGGCTGATGGGATTCAACAGTTCAAAAGGTGATTTTTTCCCCCCCACAGTTCTTGAAACTTCTCAGGCATTTCCACTTACTGTCTTTCATCATTTTGAAATTGAAATGATTGTGCTTTGAGCAAGCATTCACCTCAGCAAAAGGGAACAATCTTTATGATATTCAGTGTCCTGAAATATGGGGAAAAATAGTTCTGGTGGTAATAAATTTTACTGCCAGATAACACTTTACACATAGAGAACACATATTTGCCAGCAAAAAAATTTAAAGTAAAGACCAATTAATTTTCATAGAAAGAATATTTTCCATATAAAAGAACCTTTCATCTACTTTACAGTTCATTGCATTTTACTGGATCTAATTTATATTTGCAAAGTAAAATTAAATTTTCCTTTTATATGAAAAAAAAGAAATTATATTGAAAACACAAGGCACTAAAATATTCTTTCTGTGAATGCAATTATGCAACACAAAATAAAAAAGCCAGCATTCTTCAGTCTGAAATTATGCAGGTATTTATTTAATTGCCAAATAAAAATCTGTTGAGGGGAGGAGCAAATAAAAGAAGAGCTGTCTGGCATGGGAATGATCTACCATGTTTGCCTTGCAAAAAAAAAGGTCAGTGTAGGGCTAATTTTAAGTAGTATTATTGTGACAATGATATTTATGCTGGCAAGATTATGAGTTGAAACAGGTCAGAGATTTTGGTAAATCTGGTAAACAGAAATTTTGGCACTGCTGGCTGTGTTTGGGAGCTGGGGGCATCTTTCTCTGGGTGTAATCCCCAAGAGATGAGTCCTCATGTGACTGCTGGCTGCCATTGCACCTTCCTGGAGACAAAATGTCTTAAACATGACGGGCTCTTACCTGGGAGATAATTATCCCAATCATCAGAAATATGCTTTAACTTTAGGAAGCATAAATCACTTCAATTTGACAGCTGCAAAAGAAAAGGTGTAATTGAAGGTCAGCAGCAAAAATCGTAAAAGCTTGATCCGAATGCTAAAGCTGAGAATTTTAAGAAATCAGAGTTTAAATATGGGAGGAAAGCAGGGAAGCAAACTTTTTTTCCTCATAGCATGGATGTGAAAGATCCAGACCTTCAGTGAGCAGGCTGAAGTCAGTCAGGTTTCCAGCTCACATTGCTTAGTGTGGATTTCAGCTCAAGCTTTAAATCTAATGCTGATGTGATTTAAAGGGGAAAAGCCACGCAGAGCTCTGGATATCTGTGCTGGAGCCCAACCTGCTGACACCATCAGAAATTTGGGGGTTGCTATCACTGAGGTCAAACGCTTATTTTTGAGCTCTCTGGTCCTGCTGTCTGTGATTTTAGCTGTCAGCAAATGGCTTTGTGAGTTTTATGTGTCCTTTACTTCTATGCACAGCCATGGGGTTTTACAGTGAGAATACCTGGGGCAGGAACAGAAACACAGATGGGAAAGGAATTAGTTTGCAATTACATATTTTTATGTTTGTTTAACCAGCTTGGTTTTTTGAAGGACAAATAACAACAGGACACTGGGAAGCCACTTGCAGATGGGAATGAAGGACAGTGGCCACTTGGTGAAGGATTTTGAGAGAGAGTTCAGTTCTAGATGGAAAATATCACATACTTAACTGACAGAGTGTATAATTAGATTAAATGTTAAGAAGTTCATGACTGTGAGGGTGATGAGACCGTGGCACAGGGTGCCCAGAGAAGCTGTGGCTGCCCCAGGATCCCTGGAAGTGTCCAAGACCAGGCTGGATGGGGCTTGGAGCAACCTGGAGTAGTTGAAGGTGTCCCTGCTCATGGCAGGGGGTAGGACTGGATGGGATTTAAGGTCCCTTAACCTTTCTATGATTCTGTGATAAACCCCAGCTTTTCTTAAGCTCAGCCTCATGGTAAAAAGATGATCCCATTGGGGAAGAAGGACTGCACCAGAAGAGCAGGAGACACAAAGAGGTGCTGTGCATAAATATTCACAGAAACAGTAAAGGTCTTCTGTAAAGATTTGTGATCTTATCCATTCAAACTGAGAATCAGCATTGTTTAAACTAAAAAACTAAATCAAAATAAAAACAACCTCCTCACAACGCATGGCAGCACTTCAGGCACCACAGACCAAGCCTTGGGGAAGAGACAAGCACGGGAAAAGCATTCTGGGGTTGGCTCCCAGGGAGCTCCAGGTCTCACAGCTGATGTCTCAAAGGCTGAAGCTCCCCTTGTGCTTTGCTCCTTTCCACGTTTGAGCTCTGCAGGCTGGAGGATCCCACCAGGACAAGAACCTCACTCCTCGCAGTGCAGGCACAACCCTCTCTGTCACACACACACACACAGAACCTTCTCAAAGGGACAAATTTAAATCAGGTTGAGAAGGAAAACTCTGCTTTTATCAGCCTTGCAGAGTGCCAGGCAAAATTCGCCTGAGTTCCCTTTTTTGGACATGTAATTGGTGTTTGCCACCTCCTGGCTCCCACTCCCTGCAAAATGCGGATTTCCTCTCTCTTTTGTCAGCTCCTGCTTCCACTGGCAGGGTTGAGCAGAGCAGTAAACAGATGAGGGATTATTTACTTGTGCCTGTGCCAGCAGCACATAATTCAGGCTGGACAGACTGCAGCAATTATGATGCATTTTTCATTCACTCAAATGAATCAATCACTTGCTTCACTCGTGAGCAAGAAGTAACAAAACAAAACAAAAGTAAAAATTAAAAAGAAAAATCAAATCCAAACACTTGCTTGTGGGGCAAAACCCAGAGAGACAGTTTATTTTTTAAGGCCAACACTTACACAAAATTATCTTATATAATTAACAGCTCCTGGTTAATAACCATTCAGCAAACAAATGTGTATCTACTGAAATGAACAGATGAATCATTATCATTTAGCACTTAGAGGATAATAACAGGATGTAAAAATTATCAAAAAAGGGAATACTTGAAAATCTACCAGGAAGTGGCACCTACAGAATAAAATGATTGTGAAAAGCAGAAAGAGAAAAAATTTAAACATGCAAAACTCCAGTGTCTCTACAGTGTGGTTCATGCTTAAAATGACTTGATGGTGTTTGGTGCTGTATGCAGAGTAACCACTGCTTGTGCCAAAAAGGGGGCACAAATTTGAAAGGCAATGAAGGCAAAAGTGGAAGGAAAGGGGTGTGAGTGTGTCTGGGTGTGGGTGTGCAGAAGTCTGCGTGCACAGGTGACACAGTGACACAGAACCTTCCCTCTAAAGCCCCCTGGCATCCCTCCCACACCCCAGTGCAGCTGAGAGGATCTGTCCCCTGAGCATGTGCAGCTTGTCCAGCTCCACACAGGAAAACTGAGCAAAATCCATTTCTCCTGCATCCCTGCTCTTGCTGCCACTCCAAGATTCCCCCACCTTTTCCAGGAGGAAAGAAATGAGCCCCAACCCCGATTAGCTAATTTCAGAAATAACTCTAATTTAGGCTTAAAGGCTCTGAAGCCATAATGGGGCTGCATTATGAATCTGATTGTCTGAAGTTAACGCTCTCTTTTTATTCATTTGTCTGGTAATTTATTTGTAAAAAGTAAGCAAACTGAAATGAGCAGGCAATCAGCTGCCCTGACACACTATTTTACCCAAGGGTATTCTCCAGGAACGGAGGCAGACTATTTCAGCCATACAATGTAATATTTATACCTCCATCATGAGAAGAACTCATGACCTTACTCCTAGATGTAATGAAAAGGTATATATTAAAAAAATAACCCTCTCTTTATAATGAAAGGCGTTGCAATACCCCAAACTCTAATACAAGTGGACAGAGGTATTTTGAAGCATTGCAGGATGTGTTCCATTGGAGAAATATTCATCAGCCAGTCTGTAGGTACCAGAGAGCACCTGCAGAGAGCAGTTTTTGGGGGAGTTTCCTTACATTTGGACAGCTGTGAATTCAACTTTTCTGTGCATTTGCACTGAGGCACATCAGCCTGACCTTTTTTCACACAGATCCTTGCTTTTTGTGTGATTTGTGAGCTGGCAAAAGCAGTCATTGATGAGAAGCATCTTTTCTGTCTCAAACCAAAGCAGGCAGCAGGAAAAAAATCCCTCGTGGCTTCCCTGCCCTCTCAGAGTGACTAATCAGGGGGAACTGGATAAATGGGGCAGGTTGTGGGCAGTCCAAAAAATGAAGAAAAACCAGAGATGATGAAATTTTCTCTTGGGAGGAGCTTTTTGAGGGCAGCCTCTCTCACTGCTGCAGTGGCAGGATGGGGGGAGATCCTGCCCAGGGTGCTACAAGCAGCAGGGGATTTTTAATTGTCCAGGGCAAGAAGAAATCATCCAAAGCTTTTCATTCCCTGGAGGAGATATGCAGGGGATGCCTTGTAAAAATACCCTGCAGAGGATATTCTCATTTCTACACTGGGAATTGAACTAACTCTTGCAAAATGCAATATTTTGTCCTCAGCCCCGTGCAGATTCAGTTGGGTTGCACCTGAAGGAGGTGATAATAGCAAGAAATTTGGGGCAGGATGCCTGTGTCTGTAAAGGTCTGAGAGTGGTGGGTAAGCACCAAACATGGGGCTCTGCTTGGATGAAATAAATAATAGCAATAGCAATAATAGCAGTAATAATAATAAAAATATTAATAATAATAATAATAGCAGAGGTTCCAGGCACAAACCAGGAGAGGATTCTGGCTGTGCTCCCTCTTCCATCCCTGTGCAGAGCCCAGAGCCCCATCCAAGCTCATGGACACCTCTTTTAGGGTAACTCCAGGGCAGAAGTAAAAGGCACACAATTTTTAAAGATGAAAGACACTCTGCACCAGTGTTTCTCCTTGCTGGAGTCACGACCACTGAAAAGAGAATATTGTTCCTGTAACAAAGGTGGATATTGTGAACCCAAGCAGATGATGATGAACATTGGCAAGAGAGTTCCTGTATCAGCCAGCAGAAAGGCTAAATTATACCAGGGAAAAATTAGGATTAAAATAACTGTATGATTAATTCCCTATTTTACCTGGAATAAATAAAGCTTTACCTCAGTAACTATAGTTATAATAGCTGGGCTGGTGTGCTGGTATCTGCTAAAGAGCTAACATATTTAGTTTTATTGTTTTGTCAAAATATTAAGAATATCAATATATCTCCATAATTCAGTGTTACACAAAGAAGCATTTTTGTGCCATATATAGCAAAGATTGTATTATACTTTTGAGATCATAGGTAATGATGACAAAGTGATCTGTGTTCAATTTCAGCATTAATGTCTGGTTTGAACAAAGCCTGAAATATGGTCTGGGAGCTAAGAGGCTTTAATATTAAGATCTTTAACTGTAATTTATGTGACAGAAGATAGGGTTTAGCATAATAAAATGTAATGGGCTCCTCGAATGAAGAGGACTAAGAGACAATTGAAAACAAGGTAAAAATGGTAAATTATAAATAACAGTAAATTTACCTTTATGTTGTTACTTCATTTATTTTTGATTTGTTAGACAGGCTCTGTAATTTTTCATTTTGCTGCATTTGGAACCAGGCATTTCTGCACCTCAGGAATAATGGGTCGAAGGCACAGCAATGCTGTTGGGGCACTCTTAAGAAAACTGAATTAGGGCTCCACACAGAAAACCTCTTTTCCTCCAAAATTCGTAATTTACCTGTAAAAATTCAGCTTGAGTTGCATTTCAGCACATAAATATGGTGAGCAAATGCACTTACCCATTTTACCTCCAAAATCAGTTTGGTTTTTTTGAAGTTGCTTAAGTGTAAAAAATGAAGAACATCTCCAACATTTTTCAACATTTGGTGGAAATCAGGGTGTCGAAAGGAAAATAACTTTAATAATGAGCTGGTCTTTTTGCAAGGTATATTTTGCAAATTGTTTGTGGATGGTGACAACTCTCTGGAGCTTCTCCCCAGCACAGCTGAGATTCTGCACAGGCAGCACCATGCACTGAAATGGAAAGTGGGGCTTAAGAATTTATCTGAAAGTTTACTGGAATGGATGGAAACCTCTCCATTTTTAAAAATGTCTCTCTGGGCCAGGCCCTGTGAGCCCTGCAATGGCATGTCTGGAAGAAATCAAGTAAATCAGGGAAAAAAATCTGATTTATGTTGCTTCTTATGTTCTTTTCCAGCTCTGGGACTTCTACCAGACCAGCATCCTTTATCCTTTCTTTTTGCAGGGGCAATGGCCAAAAGGGCAGCCTGTTCCTGCAGATGGCCAAATTCAGTCTCTGTGTGTCTCCTTTTTTTGTAGTAGCTCAATAGTGGGAATTTTTTTTAAGTCTTTGGAAATTAAAATAATTTTTCTCCTCTAGATTTCTGTCTAATTCCTGCCCTTTCTGAGGTTTAAGTCTTGATTATGTCCCCAGGTTTGGGGTTGCACTCCCAAAGCTTTGCTTCATCCCCTTGCAAGCCCTGCGTGCTTTTTTCCCCCCCAATATGTAATTTTATATTGCTGATCTAAATGAAAACTGTTCGTGCTGCTTATGGTCAAAGACAGAGACTTCTGGAGCCAAAGACTTGGGGTTTTCTTTTCCCTCATTTCTTAGATTTTTGTCTTGGTCTGGTCCAAAATTGGTGATAGGGAGAAATGAGACAGTACAAATATCCATGTGGTATTTGTAAAGAAACAAAGTGTTTATTAAAAGTAGGTGTTGGTTTGTTTGGCTTTTTTTCAGAGGCTGCAATCCATAAAAGCTCCCAGGGGAAAATGCAAATCTTACAGGGAATGGTGTTTACTTTCATTGCAACAGCAGAATGTTGCAGGGAAAGAACCAGCAGAAAAACACGACAGAAAGCAGGGAGGTGAAGCAGATCCTTGTGCAGCACAATTAAAGAAGGCAGTGACCCAATAATGGTCACAGTCCTGGGTAAGGATCCTGCTCCTGCAGGCCTTGGACAGGTTCAGAGCAGAATTGATGATTCCTGCCCCTCATCCCACCCAGGAACCAGCTCAGGTCATTCCCATGCACATGAAGAGGGAAAAGCTCAGTGATTCTTGAGGGCAGCTTCATCCTTGCTTTTTGTGTTACAGACTATTTATACACCTAGTATGGACCAGTGACCTCATAATATCCTTCTTTGTACAGAAGGATATTATTTGTACATGGCCTGTTCTAGAGACCACTGCAATATTTGGAAATCCTCTTGTTTTCTCTATAAACTGGACTGAAGTCTCACAGAAGCAGAAATCAAGCCTGAGATTAGTTCAAAAGAAACTCTGTGGCATTTCAAAGAGGTAACCCTGCTGAAATATGAATTAAAATAAATACAAGGTTTTAATAATAATTAATAAAACATGCTGTGAACACCTTATAAATGACTGATACATAATGAATGAGTCATACAAATGTATTCATTAGCTAAAATTATCATACATAATAATTACATTTTCTGAAAAATTTATGATGGGGGGAAAAGTCTTTCCCTGGATATATTTGTGCAGCTTTTGGTAACTTCAGTGCAGACACACGTGTGTGCTCAAGGCTGGAGTGTGGCCCTGAGTGTGTGGGTATTGTCACATTAATAATGCTGGGAAGGGACTTCCATGCTCTAAGAACTGTATAAATTCCTCCTGCTGTATTTCTTATTTAAAAACCATGCTGTGTGTTAAATGAAACTCTGTAGCCCAAGGAATCTTTGCTGCAAACCTCTGCATAAGTGAGAACCACAGGAAACATGATTTATAGGATTTTTTTTGCTTGTTGTTTTGATTTGGTTTTCTTAGTCTCCAGCTGTCCACACACGAAGGCACATAACATCCATGAGAATATTGTTTAGCCAAGTGTTTTATTAAATTTGCCTCTGGAGTGAGTGAGGACTCTGTTTAGAGTGAGGGCTTTGATTTCTGTGGGGTGCAGAGTTCCAGAGCTGATCCCAGGGATGATCAGTCCTTCTGCAGCTCTTCCTGGCCATCACTTCCTGATGGTTCAGAGTGGCAATGAACAGTAAAAAAAGCTTGTTAGGTATTTTATCATATAAAAATCTGCTTCTGTGTTTTGGATATCGTCTAAAATCGAGCTCTTCTCCAGGAAAGTTGTGCATAGGTGCTGCTGCCATCAGAAAGGACATCTGTCCACATTGACTTCTAGGTCAAACTAAAAAAATCTATACATTGAACCAAATTCTCAAACAGGCCCAGCAAGTGCCAGCATGGTTTTCTGCCAGTCCCCCTGGTGCCTGGCTCTGCAGGGTCACTGTCTGTGTGACCAAGGGACCTTTCTCCCCAGGGCTGAATTCCCTCCAGCTCCTTGGGAGAGATGGTTCTCCTAGGCAAGCCTACAGAGAGGATGCCCTCCCTCCCTGGGAGAGCTGGCAATATCAGATAGGTGTGCACCATTCAAAAGTTAAGCAGAAACGGAGAGGAGATCAAAGGTTATCAACAGCAGAGAGCTTTAATGAAGATTGCAGAGGAGAAAAGTGAAGGCTGATTTCAGGACACGGCTATTGTGTTCAGTTCCAGTTACAAAATAGAGGAATCTGAGGATCAGATATGCAAGTGCAGGTGGTGCAGGACTGTAGCAACACAGTCAAAGAGTTTGAAAGAAATCCAAAGATTTTTTTTTTTTTTTTTTAGAACAAAATACTTATAATTTATTCACTTGGGAAATGATATCCCTTTCCTGTCTTATCAACCGATCACATTTCTGCCCCTGTGAAATCTGACCCCGGGCTGGAAGGCACAAGATAGTGCAGATGGAGGGATTTTGCTTGGCTTCCCCAAAATGAGGGACGTGCCCTCCCTGTGCTGGAGCCAAATTATCCCACAGAGCCCGAGTGATGCAAGGAAAAATCCCCATCCCTTTTCTGCAAGAGATGAACAATCCACGCCACGCATTTCCTGGGATTGTTTCAGCAGGCTGCCTAGGCAATTACTGCTGCAGATTAATAAGTGTGTTTTAAACACGCCGACACGTGTCTAAAATAAACACGCTTGCTTTATTAATTGCAGGGATTTGCCGTGACACTGGAGCGGAGCGGCTCTGGCGTAACAGGTTTTAGGATTTGATTACAGCACCATCTACTGGGTACGGAACTTCTCCTTTCCCCACGGCCTCTCCTTCGCAGCAAAAGCCGAGAATCACTTTCACAAGACGATTCAAGGGAACAAAAATGTAATTTCATTAAGGTCTAAACTCGAAGGCTCTTAAAATCAGTACCAAGCCTCATTAGCTTCAGTGGGATTCAGGTCTTTCTGGTGATGCTCACCTAGAGTCATATTTAAATTACCATCTTGGATGAAAACCAGATCTAAAGAGTGAGACAGCATATTTGCTGCAATACATTTCTTGTAATTATAACAAGATATCATCCATTTAACTAATAAGGGCATTATAGCAGTGGGTGTGCCTGGGCAGGTAGGAGTGAGCAAATAAATGTGATGTCCTCAGGCAAAGCACTGAATGGCAGCAGAAAGCATTGAATTAATTTAAAGGAAGGAATTTTACTTAAGGGATTAATCAGTTAGACTTAACTCATAACATGTAATAGGAATCCCTTGTATTACTGGCAAAAAAATTGATTTCCTCCCGGAGAGGGGATATGTTCAAAAGCTGATTACTGGAAGTAACGTTTGGAATATTTGCATCCCCAATGATTGTTAATTTTGCACATAATCCAGGCTCCCACTGACTTTCACACAGCTGTAAATGTTCAGGACAGAACCCTGCCATCATCTGAGGAGTGCTGGGTGCCATCTGTCATCACCACAATCCTTCTGTGTTAGCTGCTCAAGGGAGGTGCTGCTCAGCACAAAACCTCTAATGCAAAATCTTCTGTAGTAGATGGCACTCTTATTTTGTGCCCATAAATGGATTTCTTGTACCCTTTAGCAGGGAAATTTTAGGGAAAGATTGACATATAAGTGTTACTAGCAGAGCTGGCAAAAATAGAGGCTGATCCAGGAAGTTCCCTCCTGTTGGAGCCTTGGTCCTTGGGGCAAAATTTGGTTCTTTGGACCACCTGGGTGGCATCCAAAAGCACCCCACAGCCCTTCTGCTCTCCATTCCCATTTGCCAGTACACAGAAACACTGGCCACAGCACTGTGCTGTGCTGTGATGGATGAACAAGTACAAAAATGTCCCGAGTGACCTCACTCTCCATCTCATTGGGTCAGGTGCCACCTTTAAACTGGTACTGAGAAACTATATGAACAAACCCCAAAAGGGTGTGTGAGTCCAAAAGGGCAGCTCAATTGTCCTTTTCATATGACACTTGATTTATTCTTCCTTCTGTGGTTTTGGAAGACAAGTTCACATTTCCTAATGGAAAAAAAAAATCAAAATAGAAATAAATTAAATTCTACTTCGAAATCACTCTTACGTGGGGAAATATAAAACCCTGTGCAAGTAAGGAAATGAAATCCTGTGCACCATGCAGTAGATGGCAAATCCTCACTTGTGGCTGTTGGGAATGAGCTCTCACTGCCACGCCATGTGTGGGATTATTTTTGTTCATATCAGAGCAGCCAGGAATAGCTCTGCCAGCTGTCTGAGGTGGAGAACAGCACAGAAAGGTGGCCTGAGCAGCATCCTCAGCATTGCCACCTCTCCCTCAGCAGCTGATGCTGGGTGGCAGCTGGAAGAGCTGCAGGATACCCTCACCTCCCACCAAATCCATCCGTGCAAGCCCATATAGGATTATGCAATAGGATTATGGAATGCATTTACTGATGGTCTTGGCTCTCTGCACTCCTGGCAAACCACCCAAGGCACCTCCTTTGATTGATCAGGACTCCAGATCTCCCTCAGTTCCTACCAGAACATTTCACCAGATCTCTAAACCTTCATTTCTTCAATTAAACCTGTTTATTGTTTCACCATATACATCAAGTTTCTCATCTTCCTATTTCTCTCTGGAAGGTTTCAACATGTCTGAGGGCTGTTAAATATTTCTGCTTGGTCCATTGAATTTCTGTGTTTTCACTCTGGTGAAAATCCATGTAAAATCATATTCTTTGCATAAGATGGCCCAATAATTCCTGCAAGATTGTTTTAGTGTGCATGAAGCATGAACTCAGCCTCAATCCAAGCTTTTTGTGGTTGTGCTCATGAGGGAGAAGTTGTCAAATCAAACTTTAAGTTCTGAAAATGTTCACAAGCAAATCCTTGGCATATTCCAGTGAAAAACATTTTATATTTGCACAAGTATAAATACAGCAGCTGGACCAAGCTATTTATTGTTGAGACATTTATTGTCTGAATATCATTGGTTTTTGTTTTATTAGCAAGGGTTTCTTCCCCCCGCACATATAATTAGTGGAGTTCTCTACTGGATGGAGTAATGGAACAGCAGGACTTTGGTTTGCAGAAATTTGTTTATTTTAGTTAATAGCAGCATATTTTGTTATTAGGTGCTAGAGATTGAACACTATATTGCAGGATCCTTTTGAAGTCCATCTATTCCAAAAGGCTTATGAGCCATTTTGGAAGTAAATTGTTAATTCCATGTTGATCATAGTAAAGGAAAGCTTTTGCTGGCCCAAAAAATGTTTAGATGTCTTTTGCTTGTTGATGGCAGAGAATGGAGTAACCCCAGGGGGAACACTGAGGAGGAATGGAATACTTAAAAAGTGGTGGCAAAAGGAGTTTTTATCTGCCTGTCCATTTATCCATGATCTACCTACCTGTAGATTCACCACAATTCATTTCTTACTGTTTTCCTTGCTATTTTTAAAGCATGCAATAGTTATATTTAGCATTAGAATTCACTGAGTGTTACAGTAACTCCCCTAATTCTTTAATTCTTGCCGTCCTCGGCGGCACACGGGGAGCTGAAGGAAAATCCAGGAGAGCTGAAGGAAAACCCAGGAGAGCTGAAGGAAAACCCAGGAGAGCTGAAGGAAAACCTGAACCTTTCCTGAAAGGCCTTTTAGCTTGATGGAGAGCAGAGGGCTGAGGGTGATTGTGTGGATGAGGATGGTACCTGTGGTGACAAATGGCAATTCACTCACGTTCACCCCACAGGGACTTCACACTTGTTATTTCCAGGATTATTTTGTCCCCACGTTCCACCTGGCAATAGATCCTTTCTCCAAGGTATTATAACACATTTTTCTCCCTGGGAACTGAAACCAGTGGAGGAAATGGGGCTGCCTGATGAAATGCCCTGCTTAGCTCACTGGTGGTAGAATGTTTAAGCCCAAAATGGAACATCCACGCTTGTGAGGAGCAAGTGGCCTTGCCTGTGCCTTCAGAGAGGTGTGTAAAGCAATGAGGTTTGATCTGAGGCAGTCCCGTGAAAAACATTCAGGACCACGGGAAGATGAAATGCCTCCTTCCATATGTATGAGCCTCACTAAGCCAGTAATCCGCAGTTTAAAGAACTTTTCTTAAATTTAATAAAGAGGTTATTTTAAACTTAGATCTGCAAAACACTCATACCTCCAGCACATTGCCTCAGTGAAATATCCCTCTACATGAAAATATAGACAGTTAGTTTTTTCTTCCAAAGTGAAACACTGCAAGGTCTTTCATTACTGGTTTATTATGCTTTCTGTATCTTTGCTCATTTTTCACCAGTATTGCATTAAGTATTGATATTGATTTCTTGTAAATGGTACTGAAATGGATGGCTCACAGTTTTTGTTATTGTTCTGTAGCACTTGTATGTAATTTATTACAGCTGCAATGGAACCTGCCCCTTGCTGCCAGGGTTTAAATTAAATGTGCCATGTTTTGGCCCCTAGTAGTCACATACATTTCTCATTCTGGACCTGAAAGTGTTATGTACAGAGCAACTTTTTCAATTAGTTCCTTGATATTATTTTAAAAGTTTATTTCAATAATTTTGGTAATTAATATGTAACATATTGGTTGAGTTAATGGCATTTTCCTTTTCCATTACAGAGACTAATTGCTGTCCTGTAAAAGTAACATGGAGTAGCTGGTAGTCATGACTGGCTTTGCTCTTTTTGGGAGAAAAAGGGGAAATCAGGTCCTAAAATTTTCAGTGGATGTTGGATCTAAGTCTTCTCTTGTGCATGGACTCCCCAAAAGGTCATAATGAAAAAAAATGCATTGATGATGAGGGACAGCCCAGCTGGAAGGGCATTTCCTTGGGCGTTCCTTTAATGCAGTGGACTTAAATTTTGGAACAAAACTTGACTTGGAACCACCAATTAACTTGATTATATGAGAATGAAGCTGCAGCACTGACAAAAATCAAGTAAAGCAAAGAAAGTCCCCACACCAAATATCTCTGCACCTGAGGCTCCTTCATGGAGGGTTTGCAGCGAAATTGAGAACTGGTAAATTGAGAATTGATGACCTGATATCATTATATCAACTGAAAAACCACCAGTGGTTTTAACAAAAATCCCCAATTGATAGAACAGTATCAACATATTGATGTTGAGAGACACTTTTTGATTATTTTCCTGTTTTGTTTACTCTGTTTTTAACGGAAATAGAAATTGCTATTCTGGCAGGGAGTGAACATTTTTTGATTCTGCCCATGGACAATCTTCTGCTCTAGGATTTTGTGCTGATTGGGATGAAGGAAGGGGATTTGGTGCTTTCTTTAGGGGTTCCATTCCTGCTCTTGCTGGGTTTCTGTAGGTGCCGCTCTGGCTCTGGGCTGTGGGTGTTCCAAGGCCATTGGTGTTGCTCTCATGGAATTGCACTGGTGCAAAGCACTTTTTACTCGTTCCAGAAGTCATTTATAATGAAACCTGGAGCTTTTCACACAAGATTAACTGAGACCCTTTACAAAAAGTCTTAGTTCCAGTTCACTGAATAAATCCAATTGCCATTTCACAGGCTCTTCTCGGGCATTTCCTCCCCTTGGTTTTGGACAACATCCCTTACTCTTCCCCTGACAATTTTAAATAGGTCTGTCCCCCTCAGTTCCCTCTGCTCATCCCAGAGAGTGGCTGCACTCCCCAGGCCTTTTTAATGGGGATCTTTGAAGCAAAACAGGAATTTTTTCACATCAGTCACATCTCAAAAATTTCAACATTTATGCAACAAAGTGTCTGAATTCACCTTTTTAAAGGCTGGTGTGAACACAAAGAGGACACAGACACAATTCTCAGGGAACTCAAGGTTTAGGCAAGGCAGGGAATTGCTGCTCCACCACCATGTGTGTGTTGGGAAGGGCTCTCATGAAATGACATTGCATTTACCAAAAACGCATCTTTAAGGCATAAAATCTTAGAATCATAGAATAGTTTTGGTTGGAACTTTTAAAACACATCTAGTTCATATGCCTGCCATGGGCAGGGGCACCTTCCGTAATCCCAGGTGGCTCCAAACCCCATCCAGCCTGGCCTTGGGCACGGCCAGGGATCCAGGGGCAGCCACAGCTGCTCTGGGCACCCTGTGCCAGGGCCTCCCCACCCTCACAGGGAGGAATTCTGTCCCAATCTCCCATCCATCCCTGCCCTCTGGCTGTTTGAGGTCATTCCCCCTTGTCCTGTCACTCCAGGACCTTTTCCAAAGTCCCTCTCCAGCTCTCCTGGAGCCCCTTTAGGCACCCCAGCTCTGAGAACTGGAAGTTACTGCTGTGATATGGGGAATATCTGCCATGCCAACCTTTCCCCCCACTCCTCACGTCTCTTTCTTGTTTTACCCTAAATAAAAGACATTTAAATAACACCACTCCGTGTGTAACATATCAAATAATGTGCCAAAAATGCGTTGCTTTGTAATGACACAAATTTGTTTCTACTGGGCCTTAGACCTTGGCTGTCAAATCACAGCAAGGCAGTCTCCAACTTGTGATTAATTTTAGCCACCATATTCACACATTTTTGTTGCATTTACAAGATTTGTAGGAAACCTTGCTTCGAAGAGAGTAAGTGGATTTATTGACAAGATAAAGAAGAAAAAGTCATCTCTTTTAACTCTTTTTCCCCCCAAAAGGCAAATTAGCAATGCAGGGGAGCTTGATTTCCTCGTTGGAAGGAACTGCTTGTAATTTTTGCTTTCTGTTAGTTTGTTCAAGTCCCCTGGGAGCAACAGGTCTGGCCCCCAGAGCTCATATTGCAGCAGTGATGATGTGCTGTGCAGCTGGAAAAGCCAGAGCGTCAGAGGTGTTAATCTGATCCATCACTATTGGTGTCCCACACCTCAGCCCCGGTGCAGGAAATTAAACAGTGAGATCTGCAAGGGAACTGTTTCATAATGCTTTAAACAAATGAACTCCTTAACATTTCATGATCTCTGGGAGATTGTTTTGTTGCTAGCAGTTCTGTCTGCAGTGGGAAGTGTTTGCTGGAGAAGCAGTGGCATGGCAGCCACAGCCCAGAAAATCTGCACTGGGGACACTTACTTGAGCTTTATCATTACTGGCTAAATTACTCAATCTTTGTCAATTTTCATTTGGGCTGAGTTTCACGGGAAGAACTGTCCCAGATTTTGGACTGCAGCTTGCTTTATATGGAGAAATCACTCTTCTCACCCAGTCCTCCTCCCAGGTGTCACCAGGAGCATTTCACTGATGTGGGCAGTTCACAAATCAAGTAACCTTCTGCATTTTCTCCCCTGCTTGGTTCAGAGGGGTTTGTGATGATACCTGACCATTACAGCTCTCTGCTGGTTTATGCTATTTAGAATCTCGTCCTTTCCTTTTATACCATTTCCAGGGAATTTCAATTCACTCTCCTGCCCCTTTGCCACCCTCTGAACTGCAGAGGGGTGGAGGGAGACATCCAGCCCTGAATCAGCAGGCTGCAGCTCTCTCTGTGCCTGCAGAGGAATAAATGCAGCCTGTGCTCAGCGAGAGGCTCCAGACTGACACCTCCCGTTCATTTCCCAGTCCCCCCAAGAGAAAAAAGGTGTATAAAATAGAATTCCTCAAGGATAAGGGTAATGTACCCTCTCCACAAATTACCAGCAGACCTTTCCAGGAGCTGATTGCCCATAAAAAGCTTCAGAGGAGTCATTACAGTCCCTGAGCTGCTGGGGGTTTATGACTCCCACTCCCCAGAAGGACAGGCTGTGGTGGCCTGATGCCAAACCACTCTGGAGGGGCTGGAGGTGGCTCAGGCACAGAGGGCACCCTTGGGGCAGTGGGAGTTCCCAGGTGGAGAGGGATGGAACTGTAAAACCCCAAACATCCCTGCCTGGAGAGCTGTGAGGGTCGCAGAAGCTGCAAGGGAGAGCCTTCCCCCTCTGGAGCAGGAATGGGCTCAAAGCTGCCATCAGCAAGGACAACAAGGAGGGGTTCTGCCAGGTTTTCACCCCAAAGGTCATGGGGGATTTGTCCTTCCTCCTCACATCCCTGCTGCTCAGGATGTGTGGGGTTTGGGGCTGGTGTCACAATGTGTGTGACAAACGCTGGGGACCTTCTTGCTGTGTCTGACTCCCTGCCAGGAGGCTGCTGCCAGGTGGGGATCAGGCTCTGCTCCCAGGGAACAAAGGATGGACAAGAGGAAATGTTCTCAAATTGCACTGTGGGAGGTTTAGATTGGATATGAGGGACATTTTTTCACAGAAAAGGATGTCAAGCACTGGATGAAGCTGCTCATGGAAGGGGTGGAGCCACCATTCTTGGAAGTATTCAAAAAACAGGATGTGGCACTTGGGGATGTGGTTTAATGAGGGACCTGGCAGTGCTGGGTTGTGGTTGGGCTCCACACAAATGTGTGTCTGCTAAACTCCCAAATTCAGTCCAGTTTTGGATGGGGACCATTTATCTGTTATTTATATATTCTATGAATCTTTGAATGTGAAAAAATATTCTGGGAATGAGCTGATGATGTCTCCCCTTTCCCTGGCTCTTCGTGGAGAGGAGAGATGAACTGATTTTACAAAAAAGAACATTTCAGAGAAAGCACAGCAGATACGTTGGACTTGGCTGACCATCTGAGTGTACTGGCTATTGCTGTTCTATTTGTTTTACAATCAATGAAAATAAAAAGTCTGATTGAACACGAGCTCTGTGGCAGAATAGAGATGAAGTTTCTGAGCATGTTCTGCAGAGGAATTGCTGGTACTTGCTGTTATACTCCATTTGATCTCATATCTGTACTGCAATGTAAAAAAGCTTAGCTCAGGGATGATCAATGCAAAGAATTTTTAAATTTGATCATATTCTTATCATTTGCCATTCAACACTGGTATTTTTTTTTTTACAACCAGGATCTTGCAGTGTCTGTGCAGCTCCACTTCACTCTTTGTGCTCTTTTTTGGTTCCATTTGCTAGCAGGGAGCTGTCACTGGTGTGAGAATGTCACAAAATCAAATCATATGGAAAAATATAGTTCTACCAGGAAAGGTTAACAAACAGATTAACAAACAACCCCTGATCCCAAGTGGGTTTATCAGAGTTAATTTTTCTTCCAGTTACAACAGACAGAAGGAAATTCAAGTATTTCCAATAGAAAACAAATCTTCAAGTATAGCACACACATAAAACCCTGAGCAAATGTTTACTGACTACAACACCTGGAACAATTAAGATGGTGCAGTGGAGCAGGGTTTGATTTAAGAGGGGGAGCCTTGCAGATGTGTCTGAGCACAATCCCCGTGTCCTCCAGAGCACGGAGCAGCCCCAGCCTCCACCCCTCTGCTGCTCTTCTTGAGCTCATCTTGTACTTACTGATAATTGATGCTCTCCACTGAAGGGAATGGGATGGGGAAAGGTGGTGATGTAGCAGCTGTGTTTGCTGCATTTATTTTGCCTCATTTTTACTCTGGTGTGTGTCGAGTATGGGTCAGACCTCTCACTGCCCAGCAGTGCAGGGAAACCTGCATTCCATTAAGGAAAGCTGTGCAAGTGCTGCTGTTTCACCCATTTTTCTGGCCAGATGCATTAGGTGATTATTTATAAAAATCTCTCTCTATAAAAAAGTCCTTATTCAAAGTTATTTTTAGATTCACGAGTCTAAAGAAAAACAGAATTACAGTTTCCTCTGAGCTCTTTTCCCATTTTCTTGACACCACCTTGGCCAACAGGGAGGTGCCACGTGGGGTTTGTGAGGACAGTGGAGGACAGGATGGCAGAATTCCCCTTTCAGTATCTTCCCTGTGGGAATGCAGCACACACAGCCTTTCACAGGAGCAGCTCCTCCAAGTCCTTGCCACGTGTCAGAAGGCAGCTGGAGGTGAAAATAAACCTCACCCACTGACAATCTGTAAAAGAGAGGAAATGAAAGCTTTGTGTTTGCCCTACACACCTGAGCCAAGAAATGCTGGGAGGGCAGAACAAATTTCTCTCAAAATACTCTGTTTATCTGTGTTCAGGACTTTTTTTGTGTCCCTTGAACCGCCCATGGCTCACCCTTCTTCCCCTTCCTCGAGGCAGCCTGGAGAAATTGGGGTGTTCTCAGTGCTGCCACTCCAGGTTTCAGGAGAACATCACATTTAAAAAAGCCAATTTCTCAACTGAAGAGCTTAATTTGAGGATTCCTTGCCTGCACTGTTTGGGATGGGGAGGTGATGTTGCCTGACATAGCCTTGCTTGGTGGGTAAGTGGTGAAGCTGCACATCCAGCACCAAATCCCAGATGGATCAGAGAATTATAGATTAAAAACTCCCAAAAATCCCTTACAATTGGTATTAGAAACTGTAGTACAGGCAAGGTGAGGGTGGGGAAAGGACTAAGTTTGATAAAATTATTATGATTTTATAAATGGTTTTCAAAATTCCAAACGGCTTCTCAAGGATTGATTTTTCTGTCAAGACATTGGCCAAGATGTAATAAATCATTATATTCATGGGAACCCTACAGTCAAATGAACCCTAATAGATATGTATGTATGCATATATGAAATAAAAAGTGATTTTTAAAAAATAGTTCTCTTTATCCTATGGGTGGAAAGCAATCTTGTTGAAGAAACCATTTAGGACAGTATTTTTTTTTCCATATGACCTCCATCATATGCTTGGAAAAGGATATCCCAGGTGTTTTGCAGACATGGCTTTGCATGCCAGGCATAATAGTCTGCATAAAAACTGCACAAAATCAGATTAAATTGAAGACATTTGGAAATTTAATCCTCCTCCAGCCTTCATGTGCTTAGGATAATTAGCTCTGAGATCCCAAAGGCATTGGAATGACTAATTAAATAAAACTCAGCAAAACATTATATATTTCAGCAATACATTCTATATTTTTAATGTAGATATAGCTGAAATATATAGGAGGAAAAAAAGGCATAAGATGTATGATAGAAACATTATTTGAAATAAAAAATAAGTATTACTTAATTGCATTTACCTTACACTGTCAGCAGGCTTGTTATTGAGAAATTTGGGTAAGAAACAGTAGAGAATTTGTGAATCTCTTATTTTTCCCACAGAGTATTCCCAGGAGTAATTCCTGGCCCATGAAATGCTTGCCAGTAAGGCACACCTTGAAATTTAAGATGCACTGGTTAGTCGTGACTTGACATATCTGTTATATCAAATTGCTGACTCAGTGTCCTCTAGCCAGGTTTGCAAAGCAAACTCCTGCCTTTACACAGCAACCAACTGCTTTCTCCATGGCAGGGAAGTGGGAGTGGAAAATCATGAAGTCAGAAGAGGGAAACCAGAGCTGTTTGGGCAGAAATTCACTTTTTTTTGGCTTGTTACTCCATTCTGTTCCACCATATTCCTCACAGAGGATGAGATTTTCTGGCTGATGACAGTATTTTTTTTACAAAACTAATGTCTTCAATGTATCCTCTCTGGAAGCCTTGCTTGGTCTAAATATCGATTGGATTTTACTACCAGCCAAGGTCAGAAACTGAAGAGGTTCTTGCTGCAGCAAGCTGTGTATTAATCTCAATATCAACTAAGCACCTAAACTGTTATTGGAATTTGATGATCAATTACATCTTTGAGAAGTACTTAGTATGACATTTGTTGCACTTCCATATTTCGTGTTGTACAGTCACACCTGATGGTTCAATAACTGGAAAAATACCAGCCAAGGAGCTCTTCAGCGCTTTGTGCAGACAGGATCTGCTTTATAATTCACATTTCTTGCTTTTACCCACATTAACAGGCATTACACACCATTAGAAGGTTTTCTTGCTGCTCACTTGCATCACATTAGAGAACACACTGCTGTTACACACATTTAGGCAGGCAAAAACACAAAACCTTCTTCCAGGAGAATATTTCTTAATTCCTCACCCTGCAGCCTTTCCATTTGGAAATGCCACCATTAAATCCAAGTGCAGTGGCTCAGTCTCTTCCTCTGCCATTAAATGCTCTGCTCTATTCTGTGGGAATGTGGGGGGATATTTGCTCACCCTGGCCACAGTGAGGAATGGTTGTCACAGGTTTTCTTTCTGTTCTGAGTTAAACAAGTGTTGTAGAAGTAAAATGATAGAATCATAAAATTATTTGGATTGAAAGGGACCTTAAAGCCCATCCAGTCCCACCCCTGGCACGGGCAGGGACACCTTCCATTATCCCAGGTGGCTCCAAGCTCCGTCCAACCTGGCCTTGGGCATTGCCAGGGATGGGGTAATCACAGCTTCTTTTTTCCAAAGCCCATCCTCCAAAATCTTTTAAATATTTGTCAGTCCATTTCCTTCCTCACTTGCTTCCCGAGATAAATTTCACTGAATTAAAATAACTTGCAGAAAAAGTTCCCAAGAATCAAATCAAGAGATGATACTCAAAACTTACCACAGCACAAGGCCAAGGCTGTCACAAGTGTTTATACACATTTAGAGCAATGGCTTGTGTCACATCTAAAAACTACACCAGAATGAAGGAGCAGTTCTCAGCACACTCTTAACTTTTCTCTTTCCTCTGTCCATTCTTTATTAAATGGCGAGACAGGGGAAAAAATCACAGAAGTCAGGAAATCATAGACAGCTTTAAAATTCATGGCTTGATTTAGCAGCCAAGCACAAACATGGTCCTCACTTTCTGTGGGGTTTGGGATTTTTAAATTTTTATTTTAATTTTTTTCCTTTTTTGTTTGGGTTTTTTTTGTGGTTTTTTTTTGTTTGTTTGTTTGTTTGGGTTTTTTTGGGGGTTTTTTTTTTTTGTGTATTTTTTGTTCTGTTTTGTTTTTTTCCCTTGAACCAGTTTGGAATTTCTCTGCTTTAATTCCTAAGAAAGACCAGTAATGAGAGTAATGCAGAAGCTTTGCTTATTTTAAGCATCATCTGCCATGACATCATTAAAAAGGAAATCAGCATCACTACAACTGCAAGGACCTTCCCATTTTCAAGCACATAAAACGTGATAAGTGAACTCCTCTCTTCTGAAATATGCGTCGCACCCTCTGAACGAGCTGGAAAGAAAGCAGAAAGGATGGATTTATCAGGCATCAAGTTCAGCCATCCAGATGTTGCCAAGCTCGTTTTTGTTGCTGGCTGTGGGTAATTTTGAAATGGTTTGTAAATTTAATTGACCATGGATGAAGTGTGCACAGGCCGTGCACAATCAGCAGCCTTGCCAGGATTAGCAGCTCTATTTCTTAGCTAAGCAGGTCTAATGTGCTTTATTGGAAGCAAAATACACCCTGAGGCATTTTAAACACAGCAGCCAGGTAGGATGAGACTCACTGCGGTGAATATGTTTTGAGTAGGGCAGGAATGAAAGAGCTTTTGGGCTGTCAGTCACACCAGTTAAACTTTGGGGAGGAATTATCTAACTCAGGTAGTTGTTGTTGGTACCTCAGTGCCTCAGGAGAGGGAAAAGGAGAATCCTGGGATATTTGCTGTTGGTGGGCAGGTACTTAAGTTAGGTAAAGCTACAAATCAAGGCCTAGAAACTCCTGCCAGTGGCTTCTTTTCTACTTTGTGGGTATTGTAATTTAACTGGCTCTGTAAATGATGTTATGTAGCACTACAGTCTACATCTGACATTCAGAGCATCTCAAATCTTATAATTAGATCACTTTAATCCACAGGCATTTATGTAGAATTCCTTAAATATAGACAGGAATTAGGAGACGAAGAGAAAAAACTCTGAGATTTTAGATTTTTCTGATTAATCCTTCGCTCTGCTCTCTGTGTGGAGAGGTGCTAACCTGGGGCTTTCTGCTGGCAAAAAATTTGGGAGCTATGCATTGCAAAGTCTAGATAAAACCCAAAATGAGGTCTGTTATTATTGCATAATCTTTCTGGTTGATGCAATGCAAATCTTTCCTCATCTTCTCTTGTGCTTGCTTTGCTTGGGATATTTGATCTTTTTTTTCTGTTTTATATATTTACCACTTTTCTGTAAACTCCTATTCCAAAGATTTATGTCAGAGAGGCAATTTTCTTCCCAACAAGAGACTTATCTTTTTAGTCACAAAAGCAGGTCCCCAGAATATAGCTTATTGCAGCAGCACAGAAGAATAAGTCAAGAGTTATCACCAAGTATAGCCAATTCCAAAAAAAAATAATTTTTTTTCACCTTGAATTATTTTTCAGCTCCAAATCCAGTTTCTGAGTTACGGTTATGAGACTCCCAGCTCTAGGCTCAGTTCTAACTAAAAAATTCCAAGAAATCATGGAACTATTGTGTTGAAAACCCTTTCAGAAATTAAAGGAAAACACCACACAGCTGTTGAACTGATGCCTTGGAAATGCACCTTGTAGCCCTCATAAAACGGGTCTCACATGAAATGTTAGCTCAAACTCACACAAATACTCAAATCACTCTTTGTTTGCTGCTGACCTGTATCTTTTAAGCTTAACCCACACTTGCAAAAGCCCAAAGGAGTTGTGTTTGGAGTCTGGTTGTTCATGTAACTTTCTGCCCTAAATCAACAAAAGCAGTCTTCAAATAGGAGTGACTGCACCACTTTTTTTCGCAATAAATAGAGATAGAAAATGCAATAGAAAATGCAACAATGCCATAGGAAATGATAACCGTGTTCCACAAGGCTTTGGAGATTGGCAGGAGGTTTTGTTCATCCCCCTGTCTCACTGGTGGGGAATGGTTTGGATGGTGTTGGGACACTTTGAAGAGCCAGATATGGATTTTTCTAAATGTTTTCCTAACCAGGTAAACAGATTTACATAATTGCTGTAATGTTTCCTAATAAATAACTAGAATAGTTGTTAGGTAATTTCAAAACACAGTCATGACTCTGAATAGCCCTGGATGGACTTAGAAAAGGAAACTTGAATCCACCTTTAGAGAGGAAAGGGGTTGGTTACAAAGGTTCCAGTGGAATGCAAGGAGATCCCAAAGGGATCCTGCTGGGCACTGTGCCCTGAGCAGTGCCTGTGGCAGGTGTGGAGCTCAGGGAGCTCTGCCAAGGGCCTGGGCAAGCTCAGGTAACCCTACCCCTGCCATGGTGTGATGTGCAACAGCAGGAACAGGAGTGCCAGCCTGCAGCTCCACTGCAATAAATCTGGGAAAGGAAGGGCTTTTGGGAAAGGGAGGGGATCCAAGCAGGATTTAGAATATTAACTACAGAACTAATGGGGAGAAGTCCCATTAGTTAGCCCATAGGTGTCACACATGTGAACAAGACACTGAAAGCATTAATAAAAGTATCAGTTTGCAAGAAGAGCCACCTGTAGACTGAGGAATGTCATCAGACACCAAGTCTGTCCCTCTCTTCCCCACTTTTTTCCCTCCCCCTTCCATTTTCCTTAATCATCTGGAAGTTGTATTGTGGAGAAAAGGACATCTGATGTTCACAGTAGATCAAAAACTGGGCTACTTCTGTAAATAAGATAAAATCCTGTTTATTTGATAGGCACAAATTCTCATATGTGTGTATTCACTTTTTTTGTGGACATCCTCTCTGAATAGCAAAAAGCTGCTGCAACCAGCCAGGCCTTCATGGGCATGGGTTGAACTATGCACAGGAATAACTCAGCAGCTTCCAAACAAAATTCAGATTTTGGGTGTATCCATTGCTCCATCAAAGCAGTGGACGGTTGTTCTTCAGTGGAGATGGGAGACAACAGCAAAATTCAGACTTGTCTTGAATGTCACAGACACTGGGTAAAGCTCTGATATCTCCTTTTTTCAGATCTCACTGTCAACATTCTGGTTTAAACACTGTCCTTTCATTTTCCCTACGCCATGACAGGAAAAGGGGGAATGGTTTTAAACTGGCAGAGGGCGGATTTTATTTGGATATTAGGAATTGTTTCCTGTGAGGGTGGGCAGGCCCTGGCACAGGGTGCCCAGAGAAGCTGTGGCTGCCCCTGGATCCCTGGCAGTGCCCAGGGCCAGGTTGGAAGGGGTTTGGAGCCATCTGGGATGATGGGATATGGGACACAACGTGCAGCAGTGTTTGCTGCAAGCAGTGCTTCCCTTCCTTCTCTTACCCTCACCTCACTTTTAGTTCTCACTCTGTAAGAATAAAATAAATGCAATGCAACCTACGTCAACAGGCCTAGAAATTCAAAGGCATTTTTAGCAATGGCAAAAAAAAAATGGAATAACTTCAGGTGATGCTTATGGTTCCTAAAAATGCAAGTATCAACTGGTAAGTTTTTTGAAAATTGAATATAAAATCATAGAAAAATGCTTTATTTGATTCTCTGTTTATGGGAAATTCATTTTATTTGACTTTTTTATTTGTAATATCAACTATATTGCAGAGCAGAGTTTCTAGGTGCTCCCTTATGGTACCATTCTTCTAAATTATTAATGCCGTACTGTTGATATATTGTCAGCCTTGTACATACATTCTATGAAAATGAGTTTTACAGTAGGCTGGGATTTATAACAAAGCTTGACATATGCAGCTAATTCACCTAGACAGTCTTGTCAGTTTTAGGTTCATAAATAATTGATACTCGGGGCTTGGAGTTCAGCTACTGTTAGTGCTCCAGCTGTTAAATTTCAGCAGCATAATGGATGAATATTTGTTTATAATTTCTGTACATGGACCTGATGTCAGATCCCCGGTCTCATTTACATAGGTAGATTGAGATGTTGGAAGTGTAATGAGCATATGAAGATGATGAATTGTTTTCCTCAGTGCTGGTGCGTTTCTGTAAATGTTTGATTAGTTTTGAATGGATTACTGTTAGATTATCTGGTTCAGGGGTTAAAGTGAGCAGCTCTTTGCTCCCAAAGCTTTCGTGATCCCTTGCTGACAGATTTTAAAATTCATACAGTGATATTAGTGCAGCAAAAGCGAGGGGTATTCTTTGCAACAGATGTTTAGTAATTAAACATACGGTTTCCCTGTTTGGAATTTGCCTGGGAAATTTAAATCAGAATGATTTGTTTACCGTAGTTTGAGGGAATTACAGTTTCTAAAAAAATAATGTACTTTTGCCCCTAAAGTGCTGGAGCTTTCCCCCCAACGACACTAATTAAAAATGAGCAAAACACACACATACCCTCCCAATAATTCAGATGTTTAACCGACAGATGCAAAGCCATTAAAAACAGAGGTTCTTCTCATTTTCTCCTCCCGTAAATTAACGAGCAATACTCAGAAAAACATTTTCAATTGAACGTCCCAAGCAGAGATGCTGAAGCAAACCAGATTTCCAACCATACCTTCCTGCTGGAGCCCAGCTGGGAGAAGCCGTGGGATGTGGACACGTGTCTTACACACAATTCCTGATGACGTGAAGGGTGCGAACGAGGAGGGGAATCCAGCGAGGAAATGACGTTGGAGAAACTCAGAATGAATTAAAATGAGATGTTCCTTCATCCACTGGGACCTGGCGTGTGCCACACAGCTCAAGGGGTGGGGTGTTGAACCAGAAAATGTGGGGAGCAGGCTGGGTTTGGCTCGGTGGGGATTTATATAAAGATGGGAGGAAGAGGAGAGGGTCATCCCATCTCCCACGTGCTTCTCCCAGATCTGGTGACACAAGGAACGAGGTGGAAACTGAAATATCGAGGGGAAATCCTGCACTGCCCCCTCTGACCCCGCTCACTCAAACACAACCTTTTATATTCCTGCCTTTCTCCACTCCCCCATACCACCCTCCCAGCAAGCAGCCCTTGGACAAGAAGGTCTCGGGGAGCAGCTCCTTAATGCAAAGATTTAGTGGCCACAGCTCCACGGAGCCGAGTCCCTCGCCCGCCACCGCGCCGCGTTTTGTCAGCCCCGCGCGCGGCTCCCCTGGCTTGTCTGGCAATCATGTTAGTGATTATATGGGTAATGAAACACGTGCTCTTTTTGTCTGTGGCTCTGATTAATCTGCTTTCTATTTAGCCGTGATTTATGGCGCTCAACTGTTGAGGTGAGCGCTGGCCCATCAGTTCCGTGGCCTATTACGGGCGCCGCGGCGGCGAAATGCCTGCGAGGCTTGAACTGTTTCTTGACAGCCAGGCTTCCCGCTACATTCCCTCCAATCTGTTTTGCTTCCTGGTGTGACCTTTCATACAGTAAAATACATTAGTTGAATAGCACAGTCTCATTAAAAGAGTGAATTAACCGAAGAGTCTTTTTAACTAAATGACAGCCAAAGGACTGAGTGCTAATAGCCACGGGCAGTTAGAAACTTAACTCATGAATCAGGCTGTTAATACTGCTCGCTGCCTGAAGCGCTAAGGGCACCACACTCTCTGCTTGCTCTCATAAGAAGAAAAGCTCATTACTTTCCTCCTGATGGGAGAGAAAGAGTGAGCGAGCAATAATAAAGCTTGAATTTTTCAATACTGTTAAAAATGGGGCTGACAGATTGCCGACAATAGGAGCAACGGGCTAGACACTGCAAAGAGAGCCACTGAATTAGCAATACCATATATCATACAATCTAATTAAATCAACCCCAAGAATGAAATTAGTTTTCTGTGAGTGAAATGGCCTTTGAAAGAGCGCTATTAAATGAACTGTAGAGCATTAATTAAATAATTCACAGTGAGGGATTTTGCATTTATACAAAAATTGTGCACTTAATTGTCCATGCTGTATTACAGATTTGGCCTTATGTTAACAATGTGTCTAAAGCACACTTATTGGAGCGTATCAGGAACAGCTTAACATAAATGCGGCTTATAAAGTTTTAAGAATTACCAAAGAAACTGGAGAAAAGAGGTAACAATGGTAAAAAAAAAATACACAGAGTCAACCACTTTTTCACATTAATCCTGTGCACGTGTGACAACTTGTTACGTTTCTTTTTTCCCCCAGTGTAATGACATTAGGGCTTCTGAGTTTTAATTAAACAAAAACTGCAACTTCCCGTGCTTTAGCAAAAAGAAGCACATTTTGAATTGCCTCAAAATAAAATATGCATGAAAACAGCTGGAAAAAACAAATATTTTGATCTGGAAGAATAAAAGACAAAGTCTTTGGTCATCAGGTTTTCAGTGAGACAAACAACAAGAAACCAAATAAGGGCCATGAAATCAATTCAGTTTTTATTTTACATCTCTGTCACACTATACCATCAGTTGAGAAACATGCCATTTTGAAACCAAAACCTTTGATTTGAAAACCATGAAAATGAAATATTTTTTAAAAAATCTGTCACCTGGGGAGAGAGGTTGAAATTAAAAAGCTTGATGATATTTTTGTCCCTTCAAATCCTGATATTTTCATACACATAGTATGGCTTGGCAATAACATTGTGGTCAATGTTATTCAACTTCCTGCCAAAGACAAGCCTTGGCTGTCAAATACACTTGACAATGTGAATCTCTATTAAATACACTATTATGAACATCTATAGATTTTTCTCTGCCCCCTTTTATATTCATGCAAATCTGTGGTGTTACTTCAAAATGTGAAAAAATCCACCCTTCCGTTTGGATACTTGCAAAAAAAAATTAAGAATGTGTAGACTATTGGTATTTTAAGATGCTGGCCCTAATTCATGTTCTTTTTCATCATTGCAAATAAAGAAAATACAAATAGAGAAGGCAGTCTGTGCTATATATTGAAATGTTATTAAAAACACGTATAACCAGGGTAGGTTTTGCCCCAATGCTTGCAAAACCAGACTTACATTGCTCAATAGTTCATTTACTTACATTTATCTATGTATTATTGTGTTTTCCTTTTTATTTTTGATTTTGATTTCTGAAAAGACCAAATTAAATCCTCTAGTGCTCCAAACGGTGACCACTTAAAAACTGTGTGGGTGAATGAAAATATTCTCCAGTTATAATGAGATCCAATCAAATTAACTTCCTAAATTAAAACACAAGAAGCTGGGAGCGTTATCTACATATTCTCTGTCTTCTTACCAGCCTCAGATTTTATCACTGGTTTCCTCAATCAGAAAAACATTGTGTTTCAGTAGTCATTTACTAATAACATAAATTTGAAGATGGCAAGAAAATTGTGATAGTGATACCATGGAATCTGGATGCCATGGATCTGCAGCTAGCCACCAATTTTAAGCAGAAGATGGAGGTGATTGACTTGGATGATTAATAATATTTTGTAGCATTTTCCTCAGTTTGTTTCTACTTTGAGACCAAATCCCTGTGAAGAATGAGGGGTAACAGGACCTGGAATTTAGATCTAGGGCATGTGAGTGCTCACAGTCTGACACAGAGCTGTCGGAAGGAGATTTCCTAAGAGAAAGTAGAATTAAATTGACTGAGCTTGCTGACCTTCAGTCTTGTGTGGTCTCATGCAGGCAATGTGCTGGTGGAGATGCTTTGAGCATCTGGGTGTAAACAGAAGTTCTGCCTCTGTCATCTCTGTGAGGTGAAAGAGAGAACCAGCCTCTGCCAATTCCAGAGGGTCTTTATCCTGTAGGCCACTCCTCACGGTGATTATCCAGGGACTGCTTGGCCATGAGATCCAAAGAAGGACAGCAGAGCTGGGGAAGGGTCTGGAGCACCAGGAGCAGCTGAGGGCGCTGGGGAGGCTCAGCCTGGAGAAAAGGAAGCTCAGGGGACTCACTGCCATCTCTTGTTTGAGTTATGTGAAGAACTCACTTCCTGAAATGTGGCAGCAGTAGCACTGCAGGTATGAATTGGTGATGCCCAGTGAAGGCAAAGGGACCTGAGCTGACAGGGACGTGTCCTCTCACAGGTACAGAGGAGCTGCAGACACCCTAAATTGTTTAACTGGGCTTAATCTCAAATTTACACAGGGCTGTGCTTTCCTGTGCTGCACCAGCTCATGCTGAGTAGTCTTTCACTGAAAATATTTTCTTAAATGATACTGAAAGGCTCCAGTGACAAATCGTTGTAGTTTCGCATTTCCATTTATTTTATTCTGAGATTTGGTATTGATATAAAACCACTGTGAACCTGTTAATGATATTTCATGTGCAGTAATGTCAAACTATTCAATCAGTCGCATCATTACCTTTCATATTAAGCATATTTAGTTTATTCAGTTGTAACAAAGCATTTCAAGCACTAAAGGTCTTCTTTCCCAAAAGTATTCACTCATTTCAATTTCATTTCATATCATCTCTAAAAATATGTCTTTTGTCTTGATTTTAAATGAAAGGCAAAGGAACAAATGCTTTAATACCTAGCTGAGAAAACCTGAAGATTTGTTCCTCAAAATAGGCAACCGAAAATATTTGGGCTGTTTCATTGTAAAGCTAACAGAAGGCTGAACTTTTCAGGTAGTTCCTATAGAAATCTCACAAAGGCTTGGAAGGGCTGGAGACATTTGTACAACTGGTGGAAATGCCAATTAGATGTTTGAATCACCCTGCAGGCAAGGTGAGATGTAGTTTCCAGTTGGGAAATGACATTGCACTTGGTTTTAGTGAAGGGACTGAGAAGCCCAGAATTAACTTTATATATCCATATATACATGACTAGCCAGCTGCTGGAACTTACTTACTGAGGGTTTTTTTGGCACAAAAAGGGGACAAAACCACTTCTTTCTGAAAATGTGTTTTTGGAGTGGTTTTACAGGTCTGGGTATATAAGGAAACAGCAACATTTGAACTTTTGAGTATCGTATAAAAACTACATATGACTACGGTTGTAAGGATTAGTAAATGCAAAATCCACACCTGTAACACACTAGAAATTGAAATAAAAGTGAAGCACACTAAGCAGCAAGAAAGTTCTGAACAAAGAAGTTTGATTAATCCTCACATAAGTGTCTGACTTCCTGTGGCTCCTCTAAATTTAGGTCTGTTGGGATGTGCCTCAGGGAAGCAGGGCCAGAATTGGCATTGCACACCTTTATTGCTGCTTCTGCTTAATATCAACATCCAGGACAGTCATCACTCAAACCAAAATGAAGTTCCAAAAGATTTTGGTACAACTGAAAAGGCCAGACTTTTATGGCTCTGTCCCTCACCTACTGCATTATCTATAAACTATTCCTTGTTGGAAATGAACTTCTAGTCAGCATGGCAGAGGACCAGGGTGTTATATATCAATATATAATGTAAGAATGTGTCATTCAATATGCTGCAAAACTTGCTATTAAGAATTAATCATTCTCCTCCTTGAGCAGTCTCTTCAATGCATCCAAAAATTTGCCATTTTTGAACACATTCCCAGGCAGGAAAGTCATCTACTCTTGTAGGGTGTGGGTCAGAAGAAAACTAATGATGGGATTTTAATACAGAGTTTAGCAACAGCAGAGTTCAGAAACAACTTTTTCTGCTTAACAACTTAGAAGACTCTGCCTGGTGGAGTCAGAGTCTGTTTTGCCTGGAATTCAGATGGCAGCAGTAGGGAGTGCTCCTCAAGGCAGAGTGTGGAGGCTGGGACAGATTCTGCAGCCCAGTGCTCTCCCATTTCCCTGTTTTGCACCCCCTGCCTTAGGGACATCAAAAGATACACCCCTGGCAACTTTTCTTAGTGTTTTTACATGCTTTTGTTTTTTGCCTCCTGCCTTCCTGACTCTGCTGGTGCTCTCTTTCTTCACATCTTCCTGCAGGGACGAATGCCAGAAGGTCCCTACCAGCTGCAGGCCACCACCTTGTATTTAATTTAAACAGTTTAAAGATGTGCAATTGTCCATTGCTGTCCTCAGGAGCTTCTGTGTCCTGTTTAAGGGATTTAGTGACATAGGTCTATGAAAATAAAAAAACAGAGAAAATGTGTCCTGCATGCTCTCAGGAAGAAGCAGGATGTTTGAAGATGAAATATGGGAATGGATGTGCACCTGAGCCTTCTGCCAGTCCCCATCCCCAGGACACAGCTCATCTGTAGAGGATCTGAACCACACAGAACAGACAATGTCCCGTGGCAATCATTAAGCAGCCAAATGTCTCCTTGGGGTCCCTGGGAGAGATGAAAATAAAAATCAATATGTGCATGATGAGACTGTTTGGAAAATTTGACTTAAAGGCTCCTTGACTGGTGGCATTTTATGTAAAACCCCACTGATCTTGGGACATCTTTTCCTCAGGTGTCCCAGGTGATTCCACCTCAGACAATATCCTCATACGAATAAACGACTTGACAAAGGCCCCCTCTGCCCATCGAGCTTTCCCAACCAATAATTTTTATCACTTTCCATCACTGTTTGGATCCTTTGAGAAATCCAGCCTATAACAAATGTGTCGTAGGTGCTCTAACAAGAAAAGAACAGATGCAAGTTTAGTGAATATTGAGTTTTAAACTCGTCTCGCAGTGATTTGTGGCCGTGTCACCACAAATATTTTTCAATGTCATTGCCTAAGCCCTGGCTGTCACTACCATGGTCAGCTGGGGAATAGAAGGCCTAACTCTATGATCTCAGTATTAATGGGAGCTGTTGAGAGTGGCAAAGGTGATGAAGTATTGTTTAGTTATTGGTGCCATACTTTTGCTGCAGGACATTATTATAAAACGCTGTGGTTTTTGTCAGATTTCAATCACCTCTCCAATAACATATTTAGAAACTTGCTGCAAAAAAAATATCTTTGAGGGCTTTTTTGGTCTTTTTTATTGAGTTTCTTTGCTTTTAAACTGTGACTGGAACTAAGTAAACATCTTAAAGAAAAAAGGATTTCAGACTGCCTCTGAAGTCCAGTTTATTTTCAGTTTGGCTGTACTTATTTTTTTGCAAGTGATTAAGGTGGAATGCTTAACTCAAACTGGAAAAAAAAGTAAGAATCCCTGAGATCTGGGATGGATTGGCAGCTACTAAAGACAATATAGTTCAGCTCCTATTGCAGACCTCTGGATATCTGGTGGTCTATCCTTCCCCCTGCTGTGCATGTATATTTTATACCAATGTTAATGGGAGTTATGTGTGGATATTCAGCAGGAAGAGCACACCCCATTTGGTAGGTAAATTTATGTGTCGCTCTTTTTCTTTATTCCCCACACCAGTACAAGGAGAAATAGAGATATAAGATTTATAAAGCCTCTACAATATCCTGTTTTGCCAAATTGTATTCTAGCAAGGGCATGACAGGATTATTCTCCTCACCCTTGACACCAGAGGAACACAAATTAATGGCTCATTGTCACTGCCATTAAGAGTAGCCAGGCATTTTTTTTAAAGATATAATTTAAAACACCCAAAATCCAAGCTTTTATTGTTGGCCAGGATTGCTCCCTTTTAAACCTTTTGATGAATGCATTCACTGTTGCTTTAAATGAGGCACAGTGTCTCCTTATAAAAAAAAAGGATATAAAATAAGATTATGAGAGTTTATACAGCTTTTAAATATCAAGCTGTCAGGGCTTGTGCAGGTAGGAATATTATAATCGAAGAATGACGAAGAAAGAGTTTATATTAGAGGGAGGATTTTTTGAGTAAATTCATAGCAAGTAGAATATAATGGAGACAGGTTTTTTTGCCAGTGCTTTGGCTCTGCTGACCTCCATTTGCAGCAGAGATTAGCCTGATAAAGCCGACACAACCTCAATAAAACACTAACAATGGAAAGAAGTAAATAGAAATCATATTAAGCAGCAGCAATATTGCATGAATTGAAACAAAAATTTAGGTATAATAGCCCTGGTGGGTTTTAATATTGTTCCCAATCGCATCACAATATGAATCATATCACAGTGATTCTAAATAACATTTATCATCTTTAAATCTTCTCTCCTAGAAGACGACTCACATTATTTGAGAGGGTTTTTTTTGAAGAGTTCATACATAATTAAATGTGCTGGAAGCAAAGGGTACAGAATGCCTTGAGAAACAGCAACTTTTTGTTATATGTTCAATTAAATGCAACAATTACATATTTATTGTTATTTTGCTACCTTGCAGAAGTTAAATGAATAGAATAATAGAAAGGTGTTGCAGGACAGAACTCAAATAAATCCAGATGGGAAATTTTATTCAGTTTTCAATTACTGTAGCATTGCTAAATTCTGAGCACAATCTGTAGACCATGACAAAACGAAGAGTGGTCAAAAATGCATTTAGAGGGGATTAGAGGCTAAATATAACAGAAAGATGGTTCAATCCATTTTGTCAGAAAATTATCTGTCCAAGGGCCTATATCTTCATTTACAAGGAAAAAGTTTAATCCATCACATGAATGGACTTTGCTCTTTAGGGGACTCAAATTGCAGGGGTCCACTTGTCAGTGCATCAGGACAGGCTTGAAATGGCCTTGGAGGACTCCAGACTCCAAGGGGAGAGGTAGAAGATAATGTCAAACCCCAAAATTTTCACCATTGATGCCTGAAGAATTTTTTCTGCTTTTTCTCTGAATATTTCTCACACTGTTCCCTACATTCACAAGTATCAGCATGCACACTTGTGATGCTTTAGGTGATAGCTCAGCCCGGTTTCATGGTGTTTGTAGGGCCGGTAGACCAAACACCCCTGAAACCACGGAGAGTTAGAGACCAAACACTCTGTTTTCGTGGGCCCTCAAGGTCTCCTAGTAGGACAGATTTTGTAAACTAGAAGTTAGCCCACCCAGGCCCCTTATTGGGCCCTCCTGGTAGATCTGCTAATGAGTAGAGTCTTTAATTGTACCCTCGACTGGGGGGACGGGGCTTTTGCGCCGCGTTCTACCTGGACGGCAGAAGCCATGGAATGGGATCCTATTAAAATACCGAGGGAAACGACCCCAACCCTCTGACCCTGTCTGAGCCTTTATTTCCTAAGACCAGAAAAAGGCATCACCATCCTGGCTCCAAAATGGTGATGATGGTTACATGTTCACTCCCATCCACATGAAAAGATATTCCATGCTGAGGAGACTCTAGTCTGTGTCTCCCTGAATAACTGAGCCACTTAGGAGGACTTAAATGCAGATATTGATGTTGAGGGCAAGGTCTTGGAAGTGAAGCAGAGTTTGAGTTGTTTTAGGGTGTGTCTGAGTCAGGGCCCTGCAGAGAGGATTCCCAGGAAATCCCTTTTCTCTCTTGCCTCGTGGGGAGCACCTTGCACAGGAGCCTGACTTAGGACAGAGCTCATGGATGTGAAGCCCAGGAGGGGAAGGAATTTAAGTTTAGAGGATGGGTAAGGAATGAGGCTCTGTGTGTCCTGCCTGCTGGCCAAGGCACCCTCCAGTCCTGCAGGGGATTCTGGGGACTGCAGCCAGAGGAAAATTCCCATTTTGTACAGAAGCCCCGGCCTCATGCACAGCTCTGGGTCCCCTTGATGGCAGCATGTCAGGAGGATTCTGCAGATGGGCTCTGGTTTGAATACTTTGGACATCAATAGTGGCCTGGGGATAGCTGACATGAATTGAAAAATGAGAAATGTGGGATATTTATCCATTTGATATCACCAAGTCTGATACTGATGCTGCCTAACCAAGATCAGACAGTGCAGTCTGTCACCTGCAATTTGTCACCTTTCACAGGCTAAGTCTAGCCGGCTAAATATCCAACTTTACTAATTAAAGGGTTAATTTTGAGGTCATAAATAGGGACTTTTAGACTTTGTTTCTCTCTGCTTGTTCCAGAACATGGCAAAAAGGATCATAAAAGTCATCAACAGGAAAAACAGAGCAACATTTCTGTATTGTATGATGGTGATTTGAAAATACAAATTGTAGGTGTCCTTGACTGGTCAAAGAGTGGCCAGGTAGCATCCAGAAAGAAAAATTGTATTATAAAATATAAGCACAGCGTATATTTGTTGGTATATTATGGTATATTTTATTACATTTCATGGTAGGGCATACACATCATGATTTTATATTTTAAGAAATGTAAGGATAGATTCGTGTATTTGCAACAGAGGTTAATAAAATGCAACAACACAACGAAGGGAACAATTAGATGGAATGAATAAAGCTAATTAAGAGTTAGTAATCAGCAATGAGAATAAGCTAAATTTCACTCAGATGGCTAATTAACAAGAAGTGAATTTGCTATTTTTTATATTTAATTTAGGTCTCTATAAAGTGCATTTTACATATATAAAAACAAGTATATTTTTTATTCATGGCTGTTCATAGACTATTATTCAAACTGATTCTCTCTGGCATCATGGCAAAAATGAAATGTGAATAGAGAAGAGGAAGGGCAGAAGAAAATGACCAGGCAGAAAGAGATGAAACAATCCACTGAAGAAAAGGCAGAAGGAAGAGCAAACGAAAGAGGAGAATGGCCAGTGACCAGCATGGCAAAATCCAGCCATGGGCAAGATGCAGAAGTGTTTCAGGAGATCAAGGAGGAGCAAGATCAAAGAGGGGTGAGAAAATAAAGTCTTTGTCATCAGAGTCTACAGAGAAAAGGGAAGGACATTTCTCTGAGCAGTACCATGACTGGGTTTTTCTTCGGCCCACACAACACCTAAAAAATGAACTGTTACCTCTGTGAGTGCACATGACATTTTTCTGGGACTCTGAGGTGTTCGGTATCCAGAATGAATCTGCTCTTTGAAGGGGCATCACCTGCCAAGGAAGCAATGCAATTGCCAAATTGTGTTCTAGCAAGAGATAGAAAGAGCAATTTCTCATTTACGATCCTGTTCACTCTGAGCAGCCTTGACTGGTGAAATCCTCCTGGTTTGGGAGCGGAAAAGGAACCCTGGGATGGTCAAGGAAATAACCTGACATTAAGGCTGGGTTCACCACCCTCCAGCTGCTGAGTATCACTGGGAAGATAACACAAACCCATCAGGAAATTTTGGATGTCCCAAGGGTGACAAGCCAAGATCTTCACCTTTTGAAAATGAATTTGTTGGACTTGTAAAGGCTGAGCTGGAAATGTGGGGAGTGGGAGCTCAGTGGGTGTGGGCTCAGCAAACGCACACGTGCAGAGATGCCCACATTCATTCAAACTCTCTGATTTAATGCTGCACCCTCTTTAATGGAAACCAGGCACCACCAGGACACTGAGAGTGCCAGGTTGCTGTCCTGCCTTCTGCCCCTGTCAGGAAAAAAAAAGGAGAAAAACATAGCACTTAGGAATAATTTATTTCTCCTATAAGAACAATGAACAAGCTGTCTATTTTGGCACAATTAAAGAATTCTTATTTTCATTAAAGTCTCTTGGTATTGGTATCTTTGGGCTCTTAGGAGAAAAAAATAAAATGCTTTTTTAACCATGTGACTTTAAATCTTTGTTATTTGTACTCAAAGTACCGCTGTACACTATTTTTAAGCTTATTTGAGACCTTGCAGCAGCAAAAGTTAAATATATGACTAACTTTTTTAAACATTTTCTATCTAATTTGGACATCTAAGCTGACCATTTCTGGCGTATGCATCAGTTCATTAATACAGGAAAATATGCCATCAAACAGACGATCAAATTTCATGTAAAATAAGCTCCAGCATTAAAACTGTTCCTGGTATTTTATGTGTAACTCTGTGGGCAGATATATTTCTTGCTACTAGAGCAAAACTGATTTGTGTGATGGTTCCCCATCACGAAATCACTTGGAAGGTTGTGAGATAAAATGTCGCTTAGGATAATGTAATTGGCCTTAAGGTACAGGAGTTGAATTATTTTCAGTGATTTATAATCTGGAAATTAAAGACTCACTCATTTTCTAATTTAATTCCATCTTCAATGGAAAAATGTTCACTCTGAACTAAATTGGCGAGTAATGTTGCTAATTCAAATGCAGATGCAATTTCGATTCTGGTAGCAGTTTGCTGTGATTGACGAGTCCCCAATGGATCATAATGATTCTTATCTCCCAATCTCACAAATTCTCCAGCAGTTGTGATAATAACTTCAGCTAAGGAGAAAAGGCAAAAAATAAATTCTCTGCTGCACTGTCAATTCAGGCTTTGCTTTTTCCCTGACGTGGAATGGGGTTTATTTCAAATCTATTGCGTGGCGGAGACAAATATGAATCCTCATTGCTAAATTCTGTGTCACCGTGAAACTGCAGTTTAATTGTTTACTGATACTCCTCTCACTTCCTTTTAAATCTTTCTTAAAGGTATTTCAGATTTCTCATTGTTAATTCACTTAAGTTACATGTGGGGCAATTTGTTGGTAGGTGTAAAACATTGGGGAAAGATCCAGCAACTAGGTACCATGAGCAATATTTTACATTTTAAAATATTTGTCCTATTTAAAAAATATATTAATATATCTTTTATTTGCTCAATTATTACACTAAAACTCAGCACAAGTTATGGTGATGCCATGACTGTAAAAGTGGGATTTCCTTTGCCACAGACAGCCTTGCATTGGACTGGTGAGAGATTAATTTGTATTTCCTCAATGAACTCACATTGATGGGACAGCGAATCAGATAAAAGAAATGTGAGGCCTTGAAAAGTAAATGGTAGAAAGACTCTGGGAAAAGTAACTTGAAAGGGAATAATACAGCTAATTTCAGGGCATGATGGGGAATATGAGGAAGGTTACTTCTTCTCATGCATATCTTAACATTTCTGAGGATTTATTATTTCAAAGTCTTAATGATTTAATGGTCTTAATAATCTAACTCCTATAAAAGTGAGTGCCTGATATCTTTATCTCAGAAGAAAAATCTCTTTTTCTGGGGAAAATCCTGCTCTCCTCCTGCTCACCCTCTTCAGCTGGGTTTGCTCTTCTGAGAGAAGCTGGCAGAGGAAAGGGTGAACACAGGATAATTAAGAATGAGGCAATTAGACTCTCACCAGGCCTGACACATCCTCACAATGGAAAATGGGAAGTTACAAGAAAATTCTTCCCTTGGAAATGGA
This sequence comes from Eopsaltria australis, assembly GCA_034509425.1. Lineage (NCBI taxonomy): Eukaryota > Metazoa > Chordata > Aves > Passeriformes > Petroicidae > Eopsaltria > Eopsaltria australis. The sequence goes on from JAVTVJ010010685.1 coordinate 1,419,445, forward strand.
AACTCAAAGGAGGGAAAGTGGAAGGTCTGGTGAGAAGGTCTCACCCGGGTGACCTGGCAGTGGCCTGGGGACAGCCACCAATCCAGGCAGGTGCAGCCTCTCCTGGTGTGGGATCAGACTCATCCCACACCCCCCAGGACTGGAAAGATCTTGGAGAAGCAGCCTAAAAAAGGGAAGAATTGCCCAGCTACCCCTGCCCAGCCAATCTGACCTACTTATCTCTTACTTGCAGGAATATGTTTTTATTAAATATTTTAAATAATTTATTTCATCATTAAATTGCTTGTTTTTCCAGTGCAATACAGGTTAAAATAGAAGAGAAACCAAAATACAGTTTAAACACAATTTTCCTACTGAAGGTCTAGGAAGACACTGAGGATATTTGACTTGAACCAAATAAATCACTTTACTGAAAAGAGAGTGGATCTTGATCTACTGCTCCCCAAACTCAGCAGAGGTGAAAATGCCACGTTTATCTGGGTTTTGTTTGCAGTGGTCAGGCTGAGAGCTAAAGTGATGGAGCTCTACCAGCTTTGCACCCTCTGGGCCAGGCTGTTTGTTGTCATTAAAGTATTGACAGTGCTGAGGATCAGTGGAAGTGGAATATTGCTGAAAGATCAAAGAGTGCCCCTTTGAACACACTTTATTGCCTTTTTCATCTTATCAGCACTTGCCATTATTAACCTGAGGATTTCTGTCTGAGTGGGCTACAGAGACAGGGGATATCAGGGGAAGCAGTGGCAGGAGGAGGACAGGGAAGGTGTGGAGGAGATAAGGTGATGTGTTCTTCCCTTCCACCCACACTCATTACAGGTGCTCATATAAATATATGATAAAAGTCATTTAGAGCAGAAAGTCCTCTTGGAGAAAGCAGCAAATGTTGGGATCTGCACAACCAACAGCTCTGGCTGGGACCTGAGGGAATAAAACAGCACAGTCTGATTTTATCTGCCCACTTGCCTTTGCCTTGCTCTGTGAGGAGGGACTGTGCCATGGAAAATGTGTCTGAAACTGCAAGGAGCTTTTAATGCATAATGGAAAAATATAGCAGGGGATATCAGGGGGAAACAGTGGCAGGAGGAGGACAGGGAAGGTGTGGAGGAGATAAGGTGATGTGTTCTTCCCTTCCACCCACACTCATCACAGGTGTTCATATAAATATCCCAATAAAAATCATAGAGAGCAGAAAGTCCTCTTGGAGAAAGCAGCAAACGTTGGGATCTGCACCACTAATGGCACTGCCTGGGACCTGAGGGAATAAAACAGCACAGTCTGGTGTTATCTGCCCACTTGCCTTTGCCTTGCTCTGTGAGGAGGGACTGTGCCATGCAAAATATGTCTGGAACACTGCAAGGAGCTTTTAATGCATAATGGAAAAATACAGCCTTTTCAGTTTAAGAAAAAAAAAGGAAAAAGTACCCATCAGTGGATTTCAACACCCAGTGCAGCTGGTTTGGGTGGAATTGCATGCCAGATGTCTTTCTTTCATTCAAGGGTTGTAAGTTTTCCAGAATAAGATAAATATGTATGTTCTCCCTGCATTTTATGGAAATCTTCCTGCTTTATTTTTTTTCCAAGAAAAAATATAACTCCTAAATTGGAGCTTGGAATTATTCCCCTTGATCTATGAACTTGGCAGTAGAGGCAGAGCTGCTGCTCTTGCCCATGACAAGGATTTTCTTCATTCTACTCAAAAAACTTCTGAAACTTTTTTTTTATCAGCTGCTCAATGAATGGAAACATCCAGCAAAGACAGTTTTTATTGTCCCATTCAGAATGCTGTAAAAGTAGAGATCTCTCAAGGGGAGAAAATACAGATACAACAGCAGAAACACACAGGACACCAGACTCAGTCTCTTCACTGACTCTCTTATTGATAATCCAGATTTTATGGGGCAGACCTGCTGGATGGGACCAAGGTGGGGCCATGCCTTGTGACAGGAGACCAGCAGGACATGGATGTACCTGCTACAGACTGGAAAAATTTTCTTTTTTACCTCCTTCACTGCCACTTCACCCGCTGACAGCAGGACCCGTTCCTGAGCAGCCCCTTCCAGGATTGTCCTCTGGTGCTGGAAGGACACCTGGACTGGGCTGTCAGAGGAGCCAGGGGTGTCCAGCCAAAGCCACCTGTGAGTGCCTGAACTCACAGCTCTGAGGTCTATGCCTAAATGAGAGCTTTGAGATACCACCACCAGCACCTTGGAGGTCAAACAAGATGTGAATCTGATTTAAGCTGGGTTTATATGAAACAAAGAATCCCAGAGATTTGTATTTGAGACTGGTCACCATCACAGCCCCAGTGCCAGTGAGACAGGGCACAGAGAACATTGTGGTCAAGCAGGAAAAGGGATTTTTTGGCAAACTTTGTGGGTGCAGAGGTGGAGACTTACACTGAGGATTGGCTCTCAGTCATTGCACCAACTGAATGCCTTTAAAATATACTGCTGAGCTCATAATGTCTTGCCAGTGTTTCACATTAACCTTTAGACTATTTGAATTTAACTCTGTAAGTAAGCTAGATAGCTTTCTAAAATGGTAGATAATATAATAAAAAAGGTGCAGACATGGATGAAGATATGTGAGCAAAGCAGTTATTAAAATTAGGATGATTGAGGCTGTTATATTCCAAGGTATCCTACATGTGGAGATCTGAGTGGCTGTTTCTTTAATATGCACATGCAGCTGCTAATTGGGGGGCAATTAGAAGGCAAACTAACCCAAACTACACAAATAAACACAGGGCAACAGGGAAGAGAAGGCTGCTGTTTGATACTCCACAGTGTGCTGGAAGATGCCATGGGCTCCAAGGCCCAAATTTGTTAATAAAATCAGGGAGTTAAGCTTCCTTGTCCTGGACTCACATGCAAAACAGGAATATAAGGATGTTTAGCAATGAACTCCTTTCTGGCAGCATGTCAGACACCACAGACACTCTGAGGGGATCAAAAGGCTCCACTAAAAAAAAGCTGCCAAGAAATCGACTCAGGTTTCACTTAATTTGTACCTTCTACGTGTGCTTGTGGTTCTGGATGCCCTTTGAAAAGTTAAAGGCTTTCTGCTCAGTGAGTGGTTAGCTGGGAACATCATTGCATCTCATCATATCCCACTTTACCTGCACATCTTTGAACCAATTTGGCCATGGCAGAGGAAGCAGAACTGGAAAATAAGGGGGCACATCCTCCTGATTCATGAACATAACACTAACAATTAACAATAATAGAAGCTATGCCCTGGCATGGAGAGGAGAATCCAGCACAGAGAGCTGCTGATCATCTCAGACTCACCCAGCAGCACGCTGAAATTTCCCTCACGCAAAATATGAACTTGCTTTCCTCCTAATTCCCTGATGGATATCCCTGCCAGCCCCGAAACTCACGCCCACGGACCAGGAATGATGTGTGGGAACAGAGCTGGCAGGACTCACAGTGATGAGAAGCAGAAATCACAATTATTTGGAGGAGGACCTTATCTGTGAGGAAGCTGGAGGTCAGCTCCTTATTTACACAAGGGAAAGTGAAGACAGAAATTGCCACCTGACAGAAAACATAAAATCGAGAGAATGAGGCATAAAAGTTTTCTAGTTTACTTATTAGCACTATATGTAATTGGATGGAAGTAGCAGCTTTCAAAAATTTGTCTTACTGTAATGACTATAATTTTTTAGGGATCGAAAATGAATCTGACTAGAAAATACCATTAAACTACCAACTTGCTTAAAATTTAAAGGGTAATTCACATATAATGCTTTTATTTAATAGCCCAATTTACAAAACGTCTAAAATTAATGCAGATCTTTTCAGGACAAAATCAGCTGTAACTGCACCAACTAATTTTTGCTCATTTGAACTGAATTATTAATAAGAGAGAAATATACCATATGTTCCCAAAAGAGCTGGATACATTTATTTCAAATAAAATTGCCGTGTTTGGTGGAATATAAGAGGTTTAAATGCTTTCAGAGAAATGGGTTACTTATATACTGATTTAATAGAGTATAAATCAGACTGCATAATTAGGGACACAGCTGTTTCCTAACCTAAAGCTGCCAGCTTTTGTTGGTTAAGTTCCTTTATCACCTGCATGGCTTTAATCAGCCATAATTTGTTCTTCTTGTGGAGCAATACAAGTTAATCAATAATTTTGCTGTTTGTACTATACTGGAAAAGGGTTTTTATGGCAGGTTTAGCCTAAACTGGGCATACGTTCTCCTGGTTTATTCCCCTGATTTATTTAATTTTATGGTTATCCTAATGCTAATTAAAAATGAAAGTGTTTTTGGTATCTCAGCCTCTGCCTACAAGGGGTACAGAGATATATTGGTTAAACTTTTTAATGCACCTTCTTAAGTTTGAACTACATCCACATTTGGGCATAAACCCCAAAATCCTGACTCTATAAGCTAAAACTCCATGAAAACTTCTCCCCTTAGAGCATACCTGGAGATTTTCATTCTGTCTGCTCCCAGAAACAAACAAACAAAAAGGGATAATGAGAATTTTTTTTCTATTCAGTTTGTTTTAAAATGTTCCTTGACCAGATAGCAAAAGAAGAAGACTCTGTGCATGTTTAATCTACAACTGGAATTCACTCTTAACCAACACATCTGGTGACAACACCATGGTGTAGAGCCCTGGCTTTACTCCTAGAAGGTCAACAAGGGAAAGATTTTTATAAGTGACTAAATTTGCATCTGGTCTTCACTCATTTTGTGCTCTAATGCGAATTGAAGTGAACAAAACTGCTCAAACTGATCTATGCATTATCTTCAAATGAGTTAGCTGGAGGGATACACTTTTAAAACCCACATCCATGATACAAAAAGATGGGAGACTTTCAAATCCTTTGACATCCAGCTGAGCCAAACACCCAGGGGAGAGTGATGCAGCTCAGATGAGCAGGAAAGAAGCAAAGTTCCATTTGTAAATATGTTCCTTTTCCTACAGAGCTGTTCCCACCTCATGTTTTTCCTCTTAAGGAAGTTTTAAGCCTTATTCAAATCCCATCAAGCTCCTCTTGGCTTTAGAATCTTGGGATCACAGGGGAGACTATGGAAGGTCTGCTTTGAGTTGAGATTTATAGAATACATAAAATATGTTTGTAATACATTCATACAAATCCTAACCTCTAAAAATATGCCCACATATCAATGGATATTAGCTGTTTAAACACTGGAGTATGTTAATTTTAAAAGCCTTTATGGGCAAATGGTAGAAAGTGATATTTCTAAATTAAATCCCTAAATTGTAGTTGGCCATGCAAAATCCACTGGGTACTTTCAGTTACTTGTTGCATATTATAAAAAAGCAACTTTTGATACAAATTTACACAAATTATATCCAAACATTGTTATTTACATCCCAGTTACCTCTAACTAATGCAAGCCTATAAACTCACCTTTGCAAAAGGGCATTAATTTTCCAAAATTAATGCTGTAGCACCATGGAGGCTCCAGTAGCACTCCCTTCAAGTAAAAGGATGTTCCTTAACTGCAAATATAACTGTATTTTTATTTAGGGGTGAAGGAAGGAGATGGAAAGGGCTGTGAATAATTCCTGATGCTGGGTTTATATTTTAAATAGTTACATTTGAAGTGCATCTGCTTCTTCCATCCTCTCTCCTTGTCTTCCACAGGGTTACACACAGATAATCACATTCTTTCCTTTTAGAGCCAGAATATTCTTTTAAAACCCCAAAGAGACAATCTGCAACTTAGAGTAGAAAATTGGCTTCACTCACAAATTATGCATTAAAGAGACTTTGTATCTCACTATATGTCTTGCTCAGAGGGAACTTCCACGTTCGCAGGTTCCAGCTGTGCAAGACATAAAAATTTTATGCCGTAACTTTTACAGACTGAGAAGGACTTTCTCCACAGTTTCAGTCGTTTGAGGGAGCTGCCACTAAAGAGCAAGCTCTGTCTGACACCTCCTAATCAGCTCTTGGTCCCTGAGGATGAGCATAATGCCACCAACAGGGACAATCTGAGACTTCTCACCAGCCAACTGAAAAATGTACAAATTCTTCCTTCCCCTTCTACTCAGGGCAAAAGTTAAATACATAAATTCCAACCAGTGTAGAGGTAAAGAAAACAAGTTTTGCAGTGCTTTTCTTTCCTCCTTTGACAGCTCATGGTGCTACACTCTGAAGATTTCCCTAACTTGTTTAGAGCCTGTGGTTTCCTACAAAGAACTGCCCTCCCTGCCTTGATGCCGACACAGAAACCATGGAAATGTTGTGCCCAAACTCATTCTCCACGTGCTCCAAAACACAGGTATGGCCCCACAAACGTGAGCCATCCATTGTATGGTCCATGGACATCGGCAGATGCTCCAGAAGCATCACTTTACAATCAGACACACATCAGAATTCCACCAAAACACCTTTCCCTGGGATATGGTTGAGGTTTAGGTCAACAGAGAGCGTCCTCAGCTCTCCCATGGCTGAAATACATGCATTTTAGTTAATTTACCTGTTAATTTAAGCTGTTCCTTCTTCCTGCATGTTCTTGAGGCCTTATTTCAAATTATTTATTCAGATTTGTGAGTAGGATGCTTTGGGTTGGAGAGGACCTTAAAGATCATCTCCTTCCAGCCTGTCATGAGCAGGGACATCTTTCACTACGAGGCCCAAGCCTCATGTAATACTTACATTTTCACCATTAAGAGCAAAAATATCCCAAAACTCCTTTCTAAATTTGAGTGTCCAGAGATACTCCCCTCTACTGACTGGGGACTCAGGGAAAAGATGATCTCCATGACTTGCTGGTTTTATCTGTAATTAGTTTTAATTTTTTCCTTTACTCTTCTAAGTAGCACCGTTAACGGTAATGGAAAAATTATTTGGGAACATTCGGTCTATAATGTTTATCACATTGCTACACAATATATGTTATAGGTTTAAATCAATATGTGCAAGTAAAGAACCAGCAATTAAACAACTGCTGCTTTCCATGCACAAAAAATGTGATTTTTCTCCTTTGTATCTAACATCCACTGCAAATATACGTGTAGCTGTGGAGGCATGGCCCCTAATTCTTAATTTTGAAATGCTAAAAAAAATTGAGAAGGGCTTGTAAACAAGATATATTTGGCAATTCCTCCAGTGTACTTTGATCTATGTAATAAAGGTCAGCGCTCAGTGCTTCATTCTACATTCTCCCAAATATCTAATTGCCTAATTATTGCATTATTTCACAGCCAATTGGCTGAAAGGGTTTGTATGGGAGTGTGGCAGAATAAGAGAGCTGTCAGTCTTTGGTTATGGTCCTATAGTTCTAATTCAAGAATTAAATATCTGTCCTTTCTAAAAGTCATTACATGATTTATTGGAAAATTGGTAGAAACAGCCCTGGGGGGGTTGTGCTCAAAATCTGGTTTAGAAGAGTGGCTGCTAGCTATGACTTTTGATTTTCTTGTCTCAAAATGAATAGCACTGCCTGTTTCTATGCAAATTAAATGTTTGAATGTGTTTTTTAAAGATAGATTATAATTGTTAATTTAATTGTATTTCTTATGCAGTGAGGTGATTTGTGTTTTGATCTTTATTTCTAGAGGAAACCCCTTTTGCTGCTGATCCTGAAGTGCAGGACTGCTTTTTCTCCCTGTTGTTTGATAGCCCTAAAATGTCCTGCAGAAATTGTAGGTCAAGAATTACGGCCATGGTAAATCATGCCTCATGAATGAGAAGTCATCTGTGATTTCTCTGGGGTTTTTTTGGTCTGTCTTTAAAATGAGGGTAATATTCAGGAGAAAATAAAGGCTTCTTTAACATATATTGGCATAAATATGAACCATTCCAATACAGGCATATTTGTGACATTCAAGCTCTGTTGACATCTCAAATTCAGACTGCATCAGACAGAGAGGATGCTCTATAAATAAGCCTCAAGAAAAAAATGTTTTAGCTAGAGCAATTCTCAGTAATTATATTTTAAAATGTCATTAAATTTCCTTTCTGAGTATAAAAATGATCACTTCCCACTATGGACCCAGGGATGCCTCCATCCTCTCTCCTCTTGGTGGCTGAGAAGCTCCTTGGAAAGTTTTTTGCTTTATGCAGCTTTCAAAGATTTCATGGCCTAAACACCACATTTTTTTTAGTGATTTCCCCCTTTTCCTGTGCTTTAGGACCAAAACAGGAATAGGTGGCTCATTACTCCTGTGAGCAGAGGAGTTGGGGACACCCAGGGGACCAGGACAGGGGATGGGTGGTTGGCTGCTTCTCTGGGGGCTCAGTAGCCCCCAACTCCTTTGGTGTGGGCCAGCAACTTTATCACCAGAATTTCTTCTCTCTGCCTCTCTGCTAACCCATCTACCCGTGTTTCTGAAATCACTGATCCACTTCTGTAGTGTCAAGGAACAGAAAATGATTCCCCTTTGCTGCCATCCCCAGAAGAACTGCAGGAGATGGACAAGGACTGGGTCCTTTGTGGCTTCATTCACCTCCTTCCTTTCAAGAGCTGCCTCCCATTTCATGGGAGCTGGAGGCTCACAAAAATCAACAACAGCTCCTGCCTTTTCTCCCTGTTTCTGCCAAAGTGTCTGTCAAAAACAATCATGGTGGTGGATAGAGGAACAAAGTCCAAAAAATGCAGGTCTAAAAGCAGACAAGGGGTTAACTCCCCTAGTTATGCATCTGATAATTTATAAGAATTATTTGCATTTATTGTCAGCCACTGGACTCACATAATAGCCCTAAAGCTGCAAAGGGCAAAGAAGAGGCACATGAGATGCAGCTGGATGGATACAATAGATTGAACATCTCCAAAGAATTCCCATTAGAGTCCAGTGGGTCAATAATCCACAAACCAAGAAGGATTTTCATGCTAGACCAGAACAGCTGCTTTGGAGCCATTTTATCAGGGCAGGATCTGGCTTTAAAACTACGGTGATGTGCAGGTCTTGCTGACTTTCAAGATGCCATTTTAGTTTACAGCACAACAATTAAATGATATAAAATTAGTAAAAGGATCTTAAGAGGATCTTAATAGGTTATTTACTTGATTTCAGAAAATGTCTCACTGAGATCCACTGTATTTCTTGCAATGAAACTGAAAACTTAGAAAAAGGCAGTCTGTGCACCCTATGAACTATGAATGGGATGCATCTTTATTGAGAAAAACAGAGACAAAAATATATTTTCTACATTATTTTGACATGTTATGCACTAGGAAAATAGTGTGACCTATTTCCAAGTGTCGTCAAACTGGACTGAATCAGTGGCAGGAGGACTTAGAGGAGATGTTGCTGCACCCTCTCCTTCATTTTTTTTTGCTCAAGGTACCCAGAAATTAATTTCAGCTTGGTTAAATTCAGAGCAGCCTCAAAACTCCTCTAATTAATGGCCACTAGGACTTCCTGTGTATCAGTTTCATTCCTTTCCCTGACAGAACTGCACTTTTGCAGACAGAACTTTGCATTGATAGAAGCAATTGGGGACAAAACAAGTGGGAACCCCCAATTTTATTGACCTTTTCTTTTGTGCCAGGACAGTGGTATTAAATGGATGTGGCAAACACCAGGCTTTATCTCCTTTCCCACCAAAAGTTCACAGAGTAAAAAAAAAGCTCTGCAAGCAAAACACATTACAAGAGGATCGTTGCGGCTACGTGGTAAATCTGCAAAAGACTTAAACATTAAAAATTAATCTCAAGACTTTATTATTCCTTTGTAACTCAGCTCTGCAATGATCTTTGTGTGGTGGAGGGCTCTGCAGTGCTCGTGTGTGCTCTTGTGCCTCGGCAGAATGCCATGAATTAAGGATGGAGCGTAAACCTCGCCTTTGAATTTCCTGGCTTTTGTTGGTTTGTGTCATAAACTCAACATTATTCAAATCTCGGGTTTTGTATTTAATATTATTAAATGCCTCCTCATCAATGCCAAGTCTGTAATTGGTCACAGTGAATAGGTGATTAGACAGATAAAGTGCAATTGTGATTGCAAAAACTATCGCCAGGTTTGCCGAGGACAATAATTATGTAGCTTATAATGTTTGAAAATATTGCCTAAATCTCCTTCCCACATGTTGTTTGTGATGGAAAACAATTAGACAAAGGATTCTTTTTCTAAGCTGCCTCTGATTCAGATTTGCCTGATGAATGGTCTTTATACTGAACCCAAAGCATTTGTTCCAAGTAAATTATATGTCATTGCAAATGCAAAAGGTCTGCTTCACAATGTTTATTGGGATAAATTAAATCTTCTAAAGATGGTAAACAGAAGGCCTCAATAATGATTCACTTCTGTATAGTTTAAACTGAAAAGGATGTTGCAGTTAGAAGGATGGAGATGAGGCAAACAACACTCCCTGCTTTGTGTTAACAACATAAGAGGTACAATAGGGAAATTTAATTTGATACTGATCTACATGAGGCATAACACAGCAACACAGTTTCAAATGCTACTTTTCTAATGGCAGCCTTTGAATTGCAAATTTCCACCAAAACCACCTGATTCATTACTTGAATGCGTTCCCAATCCAGTCAAGGAGTTCCTTTCCCTGCTTCCATAGCGGCAGGAGCAGACTCTCCTTCCTTAACATCTCAGGAGGAGGATATAAAACCTGAGGGATGCTTTCCTTGTGAAAGCCTGGAGCCTGCGAGGTGACAGCCACACAGGCAGCCTGTCTAGTGCTCAACGAAAGAGATGCTTCTGCCTTTGCTGCAGCAGCCAAATTTCTCCTCGCAGCGAAAGGTCAAATCCCAGAATAGCGCGCGGTCCTTTCGGAAGCGCTCGCCTTGTGCGGGGAAAGGACATTGCTCAAAGTTGGCAGCGGTTTGAAAACGTTGTGTCGCTTCTGTGGGCCCTCCAAAAACCCACTAAAAGGAACAGCAATCTTTCCAACCTTTAAAGCTCTCAGGCTCCCAGTGGAGAAGTGCTGTGAGGATGGCAGAGCCCTCGGGAGCGGAGGAGCCTGGGCAGGCGGCCCACGAGAACAGGGAAATCTCCAGTGCTCTCTCATTTGGGGTGAGAGGGCTGGGGTTCAGCCAATCCTCCTGTGAAAAGGCAAAATGGGCTGTCTGGGAAGCTGTATTCTCCTTGAGCCTAAAGGGAATATATGGGAACTGTAATAGGTGTCAGGTAATTCATTTACAATCCTGCTTAAAATTGGATTTTAAACAATTTCTGTGTGTGTTGTCAGGTCTTTCCAGTCTCTCCATCAGCTCACTCTTGGAACCACTATGTGTCTGAATTCCCAGCTCACTGGAATCTTGTTCACAGGTGATTAAAAACTGTCCTATGGATTAATAAAGTGCCCCACAGAAAATCACTAATTGATACTCAATAACTTTGTTGTCTCTATTTTTACGATATTTGTCTCTTTTAACCCAAGTTCTGCATTTCAGACATTTGGACTGCTTGCATCCCTTGAAAGGTTTTCACCACCTACTTACTGTTCATTAGTATTCACAGTCACAAGAACACCTTTAACTCAAATTCATGCACACACTTCCAGGCAAAAGCTCTGTTAATGGGACTTCATTCCTGATCTTGAACACTTTGGTAATTAAACATCCATAAATGTTGAAAATAAATAAAAGTTTGCATGGAGGTGGCATCCAATTTCCTCTGTTTTGAGGACACACTTCCCATCCTCCATACATCCCAAATGTTCTGGCACCTGAGAGGACTGGCAGGAGGTCAGAAGGGGCGTTTGTAATTTCCCAGCTGTTCATCAGGGACAGGGCAAAGGGGATGTGCAGCAGAGCAGGTACAGAGAGCTGTGGTCACAAAAAACATCAGCAGGGGCAGCACAGAGAAGGAGCTTCAGTCCTGAAGGTAATTCCAGTAAAATGCAGATAAGCACATATTGCATCTCCACCCCTGAGGAAGGCATAGACAACACAAAGATGTGGACACTCTCCTTTAGTGCTTCCAATAGTTTGTAAATAAAAAAATATCTTCGTGAGCTCCAGGTTTTCCCCTGTTTAGCAGATGGCCAAAGGAAGCAATTACAGTGTGCACTAAGCAAGCAGAATTTTCTTCACAAAACAATTCACTAAAATCCTTTATATGAGAACAAGCTTTCATTAATGACCTCTTTGAATTTTACTGGTGAGCCCAGCAATAAGACACGGGTATTGTTAGAAATGTAAATGTAAAGAGATAAGGAAATTTTCAGGCAAATCTATGTTTAATTTCAAAGAAAAGCTGCTCATTTCTAATGGCCCCGTTTGCATGGATATCTGATGGTAAGGCTAGGGGAGGGTCACAGCAGATAACACCTAACAGGATCATTGAATGAAAAACAAATATTTATTTTCTCTTTGTCTCTTTGGGACTCATTTGCATTAAAACTGCAGCTTTCCCAGAGACTGTTAGTGAAAAAAAACCACCCTAATTTATGCATTTAATATTAGGAAGGTTCTTTGAGATTAAGGTTATATAAAAGCTGTTTCCTCTCCACATCCTCGTCTCTCCACAAAGAACACGAAGCTGAGATGAACGGTTCAGGTGCTCCGTGTGTTGTGTACCTCAAATTTGCATTTTATTGCACCCATGTATTTTTATAACTGTATTATAGCTCCTATTGTCACACTTGGATTCTTTTCTGAATTCCAGCTGCTATTCCACAAAGCTATTTGTCACTTATTTTAACCTTGAGCATGCAAAACTCCACACAGGCTTAAAATTAAGCAAGAGCTTACGTGAAGAGACATTTAATGCATTCAGTAAGTGTTGCCTCACTTCCTAAAGCTCTTTTGCATTATCTCCAGAACTCTCCCCGATCTTTGGCTCTACAAAAACCTTTTTGTTGTCTTCCTTAATGTCATGAGATTACTTTCAGAAGCTAAAAAATAATGGGTGTGGATGCATTTTACATTGAATAAATTTTTATTTGCTGAAGGCTGTTAAAGTCGCTGTCATCATGGAATCACAGGATGGTTTGGGCTGGAAGGGACCTTAAAGCTCAACTTGTTCAAAGCCCCTGCCATGGGCAGGGACGCCTTCCACTATCCCAGATTGCTTCAAGCCCCATCCAGCCTGGCCTTGGGCACTGCCAGGGATCCAGGGGCAGTCACAGCTTCTCTGGGCAGCCTGTGCCAGGGCCTCCCCACCCTCACAGGGAGGAATTCTTTCCAAAAATCCCATCCAAAACTTCTTTCTTTCTGTTTAAAGTCATGCTTTAAGCTTTTGGAAGGACAGTCTGGGCAATAACTGCCCCAAGCACATTTTGCACTGGGATGCTCCCACCAGAGACAAGATAGGCTCCCACCTGCACAGGGCAGCCGGAGCCTGTCACAGTAGTTGTGTCCTTGTTTTCCTTCTGTGACAGAATGCAAATAGCCAAGGGGTTGTTGAAAACCGGGGTGATTATCCAGGATACTTTGCATGCCTTTTTATATCTGTATTTGTCCCACTGTAAAACTATAAAATGTGATCCCTCCTTTTTTATTGTCTGCTCAGTGTGAGTAAACGCGGTATAAAAGCCAATTGTTTTCCAAACCTGTTTTAAAATTGCTTTGAAAGCTGCACAAACATATATTCTTTTAAACAAGTAGCAGATTTAAGTGAGACAAGTTAAAAAAGAGCAAGCTAGGATTCAAGTAATGCAGGAGGTGGGATCTCTTGGTGGAGTTTTATATGGAATAGCATTTCACATCAAAATAATTACATCTCTATGCTGATTAATGATTAACCTGGCTCTTTATTATTCCTTTCTGAGTGCCAGCTTCAGTCCTGAGATAGACTCCCTCTGGAGTCGATGGCAGGAGTCATGTGAACGTCAAAACCCAGAAGTTATCTTTGTCATTAACCTTGAGAAGCACCATCGATTGCTGGCACTAAGTAAGATCTAATGGCTGCAGAGAAACAACTGCTTCAAAAACAATTTTCAAGGCATATTTGAAAACGAGTTAGATGAAGCTACAAAAATATGGCATTGATATGATTTGGTACAGCTAACTCAGAATTGCTTTGTGATGCAGTTCAGCTAGATTTACTGGGGTGATAAAGAAGGGAAAAGGCTTCATGTTGCCTTGTTTTCCAATCAAAATTAGCATCATTCCTATGATGCAGAAATTAATAGAAGTAGAGAGGCATGTGAGTGCAATGCTGATGCTCCAACAGGATCATTTTAATGCTGCACTCTTCACTTCAGCTCCTCTGCAACTCAAATGTGACCTTATGCTCACAACTTGACAGGGAAAAATAAATACATGTTTTCTGTGGGCTTGGGAGATAGAAAAACATACTTTGAAAGAGATTTCCATCCCACTTTTTGGGTTGAAAGGAATTTGCAAGCCTTGAGAATTTCAGCTGTCCATATCCTCATCAGTTCGTAAAACTAGAGATGTCACTCCTCCAGTAGAAAAAAACACCAATAATTGGAGTATTTTTCAAGAAGTCTTTTTTTACTTTTTGGGAAGTACAAAACTGGCCTTTGTGGGGAGTTCTGCACTGTTTAGGACAGAGACTACAGTGCCCAAACTGCCTTGGTTGGTGTTTTTAAAGGGGTGTGTCAATTCAGTGCCTTGGGAGAGAAAATTCCCAGAGAAGACCAGATAAAAAATTAAACTCAAAATTGAGTCATGGGCTGTTGAAATCCTGTGAAAAGATAATGAAATAGAGGATGTTGTACTGAAATAAAATATGATGTAAAATTTTTCTGCTCAGGTGTTTGGCCAGCAGCAAACTGCAGAAATTTAAGGCCTAAGTCAATGGCTCTAACTCAGGTAAACATTCAAATATACAGAGATTTTACCTAAGCAAATATTATAGAGGTTTCCAGTCTGTGGCATGAGGCAGACTTTAGTCAAATGCACCCAGCTCTGCCTATTTTATTAAGATGTGACCCTTCTCCTGCTGCAAGCTCATCTCTTACACCATGATTTGCAGCAATTAATTGGTCTCCTCTAAGCTGACTAGCAAATCCATATACTACTGTAATTACCTGAATGTAAAATATTTAGGAAATATCTATCATGCTCTTGGAAGTCTCAGGTCATTGAAAGAAAGCCAATGAAATTGCAAACAGGCTGAAGGGATTGGCTCCCAGGTACCTTTCCTCCCCCCTCCCCATCCTCCTGGCTCTCAGCATTTGTCTCTAGGGCATGACCAAATAGTGGCCATGTGTCATAAAGACATTTATCATGTAATTACAGCTTTAAGATCAGTTTCTGTTGATGTGAGATGATTACTTTGTATTTCACGCCTTTCAGGTTCCCAGCTGGGATTCAGAGGTTTAAGGACATGGAGTATATATTTTTTAAATTTATGAGATAGCCATTAATTTAATTAATTGGACATAAGAGTTCAGTCAGTGACCAAATAAGAATCCTGTGAAACAGAGAGAACCAGATGTTTTATGAAGTTTCGATATTTTTGATGTGGGTAACTTGGCAAAGCAAAGGCCTTTGTTTCCTCCTCAAGGAACAGAACATCTCCATGGAGTAAGAAAAATGACACATCAAAGTCATTCCCTGTGAAACCTGACACTGGAATAAGAACCCTTCAAATGAGGCTGTTTTAAGCCGGGCTTAAATTGTTTTGTCCTTATGTGTTAGCAATAACCCAATTTCATTCCTCAATATTGCATTCTAAAATCTGGGCCCGGGTGTTTTAGCTCTGATTCCTTGAGTTGATTTTGGGACTTTCTGTTCTGTGTTTATGTGAATTTGTGTTTTCAAATTGATATCTGATTTGGATTATTGTGAGACAGTCCCTGTCACCAAGGTGATCACAAAGCTGCATTTCCAATGTTTTCAATGTTCACTACATTTCTATGAGCTTTCCTGAAAATGAATTTCCCTTGAACTCCTATTTCTTCTGATACTGGGGTCAGCTTTTTTGACCATCCTCACAGCTGTTTAAATTTGTATATGCTGTTTTTAAAGGCTCCATTGAAACCATTTAAGATTTTAGTGGAATAGATTTTAGCTTTCTTTCCATTATCTCCGAAGCTGAGATGCAGCAGGAAATCCAGGACTGCAGCTGTGTCTGAGTTACAGCCAGACAAAATATTTTCTGCTTGTCCACTTTTACCAGTTAAAGAATTCAGCCTGGCTCCTGTGCAGAGAGAGCCCCAAATCTCAAAATTTACCATGAACAGGTAAAACCATAAATTTTACATTAGGGATAGAGCAAGATGGAATTTCACATCATGATCCAACACTCAGCAGCAAAGGCCTGCCTTGTGCACGAGGGTGATCTGCTGCTCCCTGCCACTGGCACGCTTGCATGGGTGCATCAGACTGGCAGGAATCCAGAGAAATGGATCATAAATTAAGTCCAAAGGCTCCTTCCTGAGGAGCTGAGATGGATGCTGAGAGCTCCTCAGCATCAACAGGCTCCTGTGAATGCCACCAAGGTCCTTGCCTGTCATACTCCCAGCCCTGTGGTCACAGCCACCAATGGTATCCACTTGAAAATAAAAAGTCACACCCAGTTGTGATGCACTGATCCAGAAAAATATTTCTACTCTTTTCTTTCTTTGGGGAACACACCTCCCCAGTGGAAATTTTTGTGGAAGCATTAAAGCAGAGGGAGTTACCAAAACTTAGATCAGCAGCTCAATTTGTCTCTTCTGCTGAAAGATAAAGATGCAAATCTGGCAGTGGCTGAGGACTGTGAAAGGATCAGCAAGCAGGCAGGTGGGATTTACACTGGGAGGAAAACAACAGCAGAAGTGTTGTGACAGCAGAGAAATTATTTCTGGTTTGATCTGAGGGCACAGGCCTGGCCCTGGCTGGTCCAAGATCACTGCATGTTGCCAGCCAAGCTGTTCTCATGCTTAATTTACAGCTCACAGGGTTCATGTACTGTCTAATGAGAAATCTCAGTGGGAACTTGCAGGAGAACATAGAACAGCAACAAAATTATTCACATTTCTGCAAGGGATGGAGAGATCCTTTGGCACAGAAATGCCCTGATGATGACTGGCACCAAAGGCTGGTATCCGGGGCTTTATGATCTCTGGGGTTTTTTGGATGGGAATGTTTTGCTTAATGTGACACCAGTCCTCACCTTTTGCATAACTCAAAGTCACATTTGCAGTAGAGGAGCAGTTGGAGAGGTTGGAGAAGCTCCCTTGGAAGCTGGATCCTAATCTTGGTGCTGACTGTTGCTTGGTGTGTGCAGTCACTGCAAGTTATGTGTGGGAAAATCAACAGGAATTGCCTTGACTGTTAATAATGTTTACTTCTTTTAAAATAATAAATAAAATTAAACCCCTCCCAATCCATATATGCCTATTTATTTTGACACAGGCCTAACAGAATGTAGGATTTTGCTATGCCAATAAATATTATTGTTTGCCCCTTCCTTTGGTGTATGTTTGCCTTTCAGGTAAATTTATCTCCATGCATCTTCACTGTAAAATGATAATAAAAGACCCTGAACCCTCTGTGTCTTAGGAATGTGTGTAAGTAAGAACAATTCTCTTCCAAACCAATTTTTATTCTCTTTTAGAAGCTGATACAGAAACATTCCATGCAGTTAATATTTAATACCAACATGACCATAAAAAATTCAGCCACTAATAAATGGGATTTATTTATTTTCTACCATTTAAATCGCCACTGCTGTTGTCCTAAAACTGTTGATGGATAGATTACCTCAAGTGGAAACAAATACTCATTTGTTATGGGCTGGTTTGTGTTTATAAAAGGTGTTTAGGCCTAGAGGTGAACCCCAAGCTTATAAAGGAACATGAACATCAGGGAAACATCAGTCCTGAGCTCCTGCTTGTCTGCAGGGGACAGAAATCAGAACAGTAAGGAAAGACTCCTTACTGTAGAGAGAGTTATCACAATTATTGCGTGTAAAGACAAGTTCCTGCCAGTAAACCCTTCAGTGGTGCAGCTTTGAGCCTCTACTGCTCCTTTCTGACATCCTGGCATGGCATAAAATGGATTGGAGTATGTAACACCCACGTCATTTCTTCATCTTGTGCTTGAATAAGAGATGGATATTTCTGTATATTCTGTACTTTTTATTAAAACAGAAGGGAAACATCCCAGCTGGATACCCACATGCTCTGGATTGCCTGGGCTGTGGTGTTCCAAAGGCAATTACAGTGTCCACTTGGAAAAGAGGTGCTATAATTCCCATCCCCCCCACTCCCCATTTCATCAAAATTCACACTTGCCCTTTGAACGCTTGCATTTGTTTCTGCGTGTCAGACCCAGGCAGGTACCAGGCTGGCATTTCTTCCCTCTAGATTTTAAAAGAAAATCTCTGTGTGATGGTCATACCCTCATCTTTTTCTTTTTTTTCCCCTCTTTTTTAGTTTTTTTTTATAAAAATAACAGAGAAAGAGAGGCATCAAAAGCAATTTTTCATTCCCACATGCCTATGTGGTAAAACCCAGATGTCAGGCTTTTTGTGGTGATGTGATTCACATCACTTCAGTGTGGGGTGTTAGCTCTGCATTTAGTCTTGCCTGGACTGTAACGAAGGACACCGATTACTCTGGTGATTCCAGCTAAAAGCTGCAGGAGAGGCATTAGAATACAGGAAATGTATAGGGGAATGCAATTTCAAAGTGGATGAAAAATGTGTGAGTGGATGAACATTCAGTGAGGTAATTACCGCTCAGGTTTAGTCCTGAATTTTCTTCTGCCTTACTCTAGGAAGAGCCTAATGGCCAGACCCGAGTTTTTAATGGCAACATTTGGGCAAAAAGTATGGCTATTAGGTGAGCAAATGTAGCACTTTATCCTGGAGGAGCAGAGATCACCTTCAGTGTCAAAAGTAAAGGAGAATCAATTCAGCTTTGTGAGCTGTGAGAGTTTGCAGCTGGAATGGTCTCACTCCCGAGGGAGGGGAGGGAAGATGGTGGCTGAGCCTGGCATGTGCTCAGCACAAAATACAAGAGACAGTCAAATCCATTGGTTCCAGACATCCTGGGGAAGTTTTTCCACATTGCCAACAGCAGGGAAAGAGAATCCATAATTTATGCAAGCCCAAGTAATTCCGATCAAAACCAAATGAAACATGAGCCCCATTTTCATCACCCCGTGGAATGTGTTCCACAATGAGCCAGTTCCTTAGATTAAAAATGAGAATTGTAGCACTGGGTGTCTTCTTCAGGTAAAATGAACACTCCTCTTTCTGAAGAAAAGAGTTTCAATTAATCTACACAATTGATCTGTACAATTAACAGGTTCAGGTGGCTTTTCTCAAATAGGGTCACTAAAAGAATGGAGTAAGAACTTCATTTTTTATCCCAAGGCACTCCTGGGAAAAGCAGATGAGCCCCCTCTAGTTTTCCCTGTGGAGGGAAAATTCCTCTTCTAGTCTTTGAAACATCTTCCACCTTCCATAGATGTGTTCTAGTAAACCTGAACTGTCTTCACTGACCAAAACCTTGGTGCTGTTCCTTTGTACATGGCATTATTCAGGCATGAAGCACCCAGTTCAAGTCTCTCTCTGTTAGGGAATGGGGTTCAAATTCAATAAAGCAGAGGGAAAACTTCATCTTGAACTCACAGATCTAAAATATTTATCCAAAGGAGGATGGTAAGCCCTGCCTCTTCATCATAAAACTCTAGTTTTACTTTGTTCTTTAAAAAACTCATATAATAAAGCCATTGTGACTCAAATAAACTTTTTCACTTTACATAAAACCAGAATATACCTTCTTTTATTCTTACTTTTAAGTGAGAAAGATTTTAGAGTGGAATGGAGAGAACAATGCCTGCAGTGGCTCTTCTCAGCTCTAGTTCTGCAAATCAGCCCAAACCCATCTGCTTTCTGCACTGCCTTAATCGCTTGCAAAGATTTTTATGGCCAGTTTGGACCCCAAATTGTAATTACTGCTGCAGGCTGGAGGCTAACACGAGGGACAAAGCAGAGAGCAATGGACAGCACTCTGACCTCTCCATGTGATGTGCAGGATGAAACCAGAGCTTGTCTCCTTCCAGGCTCCAGCTGGGAGAGAGGTGGGACAGGAGCAGGGGGAGCCTCACTGTGACAGGGATTTTGTGTGAGGAGAGGCAGGAGCTCCAAGGTGTGAAGCAGGACGAGCCACACTCCTGAGATCTGCTGCCCCATGGGAAGTCCTAAAAGTTTGGATCACCCAGATAAATCCACCCAGATGTGCCCCTAATTTTTAATTTTCCTGTATTTTTCAGCAGGGAGATCACAGTGACACACAGACCTACAGGCATCGCACCAGCAGTGCCAGGGATATTTATTTCTCTTGTTATTTATTTCTCTGATTATTTACCTTTTATTTCTATGAGCAGGCATTTGATCCCTCAAACAATCCCAATCCAAATGTCCTTAAAGTGAGCTGATGTTCTGTACTTAATAGCCTGGTGACTCCTTGGATTAGACTGATCGAGCCAGTGATGAATAGGGTAAGTATAGTTAACAGCCATTCTTAAACAACTTTGAGTGTCATTAATTTTGTTATAGGACAGATTAATCTGAAATGTCAGGACTTGCTGTACTAGACCTAAAATTGTATTTTCAAACCAATTTTAACAGATTGTATTTCACTCTTGACACAAAATTCATTTACTCGCCTTAGATTGCAGCTTTTATTGTAATTGTATCAAATTAAGTCAGGGCATTAGAAGCACAGAAAACTAAGTTGAAGTTAGAGGAGGGCAGTTGCACTAAATTTCTTTCTATTTCCCTTTTAATGCATTTTTCTCCTTAAAACAAGCCCAAATACATGGACATTGCTACAGGTTAAGAAGAGATTAGAACTGACTTTTGTAGATATGTAAATCATATGTAAATCATAGCCAGACAGAGGACTATGCCTGCTCTGTGGGTTTTCTTAGCCATAGAACAGACTACTTGCTTTTCCTTAACAAATTTAATGTTTGTTTTGATTAAAGTCACAAATTAGGTATGAAAGCCAGTTTATTTAAGTCAATTTCAAACACACAAATAGAGAGCTATGGCAAAAATAAACAGAAATTAAATAAACAGACCCCAGGAAGGCAGCAAACAGCAGGATTAGCTCTCCTGAAACCTTGAAAATGCAGTTTAAGGATGAGTTTCTGGGCCTTTGAAAAGGGCTATTCCCCCTCACCCCCCAAGTAATGCATTGCAGATAACAAATAGCTGAATCAATAATCTGCTCATAGGCAAACTCTGCAGCAAAATGTGTTTGGACAGAAGCATTTCTGGAATAATTCTGAATAATGAATAAATTCCTAAAAGTACCAGTCAGTTCACAGATAATTCATGAACTGAAATAAGGGCAAAATTTGTCGAATAAATTATTCACTACAAATAGTTCCTAAGCTCTCCAAAGTACTATCACACTTCATTTATCTCTTGCCTTAGGGGTAGATAAAAATACTCAGAAAAAATTATAACTAACCTGAATTTTTACCTAAAAAATTTAAGCTTGGACATCTCATTTTGCAGTATTTTTAAGCCTGAGAAGCTCAACTCCAGCTTTTATTCCCCCTCCAAAGAAACCATATTTTATGTCAGAAGTCTCTGGTTTTTATCTCACAATCAGGGACAACATGGTCAAGAAAGAGCAGTAGAGGCAGCTGCAAATTTTGTGCACCAGATTAATGAGTATCTTACAGATATTCAAGATTTGCATTCAGAAAAGGAGTTTCATTGGAATCAGAGAATCCTGGAATGGTTTGGGCTGGAAAAGACCAACAGTTCATCATTAGAGGGACATCAGCACGTGTAATTCCTGGTAGCAATATCAGGAGTATAAGAAATGGCTTTCTACTCTGTGTTGACCCAAATCAACATTTTGCCTGCTGTAAAAGAAGAAAGAGAAGAATTATACAGGAAAAGTCCAAACTGGACAAGAAGGAATAAAGGATCTTTCCAGATGTGGGCAGATGTTGGAAAACTGAGGCACACATTGGTGTATCAAAAACGTAAAGAAATATGAAATATTTGTGATGCTGCCCTGACTATTCAGGATGAATCCTGGCAGGATGACATGGCACACTGTTCAGGAATATTTAATATATTAAGAATTAGAATATTAAGAAGGTTGGTGCAGCAAGAACCAGTTTAGGTTTGTGTTATTCTGATTTTACATCAAGCAACTTTAACTCTTTGTGTCAAAGGAGCGAAAGGAGGCCGTGAAATTCAGAGAGTGAGCAAAATTACCCTGAGCTGTGTTTTCAGGACATGTTTCCAACCCAAAGGAACTTCTAAAACAAACAAAAAACAGAGAAAAAGAAAACAAAGCATCACGCAATTCAGAATTTGCACAGGGACAGGTTATTCTGGGTTTTTCTCCTGGACCCCTGAGAAGGGAGCACCTAGGAAAGTGTTTGAACATGTAGGAAAGTTTTGTCTCGTTCTCTGAGGTCACATTAAATGATAGCAGCCCATATGTGCAGCCTTTCAAATGCCACCAGGCCAGTGGTCCCTGACAGAGCCCGCAGCATTCTCCAGGGGAACAGCTCAGGAGGCATTTAACCGAGTGCCCGGCTCTCCTTGCTCCACCAAACAAAAACTAAATTAGACGGGTCAAACATTGTCGATCTAATCTCACTGTGAGCTGAAAACAGAGGAGCTGTGCTGCCACCAGAGCAGAGCAGAGCCTGCCGTGACCCCACCATGAACTGGAGGGGATGGGAGATCTCCAGCAGGTGCACTCGGGGAGGACTCAATGTCGCATTCAAGTTTATTCTTTGTACGTTCTGAGAATGGCGGGATTGTGTTTTGAATCCAATACCCCGGGGCTTTCACTCGCTTTCTCACAATTACCTGTGCGAGGAGAAGGGGGGGAAAAGGAGAAAAAAAAAAAAGAGGGAAAAAGAGAGAATTCTTCTGTGGCATAGCAGGAACGGTCAAGGGCAGTTCAGATTAAAGACCATGATTGGCACAGGCTGCGGAGAGGCCAAGCCAACAAAATAAAAAATAGAACCATCCTGTTTAATAGAAACAAATTGCTCTCCACTTCTCCCTGACACAGATAGTGGGGCCATTTGTACCTGCTGCCCTTTGTTGGGAACAACGGCACGGAAATGTACTCGTCCTGAGCGGAATAAAATTCTTTTTGTTGCGTTCGGCTATCTCAGCCCGCAGAACAAGCAGGGCAGTTAAGTAGTTGAGCTTCCTTGTACATTTGTTTGATTTAAGGTCTGTAACACTGGCTCAGGTAGAAACAGCTCAGCTGCATGGAGCAGCAATGAATGAAAGGCTTGTTAGGGAGCAGCCAGCGAGACACGGCGGAGCTGCCTTCGGAATTACCTCTGAATAGGAGCTTGTTGTTTTGCTTGTTCCCCTCGGCATGGAAGGACAAAACTGTACATTTGAAATGACATGCGATGAGATCTGGGCTGGTTTGCATGTGTATATTGGGAAAACTGCTAAAAACCAAGGGCAGCTCTTTTGCAAGTCAACCCATGAAAACAAATCTCCTTCAGATGTCCCCGAGTGCTCCAGGTAACATTAGCATTTGCAAAGGTCGGAGTGGAGAGTGTTAGAGCATATTTATGAACTGACCAATACAAGGCTTTAATTTTGATCATAAACAGGCTGGAGGAGATCCAACCAGCTGCCTAAGTGATAAAAAAAACATAGATCCAGTGTTTATTTTTGTTATTTCCTAATCTTGTAAGGATATGGCTGTGAGTTGCAGATCTCTTACAGCACAAAAATCATTCCAGCTTCAGCAATACCAAACTCCCAGGTTCAGCAATAGCTGCTCCAGCTGCCTCCACCTCCATCAGCTCCCATCAGGTAAAACTCAGTTGTCAGCACACAAGAAGTTCATCTCTTTTGCTGAACTGATGCTGTAGTGAGTGTATAAATGTATATATACACATAAATTATTTTTTCTGATAATCTCTAAATGTTGCCTGGATTATTCTCTCAGTTTTGCTGTGTAAATGGACTAAGTAAAATATTGCCAATCAAGTATCCAATGTCACAACTAATGGGCAAAACCATTCCTTACAGCACGTGGGTTTCAAAATGTGAGTTTAAAAAGATATTTCTTTAAACATATTCTATGTGATTTTAGGAGGAAAAGTTAATATGTGATTCACAGCTTTGATTTTTTAAAATCTGGAAAACTTTAAAAACTTGTTAAAGTAATTTTAGTAAATAATACAGGTTATTTATTCTGTAAAATTTATATCAGTAAATCAGCTCCCT
This sequence comes from Eopsaltria australis, assembly GCA_034509425.1. Classification (NCBI taxonomy): domain Eukaryota; kingdom Metazoa; phylum Chordata; class Aves; order Passeriformes; family Petroicidae; genus Eopsaltria; species Eopsaltria australis. The sequence continues at coordinate 1,443,495 of JAVTVJ010010685.1, forward strand.
GTGCATAAAGAATGTACAGTATAGATCCATTCAAATGTCTTGCACAATTTAAGATTAAACTAAACCAAGATTTTTGTTAAGATTTACAAGGTTTAGTTATTATTGCTGTTTTTAAAACAGAGGAATGCTTTCCTTCAACATTTTACTTGCCATTTCTTCCTTTGGCTTGTCAACAAAAATTGGAAAATTTTCTACTTTTTCATATCTGTATTTCTGTGAATTTTAGGCACATAAAAGAACAGAATCCATAAATCATCATGAATTGTGATATTGTAATTCTGGAATTTCTGGTCTGCTGGAATAGGATGTGTTTGAAATCACCAGCACCAAATGGGACAAGGAGCCTTTGGGTCTTTATAGCACAATGGACATATAAAAAGAGTAGGCAGCACTCAGAAATTTTGGTATTTTGGGGAATGTGACCTGGAAAGGTGCAGGACCGTGTTAAGCAAATCAGTCTGATACTCTGTGAGGGAGACACAAGCATTTAATAACAGAAAATTTTGGATTCTATGAAGAGCAAGCAACTAAACTACTAAAGAAGGAAGGCACATGGGAATGGGACAACATTTTCAAAAGAACAGGGATTCTTAATGCTCTTAGGGCTCTGATCCATATCTGGAGGTGCCTCCCAGAATGTCAGCTCTGTAGTAAACTGCTCTGAGTGGTATCTTACATTTTGAATGTCTCCTTGTGAGACTCTCCTCTCTTTCCTTCTCCTAAACTCAGAGTTCTCATGCTCTTCAGCGTCTGCTGGGAAATGTCATCTGTAGCATCCACCCTCCAGCAACTCTTTTTTCTCAGGAGCATTTCCTTCATTTCACTGAATATCCATTTTTTTCACTCTCATTTCTGGACAGGAAAGGCCTTCCTTCAAATTATATCCTGAATGCAAATTAGAAAACTACATAGCAAGGAAAGAAGGACATAATTTTGGCATCTTCAGCTGCTTCTTGCACCTGCAGCAAGATTGTACTGTAGGGAAAGTTTGGAAGAAAACAGAAGAATGCCAAAAAAGTTTGGAAGAAAATAGAAGAATGACAAAAAGCAGTGATGGCATCTAAAGCCCCTGTTAAAGAAACAAATATTCTCTTAGATTTGCACTCCAAATCAATGCCCATTTTGAGCTGATTTCTTGTTTACAGAGCCTGATTGAAGGGCCCCTACCACCGCCACAGCAAATTTCATCGGAATACAATGCTGCCTTAATGAAGCAAGACATACAGCTAATGGTGATTTGGTTGGGCTCAGGAATGGATAATTTGTTATCAAATCCTTTAATAGTCCATGCTGAAGTTTCTGTCATTACTTGTTGCTCCTCTCAATCTTTATTATGACAAACCCTTTAAAAATGCCTGGCTAGAAAGAAGTGCCCATTAATCCTTTCAAGGAAAGGCCGCCGGTACCAGATTAAGTCAAGCTGGCATCTGAAACTATTCTTTTCTTTATGACACATAGTAAGTGGTGGGTAATCCACATCTTAATCTCCTTGTTGCACAGCTTGGTTTGTGGTAACCGATACTCCTGTGACTGCTGCAGGCTCCTATTGTGTTACCTTGGGCAGGCAGCTCTTCTTCCTGTTTTTTCCCCCTGGAATGTCTGATAAAGGCACCCTTGAAGTTGACCATAGTCTCTTGAGAAAGTGCTTTTCAGAGCAAACCTGATTTCTTTAAAGTTGTATTTAAGTTACTTTTGGGTTTTCCCCCGAGCAAAGCCTCGGACAATATTTCTGCTCTCCTCCAGCACATGAATTTCATTGCTACTTTTAAAAGAAAAACCCTTTTAAATCCTCCATTCCACTCCATAACTTTCTCTGACCTAAAATTATACTTTATGTCAGTACTTAAGTATGAAGAACAAAACTAAAGTGCTGCAAGAAGCGAAATAACTTGGTCAGTATACAAAAAATATAAGCAGCAGATATTTTAACCTGGAATGGTTGTATTTCATACAACTGTATAAGTAATGCAATATTTTGAACAGTTTTCCTGACTTGATATTTTTAAAATACTACTTTTCCTGCTGTGGAAACAGATATTTGTTACAATTTTTACTTTAAAGATGAAGAAAAAGAGGCAAGGAGATGTAAGAGTTCCTATCTGAACTTCTTCAGGTTCATTTGCTGTTCCTAAAGTCACTGGAAAAACTGAAGCATTTGAACAAACAGTTGCAAGGAGCACCTCTGTCCATATTTTTGGTATTTTATGACATAAGGCCACTGATCTTCCCTTTCCAGAAGATGGATGCCTCATGTGCTCTTTCCAGCAAATGCAAATTTTAATGAGTTCTATTAAACAGAGAGATGCTATAGATAATTCTGGAAAATACATCAGGAAAGCAAATAAAAAAGCTCATGGGTGAGCTCAGTTTTGACTTCAGAACAATTCCACTCCACTGCCTGGACCTGGAGCTTGGCACTGATGCTTCAGACCCATGAGGGCCATGCCAGGGGATGGCAGAATCACAGAACAGTTTGGGTTGGAGTGCAACAGAGAGATGTTTCTCTGGCATTTTGGACAATGAAATATCACAGTGAACTTTGTAAGAACTTCCTGGCTCCAGTGTACAATATTTCTGAAAATTTCTATGAAGGTACAAAAACGCAATTGTTTGATTAAGACATCTGAATTCTCAAAAATATTATTTTTCAAGTAGAGTTATAAATAAAATACTTTACCTTAAGTTGAAATGCATTCTTCCACCTGGCTGAATAGAGTGAGGCAAGAGTTTGTGTTTAAATATCTGCTGAACAGAGATAAAGGTATTTATGTAACTAAAATGAAGCATTTCAAAAACCCTTCTGAATTGGGGCCCCTAAAAGAATCCTTTTCATATTAAATTGCCTGCCCACAGGGGGAAAAAAAAGATACATATTGTACATCAGATTCTGGAGCTCATAAAGGTTTTTATAAAAACTCAACATCTTGATTTGTGTTCAGCTACTTCAAAGTTCACATATTTCTTATTTGAACTTTGCTAGGTGCAGTAATTTTCTTCTTGCTCAAGCTGGATTGGTTCTGCTTATTCAGATCTCATTAATTACAGGAAACTGGACTCATGCTCTCATATCCCATTCACCCATCCTGCCCTCAGGCCAGTCAATTTATCTGGCATTTAATGAGGAGTTTTAGATTTTGCAAGTTATCAGAAGTGGGCTCTGAAAGTGTTAGCTCGTGAATTCTAAATAAATGGGCTTCTCTGGGGCTTGTTTCAAAACAGAGAGCACAGCAGCTCCTCAGTGCCTGTTAAATGAGTCTAAAATGCTCTGCAGGGTCATTCCAAAGGTGCTTTTTTGCTGTTGTTCTTTGAGAATATTGCCACTATCAGCTTTAACCTCTTTTATTTATGTGAGAACTTCACATATCCTACGATACTTTGTGCATTTAATTACCCAGTTTTTGGGTAATTTGATGTATCGGTATTTTGTATCCCCATTTCACAGCACTTCCAGCAATAACTCAGTGCTATTGTCTGTGCTGGTGATTTCATATCCATCAGGATTAGCCCAGGCCCAGAGTTAAATGAAGGCCATAACAATCTCAAACACACATCAAAACCACTTTCAAGTGTACATGACATGTCCATTAAGCACATTAGCACCATACTCTTTAATATAAAATTAATTTCAGTATGAAAAACCAGCCTTTGCATTCCTGGAGGGGCTGGCTCTGTGTCTTCTCAGGTACCTGAGAGCCATCTATGGAAAGATGCTTGGGATTTAGGGGGAACCACATTTTCCACTGTGAACCCCACTCTCATAATTAACAGACACTTAATTCTATCATGTAGACAGGATCCTGTGTTCAGAGCCTTCTCTCAAGTCTCTGGGGAAGGTGAGGGATGCTCCCCATCCATCCCATGGTGTTCCCCTTCAGAGACAAGTACAGAACTCTCCTCTTTTGGGGAAGGGCGAGTTCTGTGTCCTTCCCTCCATCCTCTGTTGGAGAGCTTTAACCCAAGTGGATTAGAATTAATGCCTTCAATTCCCCACACACCTTCCAGAGAGATGGTATCACTTTTTTTCTCCAGCAAAACCAATAAGAAAATAGGAAATATGTTGCAATACTTTAAAAAGGTGTTTAGTGGGAGGCCCAACACTCTGCTGTGATGCACATGGCCACACACTGTGGAAACAACACAATTGCCTTGCCCAATTCAGTCCTGATTTTCACATGATGCTATAACTGAGCAGTTTAGCAGACATTAACAATTTCCTATTATATAAGATCAGTTACTGGTAAAAAAACCCCTCTGGACCCAAATCAAGCCTGAAGCCTTTTTCAAATCATCCTGTATGATCCCTGGGTAAAAGACTTCTTAGCAGTACTTGTAAATAAGTTCACAGGGATGTGTTTTATTTTTCTTCTAGAAGAGCTGGTTTCCCCTCAGCTCTGTGCCCAGAAGAAGATTGCCATCTATAGATAACTGTCCCCAACTGCATGTCCCTGAGTCAGCTGGGCTGGGATGTCAGGGGGAGGGGAGATGTGCTGTGCCCTCCTGGGCTGGGATGTCACTGGGAACACAGCTTTGTGCCAAAAATTCGAATTCACTCTATAAAAGTGGCAGCTTAAACACAGAAATTACTGAAATTCCTTTTTTTTTCTTTTTTTTTTTTTTTTTGCTAGTAATGCAAAACCACTGCAATAATTGTTGCCACTCCAGCAATATTTCAGGTAACCTGCAAACAGGGTTTTTGTAAACTTCCTTTCCATTTGTTTGTGTTCTCTTCTTGTGCAGACAAAAACAACCATATAAAAACAAAAAAAATCCCTGGCATTTCAGCAGAAAGCTGAATGTTAGGATGTCACTGGGGCTCAGATGATCTGCAGGAGTAATCCTCAGGCAGAAATAACTGTTCCAAAGTTATAAGTTGTTCCATGAAAACAAGGAAAAGAAAAAGGAAGGAATATAGTTAAATCCACACAAAAACATTGAGCATCTGTACACTCACATACACCTGGACAAAAATGATTCTTTGCCATTTAAAAAAACATATAATTACTTAAAATCAGTATTTGCTTGGCTGTTTTCTTGTATAAAGTGAAAATATTTTCTGGTAGTGTGGCAAGTAAAAGATTTTCCCCAGGACACTGAGTTCTATAAAAGCTGTCAGGGAGTGGGAGGAACAGCTTGAACTCTAAAGAGAAAGAAAATGAAATAAAAGTACCTTTTAAATGCAATATATTTTGAATGATCTGGAACTAAAAAAATTAGTGGCCTTTACTTTCAGCCAATTAGAACTTTTCAGAAAAACTCTTTTTGCCTTCTGGCTTTATCTGGAAAATTTTAGAGCAAACTATTCCAAACTGGCGTTAGTATAATCCAAAGATGGTGATTTTAATGAGACATGAAGAAACCTTGTGTATGAAGAGTGGACTCCATACAACTAAGTGTAAAATCTACTTCTAGAAGAGCATTTAAAGAGAATAAATTTAGTTTTAAAAGTGCCTGTTGCAAGAACCAAGTATCCTTTTACCTGTCTTTGATATGCAGCCATACGGCAGCAATATGAGAAATTTGTGAAATGGTCCAAGCTGAATACAAATCAAATTACTTTGGTCTTGTCAATCCACCAAATCTTTCATCTTTTCCCTGCTCGCCTTTTCTTGCTACATTTCCTTTATCTCTGCTTGCAGTTTTAAGAAGTGAATGGCAAAGAGTCATCTCCAGTTCATCTGAAGATAAAACCCATTAAGCTGTTGTATTCACATTTAATTAATGTTTTCCAACTCTCATTTCCTATTTGCCTCCTGAAAATCTTGCCTAAAGTGCTATGTGCCAAATAAAATAACTCAGGTAAGGGATATCTGATCCAAATGTTTCACGGGAGATGACTGGATAAGATAACTCGAAGGAGTTGATCATTTTTATTATTTGTGGACAGCCTTTCTAGCCGAGTTCATTCGCTGCAGACAGACTCTTATCCCTCAGGGATGAATGCTGCAAACTGAGCCTTTCCTTTTATTTTTCAAGCATTGCCCAGTGCTGATACAATTGCACTTTTATCTTTATTAATTCAGAGGGTGGGCAGTTACCCCGATAAATCAGGGGCTGAAATGAAATGAAAAGCACCCATTTCTGCAGATCAGGCAGCACTTCCTACAGCTTTGCAAACATTAATCCAAGGAATACACAGCATCAGCTGGGAAAGAGGGGGGATTTTCATTTTGTGGGCATAACAAGGTGAGGCTGATCCTGGAGGTGGCAGAGGTGGCCAAGGACAGGGGTTGGGGTCGTTTCTCCAGAGCTGGAGCTCCCCACACTCCCAGCCATCAGTGCCAGCATCTCCCAGAGCTGGGGCATGGAATCCTCCTTCTGTCAAGCAGAGCAGAGAATTTCTGTGTAATCACTGGCTGTGTTTGTGCCCTGCTGCTGCTGCTGCTGGCACTGAAGCACAAGGGAAAGCATTGAAGCAGCCGGGCAAGGTGATGTCCAGGGAGGGAGGATGAGACAGGAGATGGAGAGCTGGGATTAAAAACCAGACCAGGGGGAAGGGGGGCATCCAGCAGCCAGCAGGGGTAATCTCAGTCTGGGATCTAGGCATGGCCCAGATGAAAGGAAAATAGCAGGTCTGAGTTTTAGATTGTAATATTTGTCACAGTGCAGCTCAAACCGAGCGGTTTTGCTGTTGTGTGCTCGGAGCAAGGTCCTCCTTGGAATCTCTGGAGTCAAAGGCAGGAAGCAACCAGGTGGAAAAGACAAAATACTGGTGACAACAGCAAGGAATGGGCAGATGACTCATGAAAATAACAGAAGGACAAAATATATGTGTATACATATCAATGCATGCACTTGCAATGCTGAATATTTATTTTTATAGCTCTCATTGTCAACTATTTTCACGGTTTTATTGCTATATTTGAGCCAATCACACAGAATTAGGAAATAATCTGAAACCCCCTCCTCCCCCATAAAATAACCCTTTAGTCATCTCAGGCTTCTTCTCTTCAAGTTTAAAAATCTTAATTCTTTTGCAAGCAGCAAATGAGCAGATTTGAAAATATCCAGTATAATTAGTAACCTGCAAGGATTTTTCACCACCCTCAAACATTTTTCCCCAGTGATCACTGCTGTTTATATCCTTTATAACACATAATAGGTTTTAATGTGAATTCTTGCTACAAAGATTTTTCACAGCATTAACTTTATCACTTCACCTCTGTGCAGTGGAATCACATTGAGTTATCATTTGTCCACATTTTATTCATTAAAGGAGAAATATTTTAAAACTCAGCTAAACACTGCCTAAATTATCTGGTCTTTAGTTTAATACTGCTTATATGGTGTAATAAAAAACAAACTTTTATCAAGCTGCTGGGTCAACAAACTGCTTTTCAGGGCACAGGATTTTGATGTAGGGAGGAAATGTCCACATTCTACGATGGTGCCTTTTTTCACCCTGTAGGGAGGATCATCCCAGATTAAGCTGTGTTTTCTGACCTTGCAGAACTGACAGCATGATTTAATAGCCATTAGAGGAAAAATGCCCCCAACTTTCTTCTGACTTTTGCGATTAAATATTCATTTCTTGGTGGATTTGCCCTGCTACATTGCAGCACAGCTAAGCTGAACAAATTGAAATGATGTGCGTGAAATCCCATTATAACCAGTGTTAAATCCCATTATAACCAGTGTTAAATCCCATTATAACCAGTGCTAAACCCTGATTTAACAACTGGAAATTTCGCTGCTGAGCCCCAACACTCCTTACCCAAGGAAGCAGCATCTTTTAGCAGGCATGGACCACTCTGTTGTCATCAAAGTGTTGGCAATGGGATGGAGCAACTTTTAGCTGTTCACTGGAGTTGGGTTGTACCTCAATTAGCTCATGTGCAGTTAATTAAGCACATTCTCCATCCCATTTATGGCAATGTGGTGTCCATGAATGTTGGATGGTGCCCCTTCTATGCATGACCCAGCCTTTACCAGCCCCCAGCTCCATCCCTGCCATTGCTGGGGTCTCCTGCTTGCCCAGCCAGCCGGGGATCAGCGCTGTGCTCACACGGCTCGGGCGTGCACCAGAATTCCTGTCGAACAACAAACTCCTGTCAGGTCTTTGGAACCAACAGGGAATTATTGAGAGCTCCACGCGGTGCCGCGAGGTCATTTCAGACGAAGGGATCAGTCAGGATTTCATAAAGTATTTATTTAGCTGACAAAGGAATTCCCAACCTCCCTTTCATGTACGTTTGAGCTGATGCTAAGTTTCCGAGACAAGGCTCCGATTGTGGCTGTCACCAAACAATGACATATTTCTTTTCTTCTCTTAAATTCTCTGTATCATTCTATATAAGAGGGCAATTTGTCTGTCATGCAGCTAAAACAGGGCCCACTCACTGCCCTCATTAAACTGACAGCACAGTTATTAGCAGTAAACGAAGCCAACAGGCAATGAATTTAGCCACTGTTTTATGGCGAGCACCAGTGAGATTTTTTCAGTAATTAATTTGATAAATATATTAATTATGAATTGAGTTGACAGTACAATCAGATTGTCAGCCTTCCAGACAGGCTCTTGTGATAAGTAGCTTTGTGATGAAGTGGTCGGATTTCAGTACCTGTCATCCTCCGGTGTCAGTCTCTTATCATTGTCCCGGCCATTCACTCTGTAATTTCCTGTGTGTTGTAATTAAATGGTGGCTTTCTGATTGGAAGTGACTCCTCAAACTTAATCTCTCATTCTCTCAGAATATATTGTTCAAAATCTAAAAGAAAAAAAAAAAAAAAAAAAAGACTCTTTGTTTCAGTAGCTTTTAATGTTAAAAAAGGAGCTTTTAATTCCACGTTTGGACATTGCCCCAGTGGGTGTTTGGGAATGGTGGAGTTGCCTTTGCTCCTGGCATCAGGTGGGTGCAGTGTCCATGCTCTGCCACTGGCACAGGGAGTGGTGGCAGCAGGAGATGAAACCACAGGGAAATGTCAGAGCTGTCCTCCCTCTCCTCCAGCCCCAAGGAGGGAGCAGCAGTCTGGAGGACTTTGGGAAGGGTCACTGCTGGTACTTCTTGCCAGCTTTTCTTTTTTCTTTTTTTTTTTTCCTTTAAGAAATTAATTAGGAACAGTGCCTGAGGTCATTTGGCTCAGGAGATACATGTCAAGATAAGATATTTCAAAAACACCTCCTTAATAATTTAATATCAGGTTGGAATTTGGAAGCATGATAGAGAATTGTTTAGAATTGCAAATTGAAGCAAGTTAGGAAGAACTCATAGAAAAGAAAACAAGCAACATCTATCGGGATGATTTCTTGTTGTTGTTTAAGCCTTCCAGAAAAACCCCAAGCCTGGAGAGAATATTTACCAAATGCAGATCAGTCTCTGCTTCCAGTTGCCTCATGTTGGAGACAAAGGTTGGCTGTGGGGTTGGGGACTGCTGTTGCTCCTATGGTATCCTGGGGTCCAATTGTTCTTTAACCTTGAGCAGCTCAGGGTGACCCAAGCCAGCAAAAACTTCAGTGTTTGCTTAATTTTAAGCACATGGGCACAAGTTGCCCCATAGAAGTTTTGTAACTTGTGTGTTTAATTTTAATTTCATGCCAAACCCTGGGCTGAATCAGGAGCAGTGGAATCAGGTCAAGGGAGGGAATTCTCCCCCCCTGTTTGGCTCTGGTGAGACCCCTCCTGCTGTGCTGTGCCCAACTCTTGCCTTCCAACATCAGAAGGATGTGGACCTGTTGGAGTTGTCCAGAGGAGACCATGAAGATGCTCCAAGGGCTGGAGCCTCTCTAGAGCCAGGCTGGGAGAGCTGGGGGTGTTCACCTGGAGAAGAAAAGGCTCTGGAGAGACCTCAGAGCCCCTTCCAGGACCTAAAAGGGCTCCAGAAGAGCTGGAGAGGCACTTGGGAAAAAGGATGGAGGGACAGGACAAAGGGGAATGGCTTCCCACTGCCAGGGAATTGGATGGAGAGAGATTAGACAGTTAGATAAGACAGTTGGATGAAATATCAGGAAGAAATCTTCCCTGTGAGGGTGGGGAGGCCCTGGCACAGGGTGCCCAGAGAAGCTGTGGCTACCCCTGGATCGCTGGCAGTGTCCAAGGCCAGGTTGGATGGGATTTGGAACACCCTCGGAGAGTGGAAGCTGTCCCTGCCCATGGCAAGAGTGGAATGAGATGAGTTTAAGGTCCCTTCCAGCCCAAACCACTCTATAATTCTATGACTTTTGCATGCATGTGCTTTAATTTTTAAGCACATACAGAGCAGTATTTCTGTAGGGAAACACATCCACATGCAGGTACTGTCCAGGTGTCACATTCCTGCCCCAAACCAGAGTATTGTTTTTATCAAAATCCCATTTTTCACAGGGCAGAGCATCACCAGTAACTCCCTGAATCCTCACTGAAGTGTGAGCTGGTCTCTGCTGGAGCTGGCACTGCTTGTCCCTGCTCTGCCACCAGCACTCTGCACCCTTGGGTCTCCAGGTCTCCCTGAGCACAGCTCCTTGAGGAAGCTCAAGTCCTTTGCTAAAGCTGGACTAAAGGACTCAAGGCTGTGTTGTAAAATGGCAGCTAAATCAGAGCCACATCCTGGCAGCCAAAGTGAAGCCCAAAAAACCTCACCCCAAGCTGAAACAGGGACCTACTGCCAGGATTTGCATTCTGTCCCACAGCCCCAAGCCCTGCAATGAAGCATTCAGAGCAGTCTTTTTGAACTTCTCAACAGGGACGGTCTTTATGGATTATTTAAACGTAAAAATATACAGCTCTCTGGAAAAGAACCATTTCAGCCCTTGGGGACTCATAGCAGCTGTGGTGTTGTAGGAAGATCTATAATTGAGCATGCTAATACTGATATGCTATTGTTTGAGAGAAATTTCACCAGGCATGAGCCCATAATGCAAATTATGTCTTAAAAGGATCAATTTAGAGACTCCATTCTATCATTTTAATGATTTGTAGGTGCTTCCAAACTACAATCCAAAGCAAGCATCTACTCCATACTGGTGGGGAGATTACTACTCACTATTAAAGGTGTTTTAAATTTTGCCAAGTATTTTATTCCAGCCAATTCCCATAATCAAGTCAAAACCATATTTTAAGCAAACCAGTTTCTTTATGGAGCATCTCTCCCTAAATCTGAGAACCCAAAATGAGATTATTGCTCACTAAAACCACAAAAAAAACTTAGTTAATGTTAATTAAAGTGGTTTTAATTGTCTTTTAAAATCAGTATGTGCCTATACTCCGTTATTTTGAGTAAAACTCGTAATGCCTTTGCCTACATGCAAATCTTCCATAATGGAATTGCAGTTTCTCAGTGAGCTTTGAATTTTCTTGTTACTGACTGTGTTTGGAGTTTTATGGCCAATGCTCTTGATTTCTCACATAGCATAAGGCAGCAGTTTCAATAAAAAATTTATGTGATGGTTCAAAAATGGTAAGAAAAAAAATAATGGCATCTGACACACTTGTAAGGGTGATTAGGTGTCTCTCTCACCAAGCTGAATAATTTTCTTCTAACAGCTTTTTCCATGTATTAAATAATGTCAAGTTGTTCCATATTCTCCCTTCCTTACTTTTGGGGCTGTCACTGATACAAGTTATTCCTGAGACAAACTACAGAAGATTTGCACCCCCATAGATGAATTCAGGTATTTTTTTGCTTTATTTATGGTATGTTTTTTTCTCTTAAACATAAGCTTTAACTGCAGAGCAAGATTTGCTTTCTGGTAAATGAAAAAAGTGACTTATTCCTCAGAATAAGACTGGGGCAGGCCCGCGAGGAAACACATCTTTATCACGTCTGAAAAATTCTAAACCAAACTGATTATGTGTCACTTGATAAAGTGCTGGGGAAGAATTATGGGTGTATTCCTGCTCCCACTAAAGCCAAACTCAGCTCTGCAGCAGCAGCAGCAGCTCCCAAAGCATCCCCTGCGCTCCCAAGCCCCGGGTGCAGCCTGGCACTGCCAGCAACCCAAGTGGTGAGGAGATGGTAATTATTCAGCAAGGAAAATGCTCAGCATTTCCTGAGCGAGTCTTTAATCCTGGTTTGAAGTCATTGCTGCCATTGTAAGGTCCAAGTGGAAACTGTGGTGCTTTTGTGCATCTGTCAGACGCCGCTGCTTATTACGGAATCAGGAATGATAAATATGCCGAGCGCTTTGATGTGAGTATCAGCTTGAACTCCTCCAGTGCTCAGGTAGAAAGCAGCTGAAGCTATTGTTTTCATCTTGCATGAAAGGTTGAACAGATGCTTGAAAATAAATAGGACCTGATAAAATGATAAAAATCCTGGGGTAAAGAGTGTGGCCTCTGTTCTCGGCGCCCGCCGTGCAGCCAGGCCAAACCCGAGCAGGGGATGCACAGCTCCAAGGCCTGCACAGAGCTCCCCCTCAGAACAGCAACAGGCAGCCACAAGAATCATAAAATCCACTTTTTCTGTCCACATTAACTGCTGATCTTCATCTTCAGATGGCCAAGAGCAGAGAGGCTTTGCAACTTCAGCCCCATCACCTGCATGGGTGAGGGTGCGGGGCATCCCTCTGAGGAGGAGGAGGATTGCAGCCAGCCCAGCCCCAGAGCTCAGCTCCTGCATGAGACACAGACCTGCCAGGTCTGCCTGTGGCTGTAATTAAAGATCCAAAAGAGTCTTCAGGCACCCAAAGAGAAGTGACCTAGAAATCTGCTGTTTCTATTTTTTGCCTGCATGGGCCCAAGCAGGGCTGTGGAGAGTCCCCTCAAGCAGCTGTGAGTCAGACAGAGCAAAGATCAGAGAAAAACAACCATGCAGGGAGGGTGACACACAAACTAGAGTGTGATCCTCCCTGAAGAGCATCAGGATGTGTGCAAATTCTGCTTCTCAAATATTTGATCCTTCCACAAGGCTGTCTTTCTGTCTTTTATTTTCCACATCTCCATTAGTGCTCGCTGTTCCAGGAGTCCTTGTGATGAGGCAGGGACAGCAGTTACCCATCCTCATCCCACTGAATGGGCCACTTACCATCACCATTCCTTATTAATTAAAAGCATTAGCAGCAAATCTCTGAGATTTTGCCTCTTGGCTAGAGCAAAATGGACAGTTTGAATGCAAAGTGTACAGTTTGATTGTCTTTAATAATGCTTTCAATGAGACATGCAAGGTGTGAGGAGGAACTAATGCTGGTGCTGGAACAGCCCTGTGGAAGCAGCCTCTCCTCCTGTTGCTTCTGTGCTCGTGTTTCTTAAAGCAGGTTGTGAGTTTCCTGAAGTGTAATTCTGTTTTCTGACGCCATCAACAGCAGAAATCCCTATCTGTTTGCCTAAAACCCTTAATAAATGCTTTCCAGTTTGTAACAGGTCAATGGCAGTTCTGACCACAAGAGATGGATCAAGACGATCTCTCAAACATGTTATGCCATGTGATTTTTACATTATAGGTCCTAAAATTGCTGTCTCCTGCATTATTAGAACTCTGTAGGACATTATATCAGCATCCAACTCACCCACACTGATTTCACATGGGAGATTTTTTTTCTGGTGAGAACAGTGGAAGTGCAGATGGAGAACCATCCATCTCCCCCTTCCTCTTGGTTACCAGCAGCATGTCCACAGAAAACCTGTGAGCTCTTGGCAGGAGGCTTTGGAATGAAATTGCAGGCCAGTGGAACCACAGGGAGAGGAAAAAAAAAAAATGGGATAAGAGCACAAAATGAAAAGGTTTTTTCATTCTTTATTACTAGCCATAAGCAAATTAATGTAATTGTCTCATTAAAATGAATGCATTATAGTTCTTATCATTTTCTAATGAGGTTTTATTTCCTGAGGAGATTGGCTGAATGTTCCACTCCACTATGGAACAAATAGGGAAACAAGAGGCAAAGAATAGGAAACTCAGGGAGGAGAAAGAAAGTCAGAACATCTGTAAAGAAAAAATATATATCACCCTGAGGTACTGGTCCACAAAAATGCTTTACAATAGCTGAACACAAAATCAATTCAAAAACACAGTAGATCACAGCCCATAAATAACGTGTCCAATCAGAAAAGTGTGAGGGGAAAATGACAAAAGGAGAGAACATTCTCTGAAGGGGCTGTGAGGAGATGGGGTGAGGGAACTGGCCTGAATAACTCCTCTACTGAGCCAAATCTCAGGATGGAGAGAGGGAAGGGCACTGATATCCCCTGTTCTTGCCTAATCTGCATCAAAAAATGATAATCTCACTGCACATCCAGCAGTCAGTAATGTACACAAGGTTTCTTCAATCAAAAACTAAAATACAGTTAGCGAGAACTATCAAGGGTTATGTTTTAAAGGCCATAGCAAATAAAACTCATTATGGTCATGGTTTACTGATCCTCTGAGAAACAGAAAGGTATTACTTAGCATGGTCAGCCAGCTGAGCAGAGCACAAAGTGTTTGTTTAAAGAAAAAAAGGCTTTTCATGGGTGCTGCTGGGTGCTCACAGCAAAGAACAATCATCCTACCTGAAGAGTGTTGTGGTTTTGGGTTCAGCTCTGCAGCTCCACATCTGTTTCCTGCAATATCTAAACAAACCCCACCTTTTGCCTTCACTGGGAAGCTGGAAAGCTTCTCAGTGGCCAGATGAGTATGGAAATACCCAAGAAATACCCATGTCAGCAGTGTTCTACATGACCAGGCTGATTATCTCTATAGATATATGAATATTTAGTTGTAGGGATAAATTTTTTTCAGGTATTAAGAAATTCTGAGCAACAGTACCACTGGAAAATTTGCCTTGTGGAGATAAATTTCAGGTTTGGTTGCTTAGAGGCAAAAGTCCTCAGTCAGGCAAAAGCTCAGTGAAGTACAGAAGGAGTTTTATTTCACAGCATTTGTGTAATTTTGGCATGAGTAGTTCAGCCAATTGATGTGTGTGCCTGTATGGCTCCAAGCATGAACTCCAAACTCTTCTGCTGATACAAAATGCCTGGGGAAAATATGGCCACATGTTGGAAACATTGCCCATCCTGCAGTAAAGTAGGTGCAGCATCCCTCATGGAAATGAAATCCTGGACTTGGTAGATGAGTTTTACTCCTGTTTGTAGCATCCATTCTTATCTTGACCACGGTTCATTATTTCATTTCTCTGGGATTAATTTTTCCCATTCCAAAGTGGCCATGAAGATATTTAGTTCTCAGCACTTTGAAAATCAAAAGAAATTGCTTTTATCTACCAATGCCAGACAATCATGTGTCCACCAAAGTATTCTGGTTTCATTGCTAACCTGCTAACCAGTCAAAAAGGTTTTTTTAAATCATATAAACTACATGATTATAGCTTTGTATAAAATGAGACACAGACAAAAAATGACATTTTGCCCATCTTAGATGCTGTGCAAGTCCTGCCACACATTGCAGCACCTGGCTCCGTTTGCCCTGGTGGAAATCTCTGTACTGCAGGAAAAGTGAGAGCCAGCTTAGGTCAAATAAGAGTTGATTAACTCCCACCAGGAATCCAGATAGATTAAAGGCTGCAATCACATCTTGTTTCTTGTGTTCTTATTGCCAGCTCTAAGGTGGTGAGAAGCAGAGGGGACCAGCTGTCACAGTGGGTGACAATTCTCCTGAATTTCCCAGGTTTGAATAAGCAACTGCACTGAACTAAAATTCTGAACCTTCCGAGGTTCATCCATCACTTTTACTAAATTACCTCTTCATTCTCTTTTCTGCTAAGAATCTAATTTTTATAGCACTGTAGAGAATTTTTATAGCACTGTACTTTATCTTGTCACAGTATTTTTTGTCATTATTTTCATCTCTGTGAACTCTCCAATGATACTAAATAGACTGTGAGAGCCTGGCTGTAAGATAATGAGGGAGGTGCACATTTGCAAATGTTAATAGCTCACCCTCCAAGCCTTTTGCCTGGGAAATCAGGGCTTGGGCAGGATTTGTACCTTCTTGGGAAACACACTGAGAAATTGCCTATATTTAATCTTTTTTCTCCAGCAAATGGGTCAGATCAGATGTCTCTTTATTTTTTCTTCTGCCAGGGTAGCACCTACAGGGTGCTGAGACTGATTTCTTTGTGATACAGAGAAAGCTGAAATGAGCTGATAAGCTTTAAGGATTAGGTGGGTTCATTTCCCAGGCAAATCTAAAGGGGAAATGCTCTCAAGTTGTGTGTTGGTATTTGCATGTCTGGGGTCAGGACCAAGCTTGTCACAAAAATCCCCAATCCCAAACTACATTTTGTTTAAAACAACTGGGAAGGGATAGAAAAAAAAGGGATGAATTGTGTGAAGCCACTTGTCACAGAATCCCAAAATAATTAAGGTTTTGAAAAACTCTCTAAAATCATCAAGTCCAGCCATTAATCCAGCACTGGCAGGTCCACCACTAAACCATGGCCCTGTCAGACACCTTCTCACTGCCTGTGTCTGGAAATTGCTTCCTCAGAGTCTGTGCTTGGAGGAAAGTTTAGCTCTTTGTGTCTGCATAGCTGATTCCTAGGAAAATATATTTACCCAGCTCTGCCAAGTCCTTGATTGCCTTGCTCATCACCCAGGAAAAAGTGTTTTACAGGAAGAAGGAAGAGGCAAGAGGCAGCAGAAAAAAAATCTGTCTTTTTTCCCTTGTCCGGGTTTCTCCACCTTCTCTCATCCTAACCTGATGCTAGACCTGGCAAAACGATGCCTTTCTAAAATGAGATCATATAAATGGGTGTAGAGGTCAGGGGTGGCAAATTTAGCTAAAGATTTTAGTTTTGCTAAATGTTCACCCAGCCTCACTCATATATTTCATTCACCTGAATATACAATCCTGTGCAGAAAGCCTAGAGGCAGAGAAGTCATTTAGACTTCCACATCCATAAAAATTTGCTCAATTAATGCAGTCTTTCATGGGGCTGCAAGATCTTCACCCCCTATTACAGCTGCTGCATCCTTCCTCTGGTAGCAGGGAATGGATGCAAAACTGCCCTGGTGGGAGGCAGAGCAATCTGTGCTCATGGGATGGGCTGGACACCAAAGCTGCTCCTTCATTCCCCTCCTCAGCTGGACAGGGGAGAAAAAACACAACGAAAAGCTCATGGGTTGAGATAAAGATAGGAAAAGATCATTCACTAATTATTGTCATGGGCAAAACACTCCTCAAGACTCTGCTTGGGGAAGTTAGTTTAATTTATTACCAATCAGGTCAGAGTAGGGTGATGAGAAATAAAACCAACTCTTAAAAACACCTTCCTCCACGCCCTCTCTTTTTCTTGAGCTCAACTTCACTGCTGATTTCTCTGCCTCCTGACCCTCAGTGGCTCAGGGGAGCAGGGAGTTGGGCTGAGAGCAGTTCATCACTTGTTGTCTCTGCTGCTTCTTCCTCCTCAGGGCTCCTCACACTCTTCCCCTGCTTCAGTGTGGGGTCCCTCCCATGGAAAACAGCTCCCTCCATGGACTTCTCCACTGTGAATCTTTACATAGGAAGTTTTCCAGGATCTGCTCCAGTGCAGCTTCCCACAGAGTCACAACTCCCCTGTTAGTGGACATGGTTTTCAGACCCTTTTCTGACCTTTGCCTTCCCTACAGGAAAGCTGCACAGCTCAGCAGGTTCACTGCCTACAACTGCTGTGCAAAAAGAAGCATCAGCACCAGGACAGGGTTTGACTCAGCCTCCTTAGGGATCAAAATAACCTCTTGTAGTGTCAGGAGAAATGTATAAACAGGGGAGCCTTTACCCATGGCTGTGCATGTCCTTCTTCTCACACTCCTATCCATACTGCCAGGGAAACATTGAATTTTGGACCTTGCTTATTACTATTTTTTTTAAAACAAATCACTTCTAAAACTTTATCCAGATGAGCGCTTTCATCGGTTGCTTTAATTGAAGTACTCAGATCTGCCGTGTTCCTCCAGAGCCACATTTTCTATTTCTTTTACTGGTACTGAGTTGAAAAGGCTGCTGTCACTAACTTGTAACATTGCTGCTGCACACGTGTCCGTGCTGGTGTCTGTAATTGTCCTGTTTCTCAAATGTACTCCCTCTATTTAAACCCTCCAGCCCCTGTTTCTTGTCTTACCTGCTGTACAGGGAGAGCGGAGACAGGGAGGGTGGAGGTGATGACAGTGGGGTTTTTTATCTGTAAATCTCCGGGGGGATAAGGTTGCATGGTTTGCAATTAGACAAGCAGGTACTGTGGCAGAGGACATCATTTCCTTCAGCAGGTTATCATTTGGAAAAAATCAGGAACCTTTTAATATACAGTATATCTCACAGAATCTACCTGGGCTTTCTCTTAGCCAGCTTAAAGGACTGAGCTTAATGGCCTTTAACTCTTCTGACAAAAACAAGGGTTTAAGCTGGGCTTGTTTATTCTTTGCAGCTTTGCTGTAAACACCTTGCTTGGAGCAACCTGGGACAGTGGAAGGTGGGATTGGATGAGTTTTATGATCTCTTCCAACCCAAACCATTCCATAATTCTCTTTATTGGGGCTAACCCCCAGTTTAGGCAGCATTATCTGTGTTATGGTCACCAGATGCAGCCCAGCTTTGTGTGACTGGAGCTGATCTTTTGTTACAGAACAAAACCAGACAGATCTATGGAAAGGCCTATAGGTCAGATGACACTGAATTTCCCATTTTCTTTCTTTGTGACTGTGCAGAAAGGAGAAACTCCTGCTCCAAGTTTGTGTTTCTAAATAGGTGGCAAGAAACGCAGGTCTTGACAAAGAAGATGCTTTGAAAGGATGTTGCTTGTAAAATTCTCAGTATTTTTATACCAGACGAGAGCTACAGGATGGACTGGAACCTTGGAGTAGGGCATGGATCACTGCATACACCATTGCAGCATTTGGTTTTTTGCTTATCATCCTCCTGAGTGTACAAATATTTTGCTCAATTGTATTTCCAGAATTCCTATAGCTGTCATTGCAATGGAAAAACAATATTCAAGAACAGTTTGTTGCAACCTGGTGATGAGAAGAAACCTGCTCGGTGGGAAAATGTTATTTCCATGCCCTCTGTGTGAGTATTTTGTGCATCACTGCTCAGGAAAGCTGTCTGATAACAAGCAGGGTTGGACTAGGTGACTTTTAGAGGTCTTTCTATGATTCTATGAACCAAAACTATGTGTTATCAGAAGCTTTTGCTCTAGCAGAGGTAGATGCTTTATTTTGTAAGACTTCTTTTTTAGTGAAGAACTCCAGCATGGGACTTTTCCACTTTATTCAAACTCTTCAGAGTAAACTGGAATTAAGATTCTATGTTTATATATAATTTTTTTTTATCAACAAGCCTATGAGGTTGATTTTATTTTTGATAGCAATAGGAGAAGAGCAGTTAATTTTTAATGCCTTTCCCCAAGATACAGAAACACCAACATCGCTCCTCCAAGCTCCCATTTGGTGAGCTTTGTGCTCAACACAAAATCCCTGGCAAAGTTAGGCTTTTTCCAGCAGTGAGGAGTTCAGTCCTGCAGCCCTATAACACTGCAATGCCAGCAAAAAAGTTTTATCTCAATTTCCTGATGCCAGCTTGACGCTGTGACAAGAGTTATAAAGGACCATTTATCTTGTCAGAGAGAAGGGACCATCAGCAGCAGCCCCCAGAGACTGATCAAGGTCTGCCTGAAAAATTATGTGCCTTGAAAAGCCTGATCCCAAACCAGCAATGTCACAGCAATCCCCATATTTTAACTGTTGGAGCTGCACTGGAGGGATCACTGGAATATAACCAGAAAGTTTTGAAATTCAGTGGAATTTTAACTGGTGTCCTCTGCAACTTCCCTTTGGAGTCACTGTTATCTTATTTCTGAGCATGAGTTAAGGAGAGCTAGCTGGAAAAAAAACCAAAGAAGGCCAAAATGAAAATATTTATTTAAAAACTTTGTTTTCAATATCTTTCTTCTGCTGAATTTTTTTTCCGTTAAAAATACTTTTAATGCTCTGTAGTAGTAAAAAAAAAAAATACTATGGATTCTTCCCTTCTGTGGATTCTTCCCTTCATTCACCAATCTGTTTTTTTCAGGGATGCCATGAAGAAGGCAAAATAGTGCCTCTCACTCTCTTCTGTGCTCAGGTTATGGCATGAAAATGGGGGAAGAAGTTATTTTTCTTTACTATGAAAAAATGGCAGAAATGTTGAATTTAGTAACAGTATTGAGAAAATAGAGACACGAATTAGCTAAAGGGCTCTAGATCAGTATTTTCATTTACAAGAGGGATTTTAGGTGTTTCTTTGGAGTTTCTTTAGTGAGCAAATAACAAATTTGTTGCTAGAAAATATTAGGGAAGGAACATAAAAATAATCTAACATTCATAATCTCTGTCACCCTTGCACACACAGTTGAAACCCCTGAATCCATAATTTTCTGTCCTTTTTGCAATTCTGGGACATCCCAAAGTGTCTCTTGATGATGTTTCTGCAAGGATTCCTGCACCCCATATGCCAGCCCTGTGTGGAGATCTCTGCAGCATCCTTGGCATCATTATTTGCCATGTCTGGAATTTTTGGTGTCTAATATGATTTATTGGATTAAGACTTCACCAAGTACTCTCATTCCATGGGATGCTCTATGACGAGTTCCTGGAAATATTTAAATTCTCTTCTAAATTTCTCCCTTCATGGGGAATTTCTCTTAATATCATCCAGAGGCGAATTTTTCTGTTATATTCACTCATATATAATTTTCTTGTCTTTTTGTGTTTGTGCCCTTTAGGTTTTAGGTTTCTATGTAGCAACAATGTGCTTTTGTGATTAATTTTGTCTCTCAGGTGTGTGTTTGTATCTCTTAAACCTCCTGTTTAACAAAGCAAAATGCATGGCTGCAAACATTTAAACTGTTGCTGCGTGGTGTCCAGGAGATGGGAATTTATTTGGAACAACATTTTCCCCCCACTTAATTCCATGCAAAACTTTGACAATCAAGACTGGAAGCTAAATAAAATTAAACTGGCGTAAATGGCACCTCTGTGTCTGTGCCAGAAAAATTCCCAGAGCAGAGGAAAATGGGAATGTGGGCCCTGAACTTTTGGCTGCAGTATTATTTGCAGACCAAGTGAACCATTCCCAACTGTTTCCGAAATCAGGGCTGCAAAAGTAGGAACTGCTCATACACGGCCAGGACAGAACAATTGATTCAAATTGTCAGGACTTAACTCATGTTTCAGGATTGCTTTGAAATTCTTTCATTCCTGGTAATTCAATTCTTTTGCAGTTCTCTCTCACTGGATTGAGAGAATTGTACTCCTCTAGCCCTCTTTTTACCCCCCTCCCTCTGCCTTTTTTTACATGGGAGATATAATTTATTCCTGTTTCAGTGAATTTGCCACAATAAAGAATCCAATTCTTTCAAGGTTTGTTTTTTTTTTTTTTTTTAAATCTCCTCAGAGAGTGAAAGTAGCATTCGCTGAAATTAAGGTGCTTTTTGCCAGAAATGTGATGCTAATCCTCTTAGTTTTAATGGTTTTGAAATGGTTTGTATAAGAAGGTAAACAGAGTAGTTGATTAATAGGAAGGAAGTCAATTGGCCATGTTGCAAGTGTTATACGCTCTACTGTACAATAGTTCTTTATTTCTGCAGAGGGAGGCACAGACTGGTCTCTTTTTGAAAGTTCTTAGGTGAAAACTGATACCTCTCCTTATACTGTACAATTCAGAAGGGTTTGATTCCAGCACCAGAAAAAGCAAGCAGTGCACTTTCGAAATAGAAGTCAAACAAATATCACTGATAAGGCATTGACGTGACACCAGTTATCTCCCCTTTTTATTGGAAATAGGCACATCTAATGAGGTGCTTCACATTTTAAAGTCTTAAATCTTAGAAAGCTCCAGGCCTAGATGGTTTTGATTCTGGCTTATTAAACTTGCAGCGTGGGGAGGAGGGGAGGGCAGGAGATGGAGTGACTCACTTATCCCTGCTATTTAACCTTTCACTGGCCAAAGGGATTTTTTTGTCTGAAATTTATTAAAAGAGTTGCTCATCCCTGATTTTTCCTGCCTGAGCTCGGATGCCAAGAGCTGCTCAAGCCAGGCAGGTGCCCCTTCCCCATCAATAATTCACCTCTGGGTCTCCCAGAGCTCTATTTGCATGTAAGGTGAGAGGAGCCAGCAGTTACCTGAATTCTTTTGTGTGGCACAATGGCAGAACTCTCACGCTCCCGTCAGTTGTGGTCCATCAATTAACAGTTACAATTCAGCGCTGCAACCAAAGTGTGAAGTGGTTGATGGTCTGAGCAGCAGAGGCAATGGGTAACCCAAGAGCTTCAAACCTGGTGGCTGATGTTACAAAAGATGCTGGGACAGAATTTCAGCCTTTAAATCGGGGAGAAGACGAAATAAATTTGGGAAGTAACAGAGGCAGAAGTTGAAGCTGCTGTGGCCGCAGGGAAGGAGTTTGCAGGTGTTTCCCAGGGCTCAGAGGGAGCCTGGGGAGGGCAGCAGCCCTCAGCTCCACAGCAGATCTGCCTTCAGCCTCTTCTAAACAGATCCCTCGCTGGGGAATGCAGTGAAGTATTACAGCATAATTTAAAATCATGGAAGGGCTGCCTGAGGACAGCCAGGAACAACCTGGGAGAGTGGAAGGGGTTCATGCTGGGGGTTTGAACAAGATGGACTTTAAGGTCCCTTCCAACCCAAACCATTTTTTGTGTTCTCTCTTGCCCCTTTTTCCTGACTAGAAAGGTTCCTTCTCTAAAGCCACCTCTGAAGACCCTTTTAGCTGAAGCAATTAATCAAAATTATCTAATTTGAGGAAGTAACTTAAATAAAATCTTGTGGAAACAAGTACTTTCTCTCTTTTTGGGGTCTAATGGCAGATATAAATGAGTTAAGAAGTGGCAAATTTAAATCAAGAATAAACCTACAGAACTAATAGAGTGATTCTGGGTTTGTGTCAGGCCCAGACATGACACACCAATTCACGTGTGCAGAGCTCTTTCAGCAGCCAAACTCAAACTCTGACAAATTTTATTTGGAATTGAGACAAAACCCAGACATGGTGCTGTATTTAGAGTGAGACAAGGGCAAAGGAAACCCGGAACACAGTGTAGCCCTTTCCATAAGAAGCTTTGAGTGATGGGAAGCTCTGCAGGAGGAGTTGGACCTGCTGGGTTTCAGTGATCCTATCCCTGCTCCATCCCACAAATACCTTTCCTTTTGGCTTTGAGTAAAGAACAATTTTTACAAAGCATTAATTTATGAGTCCATCTCACCTTTCAGCTCTCATTTAGGGAACCCCAAGCATGGTATAAAATAATAACTCTCCTTCATATTACGCCGCAAGTAACAGAATTATTTAAGAGATTTTGAGGGCTATATTTGCCACTCAATAACTAATTTGTTTTTTACTCAGCTTTAGGATCTAGTAGTTTTATAGATCCATTGTATAGGAACTCAGTCATAGAAATAGTAGAAAAACCACTGTTCTATTCTTTTTCTGCATTAGTCCTGGTGAAATAACAGAATTTCTAGAGGAATACAACTAAATATAACACAGTCAGGGCATAAGAAACCCATTTGTGTTCTGAAATCTAATTATTACCTCTCCCAACACTTTTAAATTTTCCTTCCAAGTTGGCTACACTTTCATCTCAATTGCAGTAGTGTCACTCAAGAACAATTTCATTAGATTAAATGCTCTGGTAGTCAATGCAATTGTAATCAATAGCTGTAACTCCTAGAAAACAGCTGGGTTCAAACTTCCAGTCTTCCCTGCCCTGTTCTTTGATTGACTCCAGAAGTTCTGTAAAGCCAAAGAAACATTTCTGTAAAGTATATTTTAAAGGATCTCCAAGGCTTCCAGTTCCACAAAGCTGCCAACCCTTCTCTTTCAAAGCAGAGAAGGCTTTTTATAGCTGGGGATGGAGTTTAATGTCTCAGGCTCTGAGTGATGGCAGGCAGAGGGAAATGGCTCAAGCCCATCCCATCTGTGTGCCCACACTCCACTCAGCTGCAATTCCCTTGCTTCCATCACTGCTCCCCATCAGGAGAGAAAACCCTCAGGCAGCATCTCTGAAAGTTTGGGAGACCCAAGGAAGGAAAGCACTGGCGTCTCCAAGAAAATAAAACCAAACAAATCACAGCATCAAAAAAAAAAATTCCTGTTTTTTGTTCCCTGGGGCAGGATGCTGCTTCTCCTCCCTGCCATTCCCTCAGCCTCAGATTTGAAAAAACCCAAAGCAAGGTAGGTGCTGCAGACACTGCTGCATGGATGCCATCTGCAAAAAATTCCCTGCCATTCCTGAATATGTGAGGCTGAAATTCCACGTTAGTGAATCACAGAATCACAGAATGTTAAGGCTGGAAAAGACCTTTGAGTTTGTTGAGTCCACCATCAGCACCAGCACCACGTTCACCACCAAACCTCGTGCTCAAATGGATATCCACACCTTTCTGGAACACTTCCAGGAATGATGACTCCACTTCCCTGAAAAACCTGTTCCAATGCTTGGCGATGCTTTTTGTGCAGAAATTTTACCTCATATCTAATCTAAACCTCCCCTGCTGCAATTTGAGGACATTTTTTCAATGCTCCTTTTCCTTTCTACTTTGAAGATCCGCTGTATTGGTGAAAATAATTTCAGTTTCTCCCTTTAGAGGCCTTAAATACAAAGTGCAAACCCTCCTGTCTCCACATTTGCAGGTATTTGCCCTGCACTTGACATTTTCCAGCCATGCTGGATGAATGACTAAGCAGTGATCCATGTAAATCTCGTGTCACCTGCAGCCTTTTGGGATCCCTTTTACACAGGAAGTGAAAAAGAGAATCCTTTCCCTTCCTCCTTTCACCTGAAAGATAAATCACTCTATTTGCACTGCCTGAAAAATTAAAACATTTTTATTTGGTGCTGTTACTTCAGAGCAAACACCTTTGTGAAATAGCGAGGCACTTTGGAAAGCACGTGTTCA
Source organism: Eopsaltria australis (assembly GCA_034509425.1). Lineage (NCBI taxonomy): Eukaryota > Metazoa > Chordata > Aves > Passeriformes > Petroicidae > Eopsaltria > Eopsaltria australis. The sequence goes on from JAVTVJ010010685.1 coordinate 1,468,269, forward strand.
GATGAGTGCAGATATTCTCAACACCACTGTAGGTATTTATTTATTGCAGCTCTTGCATTGCAGTCTCAACAGCTGATGTGTTTGTATTTTTCATGACACCTCCAGCAGGTGATAGGGTACATGCTGCAGTTTTCTTTATATGCCTGGGAACGGAAGAAAAGGACCTCTTTAGCATGCATATATCTTGTTATTCTTTTTCCTTTAGAACTGAACTCAATAAAGCCACTAAGTAAAATTTCTGGAGTGGCAGAAGTGATGTGCAGAACTACATTAAAGGTGTGCCAAGTCCCCTCGTCCCATAGTAAACCAAACAACAGCCTGGTCCAACACCTGGCTGCTGTTAAGGTCCTTACCTTGTCTCTTTATAAGGCACCACGTCTCTGCTCACTATTTATTAGTGCCTTTTATTATATATTTTCCATTTTATAAAAGATTCCAGACTCATAAATCATGTCACTCAGGGAATGTGGCTGGGTCAGTGGAACAAGTGACAGACAGAAGAGTCAGGTCCTACTTTTTCCATTTTTCTGCTCCTCCCTTGACCATCAGCTGTGTGCAGATGGCTCAGGCTGAGAAGCACCAGCACAGCAGATATTTTAGCACAGGCTTTTCTGCTGGCCCTGAGTTCCCAGCTAGGAGTGTTTGATGGAATAAAGCCCCAGTGTTGGCAGCCAGAGCCGTGCACATCCCCTCCCCTGGCAGAGGGGCTCCAGGCCAGCGTGGCAGCCCCATCACCACGTGCTGATGCTGTGGCTGGGTTCTCCTGCAGCTCCAGCCCAGCAGGGCTGTCAGTAACTCTATCAATTAAAGCCAGCACTGCTGGATAATTCCCTGAGTGCTGGGAGAGGCTTGTTCTCACTGGGGTGTAACAAGAGTAATTATAATAATGACTCGCCCATTCCTCACCAGCGCAGTTTCTCTTAGCAACAGGCTCGAGCAGCGCGAGAAAAGTGATCAAAGTTGAAAGAGAATTCCCTTTGATGCAAAGGAGTTTTTGTTGCTGTTTTGGTTAGGGAGGGCAGGCAGGGGAGGCTGTCAATGCAGCCAGCTAATGACAAACAGGGGATAAAGCTCCACGGGGATTAGCAAAGCCTGAATGCAAGTCAAGTGCTCTGATTCTGTAATTTCAACCAAGTAGCAAAGCAACCTACAGGCTTTTTAATGTTTAGGTGGCCACAAAGAAGCTTTGCTGTCATCCCTGAAACGCTTCCTCAACAAGAAATTTCCTGGAACACCAAGGTCTTATTTCTTGGGGGGTGGGGGGGGGGGGGGGTTAAGTCATTGCATTATCTCCTCAGGTGAAAATTCATTATGTTCACCTTCTGTGAGTGCTGAGCAGCCTCTTCCTGTACAACAGGCTGCCCATCTCTCCCTTAGGCTGTAACAGCATCAAGTGGTGTTCAGTGCTACTTATCTTGCTCACCTGCCAATTAGCTATAAACTGTAAGAAGCATTGTACCCAAAAAGAAAAAAGAAAAAAAAACCCCAGCAAGCTGGATCAGTTTCAAGTTTAATTAGTCCAAAAGAATTCAATATATTATTGCCTCAAACAAAAGAAAAAAGCATCTGAACCTTTAATCCTCTTTGAAGATGCTTCTTACTGATATATCCCATCACATACTTTTAACACTGGTGACAGTACTTAGAGAAATCGTATCCCATGCTCAGTTAAGCCAGGAAATGCATTTGATTCTCCTACTACAATTTTCACAGCAGCTCAGTAAATGCAACCTCTTTACCCCTTGTAAACCATCCCATCCGTGGTACTTGCTGAAATGCTATGTAGTAAATGGAATAGCTATGTAATAAATAGTAAATTAATTTCATCTGTTGGCATTGCTATGGTATAAAATACCTCACATGTAGGAATTTATTATTCAAGCATTGCCCTTTTTCTTAAGAAGGTCCTTCCAGGGTTTCCACAGTGCTGTTGGTGCCTCATGACTCTGGGATTAAACCTGACCCTGGGGAGGGAGCATGGGTGAGATTCACCCTGTCTTTGGAGCGTGGCCCAGGGGGATGAGGGCACAGTCAGACTCTGAGGATAATCCTGGCTCAGGGCTTGGCTCAGGTGGGGCTGGGGAGCACCCACAGGAAGAAAATTTCTTTAATTCAGTGTACTCCAAGAGATGATCCTTGACCCAGCAATGAAAATGCTGCATGGTCAAAAGAAGGAGGGCAAAGAAGAGGAATAAGGGATTTATCCTCAAGAAATCTGAATGCAGCTGTGAGCCAAAGGCTCCCAAAGGTGTTTTTCTCACTCACAACCTGGTAGGGTGCCTTTGTGCTGTGATCAGGCTGCTTGAGCTGAGCCCACCCTGGCTCTGTGGGTTTGCCTGCAGGAGGGGTGGGTTGCACCTCTGGGTGTGTGTGGCTCCTGTTTGGGATCCCATGGGATCTGTGTCCTCCTGCAGCCCTGCTCTCCTGAAGGGCAGGAGGTCCTGCTGTAAATTAGGATGGGGCTGCAGGGCACACCCAGACACGACCTCACCTGAGCCAAAGTGAGGGGGCCAAGGGCTCTTACCCCCTCCCTGCTATAAACACTGTTGCTACTTCAAAAGAACCCTCCAAATGTCTCCAAAGATTGGATTCATTATTTGTTTTCCACACAAGTGCAGCAGTTTGTTTTGTTTTCCCTTTGAATCAACTCGGGTACTAATCTGAGATTTAGAGACTGGAGTTTGCTGCAAATTATTAAAAAGCTTCCCCTATGCTTTCCCCAAAATTCAAAAAGTGCTGACTCTGTTTTGTTTTAAAACTGAGCAGGTTCTTTGTGATCATCAGATTTACAAAACAAGGCTGTTTTCAACACAAACTGCTTCAGGAATAAAGGCCCTTAATGAACAACATAGTTTCATTTATACTCCATTTTTTTAAAACACTGAACTCTTGAAACTTCCATTCCTTGGGAGATCTACTATCAAAAAAAAAAGGAGGTAATTAAAATTACAAGCTGTCACTTCAAGTTTTAAAATGTGACATTTGAAAATGGAATATGCAAATATTCAAAAAATATTTCAAAGCAATCCATTTGCTTTGTGTTTTATTACGCAGTGGCACAAAGTGCAGCATCATTTTGGACAAGGGCACACTTCCCAGTAGAGTTCTTTATTTTAACTCTTCCTGAGCCTTCATTTCTTGATTTCTGAGTATTACAAGCACGTTCAGTGCTGCATTTAAGTTGCTAAAACTGCTCAGAGTTGCTGATTTAACCCTTCTGTGGAATGAACACCGGCCTGATAATAAACCTGCGTTTTTGTACTAGTTTGAGCCAAAATCCACAATGTCAAGATCTGATATTACCCTCCAGTGATCAGGTCATTTGTCCAGCGTTGGACAACCCAATAATCGGAGTTGCAGAGGGGTTCTCTTCCAAATGACATTTGCTCCAGGCTGGCGACAGGAATTCATGCAGAGATGGTGCTGATGACGATGCAGAAATTGGGATGGGAGGTAAAAAGCAAGCGCTAAAATCCGGCTACTCGGACACTTTTCCGTGGTTTAAGGCAGCCCTCTAGAGACAGCAGAGAGCAGTGCCGGGAATGCGAGGGAGCGCTGAGCTCGGGAAGAAAAATATCAAAATTTTCCCTTTTGACTGGTTGGTTTTATTTTTATTCTACCTTTTTGGAGTGCTTTTTTGGTGTGTTTTTCTTATTGTTTGTTTACTCGTGGTTATTTTGTTTAATTTTCTTTTAATACAAAACTCCTCCACTTAATATAATGAATTACTGCAAAGGTAATGGCAGGACCCATGGAGTGGATTGGATGGGATATTGGGAAGAAATTCTTGGTTGTGAGGGTGGGGAGGTCCTGGCACAGGGTGCCCAGAGAAGCTGTGGCTGCCCCTGGATCCCTGGCAGTGCCCAGGGCCAGGTTGGATGTGGCTTGGAGCAACCTGGGACAGTGGAAGGTGTCCCTGCCCATGGCACGGGATTGGAACAAGGTGAGCTTTAAGGTCCCTTCCAGCCCAAACCATTCTGTTTCCATGAAATTTTTATGCCACAATTACTGTTTTTTTACAGCACTCCCAGCACTTTGAATCCCCTGGTAAATGTGTGGTAACTGTAAGAGGTGGATTTTCAGCACAGGGATGCTTTGCCCAGGTGGAATGGAAGTTTTGCTCTGAGAGCAAAGTGAACATGGGCAGCAGCTCTGGGAGTGAACTCTCCAGAGCACATGGAAACACACAGGAATGCCAAATTATTCCAGTGAAGTTTGGGTTAGCTATTAACACATGCATCATCTATTAACACATGCACCTATTAAGATTTGCTCTTGAAGAGTTTCGTGTGACTCCTGGTGAGCTCTTAGGGCTGGAATGGATCCCAGCAATGGACAGATCTCCACCACATCAACTTTAACTTGCCCATCTCTTTCTCAAAGCCCAGAGCTGCTGTATCTGGAACCTTTACAGACCATCTGCTCAGGCCTCAGAGGTCCAGAGCTCCTGGCAAGTGAGGGAGGTTGGAGATGGAGGGTCTCTGTGGGACCTCTCTCCTGAGTTCCCATCTGCTGCAGCTGCCACCTGAGATTTCCCCATCTGGCTCAGCCTGCTCCAAACGAGCTCCCTGCCCTGGGGGCAGTGATGTGTGACCCTGAGAAAGCAAGTTTTGCACAGAGAAAATGTGCAAAAGTCAGATCTGGAACTTGGGTCTAGCTTTTTTTTTTTTGTTATCAGCAGCTTTCAAGCAAATGTCAGAAATGCCATGTGAGAACCAGCCCTTCCTGGCTTCTCCTCCCTGCCTCAAAGCAGAATAATCTGTTTGATCTCACAATAAAATGCAAATTCACTTTGCCTTGTGTGTTTGTATGTTCTCTTTAAGGTGCATTTTGAAGGAAAATGCCTTCTTCTGTTTAGAAAGTGTATATAATTGAGCAAAAATGGCACAGTGTCAAAAATACACACTGACTCCCATACAATATCTGGTGCTTAAACCAGGTGTTTGATAAACCAATCAGTTTGCTGGGATAATCACATCAATATTCATTTTAGTGCAAACTGCTGCCGAGTGTTCACCTCACAGAGACTTTTTTTGGGGGGGATGGAGGAAAGTGATTCTATGTTTGATGGTAGAGTTTGTGTGTTGTTTCTTTATGTGGTTTTTGTATAAATTTTTCTCTTTGCCAGCAGCCACTCTTTTTCTTTCCAAAAGAAGAAGCTGCTGAGTAAAAAGTCATTGGGTCTAATCCACTGTGATGGACACAAGCTGGAATTTTCACAGAGTCACAGGATTATTTAGAGTGGAAAAATCCTCTGAGATCATCAAGTCCAAGATGTGACAGATCCCCACCTTGTCACCAGCCCAGAGCACTGAGTGCCATGTCCTGTCATTCCTTGGGCACCTCCCAGTGTAAATCCTTCAATCTGAATAGCCCACTCCTGTTTTTTTGGACTCAGTTCCATTTGAAAATTAAGAAAACAACTTAAAAGAGCCTTCTTGAGACGTCATTTTGTGGGTGTTTTTCAGAGCTGATGCATTTCCCTCAGAGCTGCAGATGTGCCATGTGCATCCAGATGGGTGGCATAAAAAAGGCTCTTTTTTTGTTGTTTTATAATTTGCAAAGCAACTGTAATTCCTAAATTGTCACAGGATTGTTTACTTTGGTCCACATCTGACAGAAACAATTGCAGTCACTGAGCTGAACAGAAGTTAAAGCAGAAGTATTTGTATGTCACACAGCAATCTGTGATTCCTGACTCTCCAAGCAGCCAAGGAGCATCTGATGAAAACAAAAGGCAAGATTAAACTATTAAGTGGGTGATCACTTTGGGACCAGGACCCCAAAGTGTTTGGGCAGATTCATGTTAAAAAAGAATAAAAATTTGTTATTTAAATATAAATAAGTAATCTCTATATCTGACTCAAGAAATCTCCAAGTCACTGCTCAGCAGATGAGGGGCTGTTCTGAGACCTTTCACTGCAGGATGTTCTGATCTTCCTTAAGCCTCTGCTCCGAGTTTCCTCTAGAGAATAATTAATAATATCAATAAACATTGCCCAGATGAAGTGCAGCTAATCATTAGTTCACACTCACTGAGGAAGGCCAGAAATATTCAGCATCACATAGAAAAAGCTCCTGTCCTCCCCAAAACTTCAGACAGACCCAAGTTCAGCAAGGTGTGCATGCCCCAGGGGTGTTCATGGCTGGATTTTGGGAAAGCCCTCGTACACCTGCACGTGCATCTTGAGGGATTGTGACTGCAAGTCCTCACCATGTAGATTATATACATTTAAATCTATGATTTCACTGAGTAAGGATGCCTTTTGATCACATCTTTATCCCTTAGGAGAGTATGAACAGCAAAACTGCACAAACCTCCTCCCCAAAGCCTCTCTCTCTTGCCAGCCTTTGTTATTTTCCTACCTGACTCCTGATTTTTTTTTTTTTAATATATTGACCCCTAAAATGCCAGTTATCTGTGAAATTACAGTTATTGCAGCATCTCTCTTCCATGGGCAGGGAGCCTGAGCAACTGGCAACCTGAAATAACAACCCTGAGCAATTTGCTTGCGCTTTTTTTGATGCTCTTGTTGTCACCTCCCCCAACCCTGCGCTGGCATGATAAGCATAATCATTTTCTCCCTTGGACTGTATTTGGGCCAGATGCTGGAATTTGATCCAACACTCCCCATTTGCTAAGGATAAGAAATGGCTTTAATGCTGCACATGGACGTGTGAATCCCATCAATTTTCCCCTGTTTCATTTCTTCCAATCACTCGACCAATTGGCTCGAGCAGGCAATTCAGGGGAGAAAAAAATAAATGTAATAGAGGTCCCTCTTTTGAGAAAGGTACTTCTGTCCAATTGCTTTCATCTTGAGAATACAGCTCTGAGGTCTGTTTCTAGGGATGTCCTTCAGCAGGCAGCATGAATTGCAAAATCAGTCACACAAATGGCCTCCCATATATAAAAATAACCAATATATCAACAGGGCTGAAGCCAAGCAGCAGTTAAAATAACTACCAGATCAGCAGCACTAAACTTACAACAGACAGATGCATCTGAAAAGGGAAAGTGCACGGCGTTTTTAGTTTGATTTATGTTGTGGCTTCATTTTTTATTCAAGATACGAAACGTTCTGAAAAGCAAATGCTAAGAATTTGAAGAGATTGCCATAATAAAAGGAAATCCAGCACAAGTGTAAAATTACTGGGGGAATATTCCTGTCTCTAATGAGGCAGGGTGCTGTGGCTGAGTTAAAAATTGGGATAGTCTTTGTAGAAAAGCCTTTTTAGATGGGTGGTGCCACTTCTGCTTGTGCTCCATGGACTTTTCTGTCCTCCTTGCTGCTGCTCCAGGGTTAAGCTTTCCCTGGAGCAGGAACAAGAAACTCCCTTTTAGGCTGAGCTGCATTTATTCATATTAACATCCCTAAAGTTTTCCAAGTGTTTTTTCTGAGAGTTCCAGCAGGAGGAGGGAGGGATCTGAGGCAGGGAGGTAACAAGGAACATGCACAAATAAAAGCAGGGTTATGAAACTCCAACAGGGACACCTTCCAGTAGATCAGGTTGCTCCAAACCCTGTCCAACCTGGTCTGGAACATTTCCAGCATGAAGGCAAATAATAACTTCTAGTACATTTTATATAAGATGAGAATAACCTTGTCTATGTATGAGTAACAGAATTTAATGAGAGTATAATTTCTTAAAGACACAATTGATCTGCCTTAGAAGAGAGACTGAAATCTCACTCATTAGCAAAATTCATGCTGACTTCAGTGAGGCCAGAATTTTACCTATTAATTGGTTAAAAAAATGCAAATACATTCTCTTATCTAATGACAATTACTTTATAAATTGTTGCTACCTGGATAAAACTCATAGAGGGAACAGATACCCATTTAGGCAAAATACATGTGCAAGTGGATATAACTCTGGCTACAAAAACAGTAGAGAAAATTCAAACCTAATGTATCTCCAAAGCCCAAAATGTTTGAGCAGTGCCCAAGGTTCAGCATAAAAAGATATTGAATCAATATATTCAATAGATTCCATTGAAACTGAATGGGGAAGCTTCATTTTGAACTCTAATGACACCTTGCAGAGCCCTGGGTTGATTCAGTGATCTGGAAGCCCTGAAGGTGAATTTCCTGTTGCTCTGGTATTAATTTGAGCATGTTTTCTGCTGTGCTGGCAGCTGCCAGGCTTACAGGAGAGCTGGTAATTCATCTCATCAGATGGTTTTCGAGGGGTGAGACAGGTGCACCAGACTCCACAGACAGAGCCTGGATACCCCACAGGCATCTGCCAGAGGAGAAATGTGCTGCCAGGCTTTTGATGGCTTTATTTGTGTGAAATATGTCAGCGGTGTTTGCTTGATAATTAGGAATGTTTGCTTAGCAATTGGTAATGTTTAATGAGGTTTGTTGGTAAGGAGGATGTCTTTTCAGGCTCTGGAAAACAGACCTTGAAGATCCTGTGCTGCTGAACAGGGAATCATAGAATTATAGAGTTATTTATGTTGGAAAAGACCAAGGGAAAAAGAAAAGTTGAGTCCAACGATTCCCCCAGCACTGACCCACGTCCCCAAGTGCCACACCTGCACATCCCTGCAGGGATGGGGACTCCACAACTGCCCTGGGCAGGCTGTTCCAATGCTTGACAAACATTTTGCTGAAGAAATTCCCCCTGAAGTCCACCCTAAACCTCCCCTGGCCCAGCCTGAGGCCGTTCCCTCTCCTCCTGTCCCTGTTCCCTGGGAGCAGAGCCCGATCCCCCCTGAGCCCCCTCCTGTCAGGGACTGTGCAGAGCCACAAGGTCCCCCCTGAGCCTCCTTTGCTCCAGCCTGAGCCCCTTTCCAGCTCCCTTAGCCTCTCCTGGGGCTCCAGCCCCTTCCCCAGCTCCGTTCCCTTCCCTGGACACACTCCAGCCCCTCGATGTTTTGTTCTGAGGGTCCCAAAATTGTTTCACATTTTCCGTGTCCCCCTCTCCTGCCCGGCCAGCGCCACGCGATGGCGACCTCGGGCCGCGCTCCGGCCGCGCATCCCGGGAAAAGCGGGATGGCATCACCTCCTGTATCCCGGGAAAAAGCGGGATGGAATCACCTCCCGGTGCATCCCGGGAAAACGGCTGTAATCACCTCCCGGCCCTGCATCCCGCGAAAAGCGGGCTGGAATCACCTCCAGCATCCCGGGGAAAGCGGGATGGAATCACCTCCCGGTCCTGCATCCCGGGAAAAGCGGGATGGAATTACCTCCTGCATCCCGGGGAAAGCGGGCTGGAATCACCTTCCGGCCCCTCCATGGAATCACCGGGAAAAGAGAAACTCTTTGCAGAACTCTTTGAATTGCACATACGTTAAGAATTCATTACAAATGTAATGGGATTTCAAAATTATCCGCATTATACCTGTTTTTAATGTCTTTTGTACTTCACCATGACTTTGTAAAAACCTCACGGCAGCTGCTTTCATTTTGTGGGTGATTTACAGCGTTTCACCCTCCAGTGGCTGCTGTGCTCCCGGGGTTACAGACTCTCCCAGGTTTTGTCTGCTCTTTATTGCTTCTGTGCAATTATTTCTCTGCTACAAGGACATAACTGAGTGAGATATAACCATATGAATGTTCCTCTGATTACCTGCGATGCCTGTAATGCACTGAGGAAGATTTCTCACCATTAGGAAATCCTCTGGAATTTAAATATTTTAGAACCATAAATATTCACCCATCCAAAGAGTCAGGCAGCTGGGAAATACCAGGGTCCTACAGCTAAAATTACCCAGATCCTGCATTTAGTGGCAGGCTGGAGGCTTTTCTTGGGAATTCAGCCCCAGAGGGAAATAACTGATGGTGGCAGAGGTAAGGGCTGTGGTGTCAGCTCACAACTGTCTCACCATCCCTGTAGATAAACACACCCCATAAATGGATTTCTCCTTTCCAGCCCTCTGGATGTGATGCAATTTCTTTTATTTCTTTTGCAGGTACAGTATATTCCTCGAATTTTATCTCAATGTTTTCCAGAGTGGATTATGAACATAATTATTTACTTTCTTCTTTATTCAGACTTGCTGATAACATTCTTTTTCCCCCCAGCAAATATCCAAAGCCTTTCCTTGTTTACTCTCAAAAGTTAAGCCATACCTTGTTTCTCTACTCCTTGATTCTCCTGATGAGTCCTAGTTTGGGCTGAGAATTTCCAGGTGGAAAAAAAAATCCTTCCTAAAGAGAATGCATGGAAACTAGGACCATTTATTTATTAATTAATTTATTTTTTAATAGCAACATGTGTGTATTTTGGGGTTTTTTTCCCAGCAATAACAGACCAAAGCAACTGAGCATCCACCTCCTTTACCCACACAGGATGTCAGAGAAATCCCCTGTAACACAGGCAGCATCTTTCCCTTTTGCAGTTATTTGTATCCAATAGCTCTCCCTGAATAAATAATTTACTGGGACTTTGAATATTTATAATTTCTTGATGAGATCAGTTGTGAAAGTTAACAATGTGCTGTCAAGGCCACCTGGGAGGTTTGAGACGTGTTGGACACACCTTTTCCTCTGGCTGTACAAATGTGTCCCCAGCCCCAGCAGGTGACATGGCAGTGACTTCAGAGACTTTCTAGAGGGCAGAAAATAGAGAATACCCAAAGCAATGCTTGGAACATCAAATAAAGTCTATTTTTGCAGGCAACCTGTGGGAAAAAATGACTGTTTTTACCAAAAACAGGTTCTTGAGATCCTGCAAAAGTGTACTGAGAAAAGCTGCTACAAAACACCAGCAATAGGCAGGAGTTCTGACTCCTCTTTTCCTTGTGAGTGCTGAGATTTTCTTCCAGCCTGGAGCGCCCATTCCCTTCTCCAGGGAATGTTTGCCACAGGCTCATGAAAGCCACATTAAACAGGGTGGGTGCCACCATGCATTGACCTGCAACAAACTGAAAAGCTAAAAATGAAGGGGAAATAATCACTAATGATGGTGATGATGATGATGATGATAATAATAATAATAATAATAATAATAATAAATAATAATAATAATAAAGACACTTGGAGAGATTAAAGGCAAGGAGGCTTTTTTGGATATCACTGAGGAAATCTAGCCCAACCTTCCAACAAGGCAGTGAGGGGAAATCTTTTGTGCTGTTGGCATCTTGTTGATATGTGCTGAGTTGTGAATGGCTCAGAAGTCTTTTGGTAAACCTGGACTGGATAATGAAAAAAATAATAAATATATAAAGCCTAATTTCTTTTGAGCAAAACTACCTCTAAGCCCCTGTTAAAAAATGTAACTGAGAGTCTGAATGTTTTTATTTTCTGAAGGGCGGGCTGCAATAAGCAACTGAAATTAAACTGAATAACCTGGTGGTTTTAATGAGTTTTTAAATTACAGGTACACAAATACCCACAGATGAATTAGTATTAAAAAGAAAGTGGGAGAACATCCTGATGAGGCACCAAGTCTAACCAGGGGATTAATTGTGTTAGAAAGTAATATTGGGGAGGGAAAATAGTTTATAAGGAATGGAAAAACAAAAGAATAATCAGAAAAGTGTCTGCATGTTCCATGTCATTAAGGAAGGAAATAAATTGAGAAGTGACAAAAGTTGATTTTTTTTTAAAGGCTTTGGGAAGGATTTTAATGCAAACAGCAAAAGCTTGTTATGGCATGTAACCATGAAAAGAAATGAAGCTGGATTATCGTGCAGGAAGGATATTTTAGAGCTTGGAGATAATCCACACAAGGCCCAAACTTAATGGAAGTTCTGCTTCCTTTCTTTTCAGAGATAAAGAAAACAAGCACAGCAGAAACAAAATAAATTAATAAAGTGAGCGAGGGTATGAAAATGGAAATTACTACATCAAACTGCTGCATAAATGCAAACTGTCTGCAGCAATTTACAGCAAAGAAAGTGAAAGAAGAAACGACATTTGACAGCATTATTTCTGAGGAATGGATCAAATTACAGACCGACAACTTCCAATAAATAAATAGGATAAGGAAGCCTGGTCCAGTGGAAGGTGTCCCTGCCCATGGCAGGGGGTGGATCAAGGTGGTCTTTAAGGTCCCTTCCAACCCAAACCAGTTTGGGATTCTATTAAACAGGAAGAAGCAGCAAACTTAACTTTTCCATTAATGGCTCTAAAAAAAAAAAAATCCAATTTTCATGTTAACATGGGACATAATGGCTTAATGTTTGAAATGAAGGAGCAGCCTGCATTAGTAAGAGCTGTAATTTGCTGTGTCATTGGATGTTGCAGTACACGAGGATGGGGAAAGACTTTTGCAGTCAGCATCATCCCCATAAATTTTCACACCAAAATCCAGTGGATAGCTTCTTACACAGCCAAAAATCTCAATTATGAAGCAATTTTGGAGTCCAGAAGATGTTTCATGCGCTCAGCATATGCCCTGCCCTGGAAATATTCATGATTTGTGATTGCAGCTGAGCTCACAAATACATGGAAAAGCTTTCATGGAGATCCTCTGAGCGAGGCTGCTCGAGGTGTGGCTGAACAAAACACAAATGCCACCCCAGTCTGAATAAAAGTGATAAAACTGACAGCAGTTCCTGCCACTATAAACACATGGAAATGTTGAGCTGATCTTTCTCACCCTCACTGTAACTGTAGGGAAGGGGAAGATGAAAGTCAAGGGAGTCATGGAGTGAGATATTGCTCATCACAGACATTTAAATTATTTCCTCAGGGGCTGTAATTTCTTCAAGGAATGTGTTCATTCAAACTCATTTCACGCCTGTAATTTGTTCTGAAGATTTCTGCCCTTCCCTGGTTTGCTTTTTGGGTCCTGTCAGCCCTGTGGGGTGGCATCTCCCACTGAGAGTCCCATTGGGCAGCCTGAGCCTGCCCAGGACCTGCTGGACAAGAGCAGGATGGTGCTTGGGGGTGTCAAATTCTCTCTGTGACCAGGGACAGGACCCAGGGAAGGGCTGGAGCTGTCAGGGAGGTTTAGGTTGGGTATCAGGGAAAGGTTCTCCCGCAGAGGGTGCTGGCACTGCCCAGGCTCCCCAGGGAATGGGCACAGCCCCGAGGTTGCCACAGCTCCAAGAGAGTTTGGACATCCAGGGATGCCCAGGCTGGGATTGTTGGGGTGTCTGTGCAGGGACAGGAGCTGCACTGGATGATCCCTGTGGGTCCCCTCCAGCTCAGGACATTCTATGGTTCTGTGAATCTGGAATCCTCTGATGGATGGGAGGCACAGCAGTCTGCATTTTGGGTTTGGCACCCAAGGATCAGCAGTCCCAAAGAAGGCTTTCCAAGACATTCAAGTAACTCTTCCCCATTTTTCAGGAAGCTGGTGGGTGACTCACCTGGGAAGCAGCTCAGTAGAACAGAGTTTGGGGAACTCATTCTCTCTTTGGGAGGAGCCAACATTGAGCCATTACAACATAATTTCCCGAAATGAGGGTGCAGGAGCAGCAGTTTTTGGGCTTCTTTGCCTGGTGCTTCAGCAATTACTGAGGCCTGTTGGGCTCCCTGTGTTTTTCTGCTCTTAAAAGAGTGGAGTGATCTTTTTCCTCAGACTCCCAGTGGGGTGTGACCCATGGCAGAGCTCAGGTGTGCCCTGGACCTGCTCCAGCCCAGCAGCACTCACTGAGCTTTAGCACAAACTGAGATGCTGAGAAACCAGGGGCAGGTGCAGCTCTGCATCCACCACCCCAGGGACTCCCTGCTCACACTGGGAGATGCCCAGGTCTGCTATGAGCTCTGGGAGTAGAGGATTTGCACCTTACAGCCTTAGATTTAGGTGCTGAATTCCACTTAAACGTGTATTTAGGTAATTTAATCCTGTACTGAGTGCAGCCTTCGGCTCTCTCTGCCTTAGTTCACCTGTAAAGCATTTCTGGCCTGAGGCTGGGAGGTTTTTGGGAGTTGTCTTTGGTTTGCAGGAAATTTGTCCAGCAGGGCCTGGAGAGGATTTCACAATTTCTTGGTACTTTCTCAGCCAGGAAGAGCAGATCACAAATTTATGCCTTTCATTTGTGCAGCTTGAGTGTAAAAAATGTCACCAAATCAGAAAATAACAATTGATGGGGAGGATTTCTTTGCAGCAAACAGCTCATTAACAGTGGGAAAATGCCCTTCAGTGGCCCTGCTAATTGTTGGGATATTTTACAGCCGGGGAATTTTGCTTAAGAATCTCCCAGCTATGTAAAAACTGCAAAAATTAAAGGAAAACAGGTAAGACTGAGCATTCAGGACAGACCTGTGTCAGGAGACAGGCTTGTTGGAGAGAATTAAAATCACAGTTTGTTCAATGTAACCAGACAGTGAGTATGCAGTCCTTGGCTATTTATAACTCACAAATAAGGCAAGCAGACAGCTAATATAGCCAGGGGCCAGCAGGAACAGAGCAGTGCAGCTTTATTAGCAAACCTAGGTGGACAAGTCATTTGATATATCCATGTGTGAAAGTATTTTTATGGTCTGTGTGCTGAAAAAGGTCAGAGATGCTTTAAAAATGAAATTAAATAAAGCTAAACCTTATTGAAGATAGTTGTGTCCCTCAGGCTCTCAGGGTCCCTCAGAGGCTTAAAGATTATCTGGAGAGAGGAGTGGGTTAATCGCAGGGGACTTGGGTCTGTGTGGAAAAATCCAGCACAGCCAAATTTGCAATGGAGGGAGAAAGAAACATCATTTAGGAACTTATGGCAATTTTCAAGCAATAGAGAATAATAGCTGCTTAATTATGAACCCCTGCATGCAGACCTTCTGACCAGCGAGCTGAAAATCAACCTGGCTCTCTGAAAATGCTACAATCAAAATAATTTGATGGAGTTGTGGTATCTCAGTTTCTTGAGCTGGGTAATTAGCCAGCAGGAGCCAGCCCAGCTGCAGCAGAGGTGTGGGTGGCTTTCACACACCTGGATTTGTGTCTCACAGGGACAGCTTTGTGCTGGGAGAAGCAAATAAAACAATTTGCCCCAGTCAGGGATGTTTGGAGGTGTTTCAGTTTACTCTTTGCTGGGTTTCTTGCTGGAAATATTTGCAGGGATGTGCTGTGGTTGCCTTTGTGCTGGAGCCCCAGAGAGGCTGTGGCAGTGCTGGGGTGGCTCCTCTGCAGCTCCTGCCATCCCTGGAGGGAAGTCACCCATCCCAGGAGTGCCAACAGCATCCACACACTCAGCTTTGCTTTTGGAGAGGAAGACTTGTCTTTGGTTAATAGCTTTATTTTGTGTATTCTTTAATAAAAAGACCTCAAACTATTTATGAAGGAAGCCCATTGTTTTTCTGTAATTTTTTCATAATTCCATGAAAAACTAAATCAGTGAAAAGAGGTTTCAACCACTCCCAGTTAAAGCTCCTTTTTTTTAAAAAAAAAGAGAAAAAAATCAGTCCCTTCCCTTAAAATTTTCAGGAGATGCAAAATAAAGGAAAAGAGAGAAGTATGTAGGAGCTTTGTTGTGGTGTTTTCTTTGGAGGCACAGCAATAACCATGCCCATGAAGTGATTTCCTCATGCATGGGGACCTGTGGCTGTTGGGACCAGCCTTGAAGGGATAAAGCAAGAAACCTTAAATATATTGATCCTTTCAGCCATTTCTCATTGCTTACTCATCCCTGTGCTCAATAGTAATACATTCCTTATGATGATTTAATTGTTGTGCAAAAGTTAGATTTTGTTAGCAATGGTTTAGCCTCCCTCTGCATTGTACTGCATTCAAGTAGGCTGTTGGCTTCTGGTTTTGTCCCAGTAACTTTGTTTTCTTCAGGAAAAACATCCATCCATCATCATTATGAATTCAAGACAAATTATTCCCCCACCCAGAAAAAAGTTCTGCTGTTTGTTTTTTTTTAGCTCTCAAATACATTCGATTGCAATTTTTAAAAATTTTATTTGTGTCAGTGAAGATACGTACTTTCCTCAAGAAAGTATTAATATTGACGCAATTAATATTGACGCAAGTCAATATTAAGTGATTGCTGTGTTATTTTAAAATAAATGGGGTCATAGAATCATAGAATTATAGACTGGTTTGGGCTGGAAGGGACCTTAAAGCCCATCCAGTGCCACCCCTGCCATGGCAGGGACACCTTCCACTGTCCCAGCCTCCTCCAAGCTCCATCCAGCCTGGCCTTGGGCACTGCCAGGGATCCAGGAGCAGCCACAGCTTCTCTGGGCACCCTGTGCCAGGGCCTCCCCATCCTCCCAGGGAACAATTCCTGCCCAAAATCTAATCTAAACCTACTCTTTTTCAGTTTGAAGCCATTCCCTGTGTCCTGTCACTCCATGCCCTTGTAAATATTCTCTCTCCAGCTCTCCTGTAGCACCTCTAGGTAATGGAAGGCTGCACAGTTTATTGAGTGATTTCTTTATCCTTTTCACTTTTAATCTTCCCATCTAAGTCCATTTTCGATTTTTATCTCTACGTTGGCAAAGGCAGTAGCAGGACAGAATTAAAGTAAGTGTTTGTGTGCTTTTGAACTCCTCTGACACTTCAAACCCAAGGGCAGCCTGAAATCAGCCTTGCATTGCTACAACCAGAGCAGGGAGAGAGAGCACAAAACTTCAGGGTGGAAGGCAAAGATTTTATTTTCTGTCATAAAGAAAGGAAAAGTTCTTGAACAGAAAGATGTCAGGAGTGACACAGCTGGTGACACCAGAGTTTCCTTCTGGACCTCTCTGCTCCTCACCCTCTGCTACAGCAGCATGAAACAAAACTCTCCTTGTGCTACCAACATTAGGGCAAGCTGTGGTTGTTAAAAAATTGGGAGAAAATTAATTTCATCTATCAAAGCATAACCTTTCTCACAGAGCAACTTGGAAGAAGGCAAAGCCCAGTGAAAAATATGTAAATTTTATTTCCACAAGCGCTTTTGATCTGAGTTTTGCTGGGGAGGGTCACCGGGGTTTTATATTTTTAATTGCTCCTGCAAGCAAAATCTCAGAGTCCACTTGAATAACAAGATAGCTTTGAATTAAGTGGGTGGAAATCAATAACTTAATGGGGAAGAGTTTTCTTTTTGTAGGTGAGAAAAGCAGTTTTACCTTCTAGAAGCAAAGTATTTCAGCTTGCATGGGTCGTTTAAGACTTGCAAATGCAAGAGGATGTTGCTAAAAACAGAGGCCACAATGCAGAGAGTGCAAACAGAGCCAGGTAAGAGTACACTGAATATCACTCAGCAAGTAACACTCTGGACTAAAATGTTTGTTATTCCCCATTTTAACTTTCCACAAAGTGTTTGAAAGTTTATATTTCCTGTTGTCTTTCCTATAAGAGCAGACACTTCTTCTTCCAACCAGAATTAATCTTATTGTCTCCTTAAAAACGGGAATTAAACCAGGTCATGTGCTTAAAATCACAAGAATCGTCTGAAATGCTCAATTTTCAGTGTCTTTAGAAGAATTGTATTAATTTAAATTTACTCAGTTTTTTTTTGGCTTTTTTTAACTGATGCAGTTCTACTGGAAAATGTTTATTCCCTTGGCTAAGGGCAGTGTTGATACCTTCTTTAATTCACATTGCTATTCTGTCAATGGCAAACCATGATATTTCCAGTGTGCAAGGAATGTTTCCTATACACCACACTGAAATTTTAATGTATTTATTATGAAATATTTATTATTTAATATTTATTGCGAAAATAAACCCATTCCTTCAGAGAGAAAAGAACTGGTGGGGCTGGGAGAAGATTTCCATCCCTCTGAACCAAATATTCTTCTGCTTAGGCCAAAAAGCAGCAAATCCCACCCATAAAAGCAGTTTCCTTGTGCACCACCCACTGCACTCATCAAAATAAATTGCATATTATGTACTTAGGAGAAAAGAATAAGCAGGGACTGAGCTCAGGCTAATTTAAACCAAATTAATTAATCTATGTCAGGAAAATACAAATCACCAGCTTGCTAATTTTTTCCCCCGAAGCTTTTTATAACTTTGCAAGAGGAAAAATTCCTGAAGAGAAATCCATAGCTGCAGATGCACCTGCCTAAAACACGAAGGAAATAATTTATTTCTCCGTGCCTCTGACATTTTTCTTGGGTAAGAAAGATATTTAAGCTTCAGAGCACAAATATCAAGACTGTAGGATATTCCTGTTTCTGGGATAGACTCACTGTGTGTTTGACTCTGTGAGATGAAGCAGAAGAACCAGGACAGGGTTTTTTTGGCCCACCCTTGATAATTTTTTTCTAAGGGCAATGGTTTTCTGCTTTCAGTGTCTTCTGGGGACTCCTGTCAATAATTCCTTACTGAGAAGCCCAATTGTACACATTTTTTACTTCCCTGCCGCTTTCGCTCCCAATGAGCCTCCAGAAACACTTTTAGGGCAGTAGTTGTGAAAATCCATGGTGATACCAAGAGTTTATCAGCTTATTTTCTTTTTCTAAAAATATTCTAATAAATAAAAAAGGTCACTTGTAGAGATATTCATGAAGACTGTACAGGAGGAATTGCAAAGGTAGCCCGGAGGAAAATGCTGGTTTTATTCAGGTAAGCAAGTAAATGGTGTTTTCACAAGCTGGCATTGTGCTTGTGTGAGTATTTAGATCTATATTTATTTATATATATTTATTTATATTGTGTATACCTACAGAGAAACAAAATAAAATGTGCCAATGCCAACCCTCAGGCCCACTGAGGACCTTTATGCCCAAAATGTCCTCATGATTTGGAAAGTAAGGCAAGAGCAGCCCCACCTGGTGAAGCTCCTGAGCACCCAACTACAGAACCAAGAGTTCCTATTTATGATCACTGACATGGCAAAGCACTGGGGGTTTGGGGTTTTTTTTGGGGGGGGTTGGGGGTTTTTTTTTGGGAGGGTTTCCTCAAAAATCTTCATCTGTGCCCCTGAATGGATTTCAAACCCTTGTGAGCCAGGAATCTCTCGAGATTGGGCAATGCCTGCTATGGTGAAGACTTGGTCTGAGCCATTCCTTTGCTAAAATTGGTACCTGCTGAGATTCCATCCTACATTGCTGAGCTTTCTGGGAATCCAGGACAACTGGGGAGATATTTCATCCTTTGGAGAGGCTGCTGGGCTGAAGCTCTAAGGAGTGGTGTATCCAGCAGCGTGGCTTCTGCTGTCACGGGTGTGTGGATGACAAAGTTTTGTCCTAATGAGGAACAAAATGACTGGATTGCAGCTGCTGTCTACCAGCACAGGCACCCCAGGGGTGTGAGATTTGTCACAGGAATGCAGAGAGAACCTGGGGAAGTGTTAATGACACCTTCTGGAAGAGTCTGTGGGAGCCCCCACTGTCACATCCCACTGGCTCTGAGGGGCTCCGGGACTCACACACATGCCAAAAGCCATGTGCAAAGTCCTGGAGGGCTTCCAGCTTCCTGGGCCCTCTGTGGGTATGACAATATCCACAGGGATATAAATAAAGAAGGCATTTTAGCCCAGAAATGCACACAAAACAGATCCTTGATAAAAAATAATTTACAGCAGCGATGAAAAAATACATAGGATAAAACCCCATTCCAAAGCCAAATCATCTGCCCCAACTGAAGACCAACCACAGACAAAACTAATAACTAGAAGCAATTTATAAGGAGATGAAAATACAGAAATAAAATACATTTTGACTAGAACAATATAATGTTATTGGCAACACAATGGCATACAAGCCTCTGGAGGTGTCATGCTGTCTTCTTTGATTAAAAGCTTGAAGAGAAGCATGAGTATTAATTTAGAAAAACTGTTTATATCTTCTGTCTCTCCAGAATATTATTAATTGGAGAGTGCAAAATTAGGTCTTCAGAGCTCTTGCAAATTACTGTAAGCAGCGAGACTTTATGCAGAAGGATAAAGTGAGGATTTCAGAGGCTTTGGGAGAAGTAATTAAGTTCTGTTACTTGCAAGTGTGTTTGTTTACAGGAAGAACTTTCCCCACAGAAGTGGACCCAGCTCTTTTTCTTTGTTTTCCTAACAAATATTTGCTGAGGGATGAGTACTAAGATTAATTAATCTTATTAAGTTTAAGGCAGAAAACATCTCACTGGTATGAGAGACTTGAAAATCTGAATTAGTTGTCCTGGATCCTCAGGCTCCATGGCTTGAGCATCAATAATGTCCCCCCATCCAAAGGCAGGGGACAGCTGAAAAAATGTCATTTGCAACAATTCCTTTCTTTCACCTGCCTAAAGAGGTAAATTTCACTTCTAAATGGGTTCAGGTAAGACAGACACACCTCTCTGATCTTTCCTTTAGTGACAGCTCTAGTGACGAGCTTTATTCCTGGCTATTTGGTGGTGTGGGAAGGGAGAAAGTGTTTTACATTAATCCCTCCTTTTAGGCTTTGAAACCAATGTTCCAAACCATTCCTTTTCTACCTTTCTTTTTAATCCAAAACCATCCTTCACAAAAGTGGATACTTTTAAGAGATACAAGTCTGGGGCTCAAGGACAGAAAGAGTACCCAAAAAATCATTGAATGGTTTGTACCATGGAGCTGTAATTTGAAAAAAAATCGGGTTATATTGTGACCTAAGGATAATTAAATTTTCCCTAATTTTCTCAGCAGAGTCTTACTGGAGGCTTAAACTGTCAAGCTCTGCAGGTCAATAAAATTGATGGTATTTTCCCATGAATGAGGGTTAAAATACTGGGACCCCAAATGTGCAGCTGGTGCTGAGCACGAAGCAGTGGCTGGGAGGGAGGATGATGTGTGCTCAGCTTCCAGCTAAAGCCATTACACTGCAAGTAAAGGAGCTCAGGGAGTGCCCATTGCCCAAATCCAATTTTCATAGCAATGTGTTGCTGAGAGTGCAAATTACTGAAAATTTGCCAATCCAAAGGTAATATTCAGAAAAGCCTTTCCAGTAAAAGTGGAAACAGCCTCTCAGTTAGCAGGGCTGCTCTTCCAATAAAGCACAGGTGGAATAAACTGCGCGTAATTCCAATAAATAAAAGCACAAAGCAAACAGAGTTGTAAAAATACTGGTGAGAGGAATTGCATTCTAACACTGAGCACATGGAAATAAACCCTTTTGGAATGTTTACACTCCAGCTGAGTTAGAGGTAAAATAAACCTTCATGTGCAGTCAAAGACCAATGGATTTCTTCATGGGAGGAAAGCCAATTAGTTGAGAATTACCAACAGAAAGGTGGGAATGCTGGATCCTAGCAAAGCCTAAAGTTTGTCTGCTAAAGTGACTTTTCCCCACCTAATAATTTCACTGTCACTCATATAAGATGTATTTACCCACCTCCTTTTCCACCAGATTCATTCCCATATTTCTCCCTGCCCATCCCCACAGGACAGGGTGTGGCTCAGTTCCCAGGTACCTCACAAATCCCACATGGAAAGGCTGTGCCCTGTAATCCCCTCCATGGGTGCATCTGCATCACCAGCCTTGGGTCATGAACTCCCTGCCTCTGACAATAATTAATGATTTCCTTCCTAAATGTGATAATCCAATGTCTGACCTCCCTGGGATGTGTGTCTGTGGATCCCTGATCTTTGCTTTACCCCACAGGAGGGAAGAGTTTGCTGGCACCACCTGGAAGCTGAGCATGTCCCCCAACCCCAACCAGAGTCCTACTGATAAAAACATCAAATATTGTGAAACACACACTCATTAAAATTATTACTAAACCCAAGGGGTGCATAAAGACAAATACAGTTTTGATGTGGTTCAAAACTATAAATGTGAGTGAATGCATCCACTTTTGCTTGTGCTTATTTCTTTGGCCAGTTTGGGTGGGAATTCCAGAAAAGGGGAGTTGGTTCCATGTGGATGCTCCAACACTGAGCCAGCCTGGCTTTACCTGGCATGGCACTGGACTGAGTTGTTGATATGCATCATATCTGCTCTGAAGGAGAGTTTGTGTGGAAAACTATACTTGGAAATCCAGGAGTTTGATGGAAAATGAAGTCTTGTTCCTATCAGTGAAGTTTGATTGCTGAGAGTCGATTTGGTGCCTTATGAAACCAGAAAAATATTTTCTCTCTCAGGAAACATGCACATTAACTGAATATTACTTTGAATATTTTAATATTCTGGCTGACACATCTGTTGCAAGGAGATCCAAACTTCTCTGCCACATGGCAGCTGATGGACGAAGACTGATGAAGATTGTTTCAGAGGAAGATCGTTTCGAAACATGATTTAAATGGGACCCTGGGATTTATAAACTTTAATTAATCCCAGTTCAAATGCTTTTGTTTCCAAGCAGACAGAAAGGGCTGATGCCTGGCCAGGGTTTGTGCAGTGGTCCTGGGTTCTACTGTCGGACACGAAAGAAACACGCAGACTTCAGCAGCAAGTCAGGACCACTCAGGTAGGATCAGGAAAAGAGGGCTTGCTTTTCTTTATTCACTCATTTTTATATCTTTCTTAAGACAATCATGGATTGGTCAATGAGTTTACTACTTCTACAATTCCACAGGATAATGACACAGTCTATCATCTTTCTCCACCTTAGGAGAAAGGAATGAAAACAATCTACAAGTTCAAAAACAATCTATGCCGGTTAGAAAAACAAGGACTATGTTTATAGAAAGTGCATGAGAAATTTTACTACCGAAGTAAAAACATAGAACACTGTAAAAACCAGGGTGACAGTCCTGGGTTTGGGGTGGGGGGCACTGGATGCTTTTTTCCCCCGTGCTGTCAGGGAAAATCCAATCTCTGCGGCCACAGCAGCGCACATGTGCTGCCACCAGATCACACAGATGGCATTGTCTGCCGTCCCATAAACATTGCTTTTGATGATGTCCCAGAAAGAGAATCTAGTTCACTTCCTCCAGGCTACTCAGAGCTAACTGGGATGGAAAAGAGTAAGCAAATAGGTGGAAAAGAGCCAACAGTGGTGAGGGAGCGGCTGGCATCCCTGGGAAGCAGAGTGCCCTGCCAGGGAGGCTTCCCTGGAGCTGCCACAGCAGAGGGCAGCCAGCTGAGCTCCTGAAATGCACATTTTCTGAGGAATAAATATTGTGCCTGTCATTTGGAGAGGTAATTCTTCCGAAGGAATGCTCCCTTCCCCAAAGACAGGCGCTGGAATGCTGTCAGAGCCCTGCTGCTCGGGGAGGGTGTCCCAGGGCTGCTTCCTCCCCTCCCCAGTCGATTGGAGAGGATGGGATTGCAGTGTCCAGCTGGCTGGGGATCCTCTGCCCTGTGCACTCGAGCATTCAGCCTCTCTGCTGCACTCTGAATCCATGATACTTCTATTATTAGCAACACCTGACCACAGCAAATGGAGCGCATCCTTTAAGGAGGGTTGCTTTTTGCCTTTAATCTGTTGGTTTATTTGCTTGTGAACGCTCTGGCTGAAGGAGCTTATTAAATAATGAGAATGCTGGGATGCAATCCTGAAACAGCTAGGATAGTGTGTTCTTAAAAAGCTGACAGCATCGCCACGCTGCTGGATGTTCAACCTGGACATTGTAATTTTAACAAAAAAAACCCCAAACTAAAACAAAAATAAAACAACAACAAACCAACAACAACAAAAAACCAAACCACAAAAAAACCCACAAAACCAAAACAAAAAACAAAAACAAACCCCCAAAAAATAAAAAAAACCAATACCAAAAAATCCCCCAAACCCCCAAAAATCTCCAAAAAACCAAAACCGAAAGAAACCCAAAAAAACCCCCCCAAAAATCCCCATTGTGTGCTTTTGGGTGGGATTTATTCCCACTTTGGTGGATGTCACTTTCTGCCTTATCATTTTGGTTCTGACCTTGCTCAGCATGAGAGACCTGACTTCTTTGACTGCTGCACAAAGGAATTAACACTGAATTTCTGTGGCCTCCCCAAACAGCCAGAGAGAAGGGGAAGGGGGCTCTAAGGTGAGGGAAAGTGAAGTTGCAGCAAGAGAAGCATCCATGAGCACAGAGCTCCGTCCCTCCCCTGGCTGAGGGACTCATGCAGCCTCACCCTGCACCAAATCACTGCTGCTGCTGCTCCCAGAGTTATCCAGGGGGTTGCCATTGCCTTGGTAGCTCAGAGGAGTCTTCTCCTTGCAAAAATTCCCGTGTTTTATTTTTTTTTCAAACCATGGATGCAATTGGGTGCCTGAAGTAAGTGCTTGTGCTATTTCAGTCCTTCCAGGCTGTCTCTGCTGCTCCCAACCCCTCCACAGCCCCAAAGGAAAACTCAGTCACCCTCAGGGGTGAGAATGGCACTAGGTACCTATATGTGAATCATTAAATATCATCTGCCAGCCCTCTTTGCACACAAAACCTGATGGAATTGAGTGAAACCATGAGAGAAAAATAAGTTGAGCAACACGGAGCCTTTCTTAGGACAGGCATGGAAGTCACCAGCTTCCAGCAATCTGGGTAAGGGCCAATTTACTGGGTGTCCCCTGTAATTAGGAGGCTTTTTCCTTGCTCTGGAGCTCTGGCAGGCAGCTGAGATGAGAGATCCTCTGGTGTGAGGGATTTCCTGATGATTGTGGCTTTTTCCCTGTGCTTTGTACGACAGCTCAGGACTCCGAGTACTTTTCCTTAACAATCTCAGTGATAAAACCAATTTTCCCCAACTTAAACAGACCTGAGGGAGAATCAAGGCTAGGAGATGCTGCCATCACCATTAAAGCCCTTTGCTTTCCCTGAGCCTTTCTCTGTCCCTTTCAGGGGCTGGGTTACAATACCTGTGCTCACTCTGCCCCTTCCCACCCAAAGTGGGCTCTGCAGGAAGGGAAGCTCTTGGTTGCCTCTGGCATTTTCCCAGCAGCTTCTGCAGAAATCAGAGCTGTCCCAGCTCCCACTGCAACGGGAGCCACCCCAAATCACACACACCTTGCAAGAGCAAAAGATCCATCGTCCCTCTCTTTGCTGAGCCTGGGATTTTATTGGAGCTGCAGCAGAATCAGCCGTCCTAAACCCACTGCATTTCAGTGGGATCTGTGTGTCTGATTCCCCTCTGACAGGCTTTCCCTCTGTTCCTGCTGCAGCCAGCTCTGAGCCTGCCGTCTATTTGGGCAATTACCACACCATTAGCACCACTTCCCATTAAATCTCACCCTGCATCGAGCTTCTGACACATAACAGCGTTATAGTACTTCATAACTTCACATTTACCTTATAACACCTTCAAACAAGATAAAATGATTCACTCTTTTGGCAATCTCCCCCTTTTGTGGCACATAAATTATTATAGAAGTCTTTAAAATGGGAGAGTGTCTGTTTAGAATATGTTTCTAAGTGAGGAGGGTGTATGAACAAAATAAGCTTTGTGCAGAAATTTTTAACCTGGTAGGTTTAAAGCAACATTGCTTGGAGCTTACTAACACCCCACTCAAAATCTCCCCCACATCAGCTCAGCTGGCTGCTGGCAGGGTGATTTTGCCAGAGTTCTCATAGAGAATGACCAGATTTTGGGGTTCATGCCTTTGGCTGATTTACTGCCTCAGGTTTGGGTTTGGAGAGCAGATCCCTCCCTGCTGTTGTGTTCCCTGGGCACAGGGGTTGTGCTCTCGTGTTGTCACCATGGGACAGCCAAATCACAGCACAGTCAGGGTTGTTTTCATGGCTCTTGCTGGGGTATTATCTGCATTTCATAATCAAACAAGCCTGACATAGTTGATCCTGCACACTGAAGTCTGTGGCTCGCCACAAATATGAGCAGCAAATCATGGCCTGCTTCTCCTTTTTTTCCCTGTCAATATTCTTAAGGATCAAGGACAATAAATGAGGGCTTTGTGAGCCACCTTTGTGTTCTGAGGCCAGAAAGGGCTTTTCCATTATTGTGTGAGTAGAAGAGCCTGGCAGAGAGTTTCACAGACTCTGATGCTACCGTGGATTCTCAGAGTGGTTTGTGTTGGAAGGGACGTTAAGGATCATCAGCTCTGACCCCCAGCCATGGGCAGGGACACCTTTCCCCTGGATTTCTCCATTGTTGTGCTCTCTTTCCATAACTGAGTCTGTAACACAAGAACACAGAGCTGATAAACACCAAGAGGGATGAGTTTGGGAGGGGACAATTGCCAGACTAAAGCCAGCAGTACCCATCCAACATCTCCGCAGGCATCTCATGGCAGCTGGTGGGACTGGCACATCCCCTCTCAGTCCTCTGCAGAGTTGGAGGCCAGGTTTGCCCCAGGGAGGGTCCTTGAGGCTGGGTTTGACCTCACCCAGGGCCAGACAGGGAGACATCCAACACTTCTCACCCACCCTGATCAAAGGCTCCGTGCTTGCAGAGCTGGCAGAAGAGCCTTCAGCAAATCTTCAAAGGATGGTGCAAGCAAAATGAACCGGGAGGTTTGCTCCCAGCCTTGCTCTCATTAGCAATTAACACTCCTCTCTCCTGGAGAAGAGTTAATGATTCCTTTCCAGGGCTTGACATTTTCCCATCTCCTGAAGTTGCTCCCTGTGGGCAGAATGTCAGGAACTGTTGGATTTCCTCCCTAAAGTGACTTGTCACCGAGAGAGCAGCCAGGGAACCAGGCAGCCAGGAGGTTCACCACTTGCAATTACCACATCTCCCCTCCTGTTTCTGTATCCAAATCCATCTGGATCAATCCTGATCTCTCTGGATTGCTCTATCCCCACTTGCCCCAAGACAGCCACCCCTACTGCACTGCACGTGTCTGCAGGCAAAAGTAGCAACTCCTAAATAAAAAAGGGATTTCTACCCACTACATCCTATAATCATACACAGGAGTTGTTTTGCTTGTATGGAGTGATTTTATTTGATGGCACACAACACCTGTCCTGTGCTGCAGGAGCTGAGTGGAGCACAGTGCTCCCCTAACACCTTCCCAATTCTTGGAAATCACCTGCAGGCAGCTCCAGAGGTGCTGACCTCAAGACTGTTTCACACACATGCTTTAGAAGTGATATTGTCAGAGTTTTTCCTGTTTCACACTGAGGTAACAGATCAAAAGGAGGCCTTTGCTCTCCTGGGAGTGCAGTGATGGAAGAGGATCCAGGGGAATCGGAGAGTTACGGGATATCCAGGGTGGGAAGGGACGCACAAAGATCATCAAGTCCAGCTCCTGGCCCTTCACAGGACACCCCAAGAACCCCACTGTGCTCCCTGACATGGGAAAGAAGAGAAGCAGCAGCAATCCTCTCCCATGGGCAGCAAGCCCAGTGTCCCCAGGGAGCAGCCGTTGCTTTTTCACTGCCTGCTGCTTGCTGCCCAAATTTTAGCCACCTGGAAAACCCAGCACACGCCCAGGAGAGGAAGGAAGAGCCCAACAGCAGCGATTTCTGGAGTTTGGGCAGTCTGTCACCTTCCTTTGGATCCATTCCCTGCTGGGCATCACTATTGCTCGGGGTGGCAGCAATTCCCCCCCGGGTCTGTGATCACTCAGTGATGTCCATGCCTGGTGGTTGCCTGAGCACAGATCTTCATCTTTTCCAGGGAATCCTGGAATTTTGAATTCTTCTGAATTCTTATTCTGAGAAAATTCTGGTTTTACTGGGAAATGCTGCCTTCCTGGAGACTTGGAGAAATGTCACATTTGTGGCTCATTTTATCTGCATATTTGTATTTGGAGTAATATTCCATTAAGTCAACTGTTAATATCATTCCAGATATCCACTGATTTTCATATCTGCACCCAGCTGCTGTGTCCCATTTGATGTATTCCTGATTATACCAGGAGCTTTTCCTTCTTTATTTTTAATCTTTCTTCCTGAGAACACTTTAAGGGACTGTAAAACCCCCATAATACAGAGGATAAGGAAGTTTTCAAGTATAGCACACCACAGGAAGAAAATCCAATTTTTCAGTTATTTTTATTTAAATTCATTTTACAACCAGGGAGAGAGAAGTTATTGCTCTTTAGAACACGATGCTGAATTTGTAGGGATTTCTTGGTACAGACATTCATCCAGTTACATTTATTTAATGTGCTAAATGACCTTTTAAAAGTGCTTTTCGCTGTCATGTAGAATATCAGCAACACATTTTAGAACAGCAGCAATGCAAGTTCATTTTCTTTCTTACTTTTGCTGTAAATCAAAAAACTAAATATGCCTGCAGTATTTTTTTCCAGCAGTTCTTTGGATCAACTATAACATCTGTTTTTAAAAAAAAAGAAGATATAACAACTTTCAGTCCTTCCAACCCATCTCAGGTGTTACAAGAAATAAGAGACTGAGAATTCATTTGTAATTTCACTTATTTGCCTAAAATTTTCATGTTCATAGCTGAAGGGTCCTATTAGTTCTATTCTTCCACAACTTGATTCTAGAGCTGAAAAATATCTGGAGAGTATGGACAGAACATCAAATCCCAGGGGTGTTTAAGATGAGTTATACTGGATGGAAAAGCTTTAACAGAATAATCTTTCAGAACATTAATTGGTTGGTAACACTGACAATTAGTTGCTTCAACTCGTTTTATTTCCTTCAATTTAGACAGTTAAATGTGGATGCAAAGTTTGGTAATTACACTCCAACTGGGAGATGTACCATAAACAAATAAGATACAGTGTCTAAATTGATTGGCAAATCTGCATAAAGCTTTCTGTAAATGCGAGATGTATTTTTCATTACTGTGTAATTATTCATTAAACACCAGCTGTTAAAAGTCAAGTTAATGAAATACGAAAAATTGCAGGATAACAACCAAATTCAACTCATTTCAAAAGGATTTTCTTGAAAGGGTTCTGTGGAAATAAACACATTTGATTTGAGCCAGTGAAACTTGTCACACAGATCCTAGGAGGAGAGGATAATGTTTGCTGAGGATTTCATTGTGGAAACAAAAACGTTCCCATTTCCAAATACCATTTCCACGTTGGTTTTTGAGAATCAAACATAACATTTTACCTGAAGTCTCCTAGAGCACGGTGACATTTAAGCTCTTAGGAAGTTTATGGGAAAGCAAAACTCACCGCTCCTTTTCTGTCTGAAATATTCCCCAGATTTTCATGTCAATTACTTCTCGTTCTAATTTAAACATGAGCTTAATTACATTCAACACATTCGACTGCTTCCATATGGAACAAGACCACAGTGAGGTTTGACAGAGCACAGAGGTGCTGCCATTTGAAAGCCTCTCATGAACTGGAGAGGCAGGAAAATGCAACAGCACAGAGGAATTCTTCTGTGTGCAGTCAAACACTCCTTAAACAGCAGAAGCCTTTACATAAGGACACGTGTGCTCATCAGCTGTCGTGGGGGAGCTGCAGCTGGGCCATGGGAAGCTCCTGGTTCTGGTTATTCAGCAGAATTTTAGCAGGATTGGGAAAGATTTGGGTCCCCTGCTCCTCTGTCACCTCCCTGCTGCTGATCCAGCATCTTTGTCAATCAACTTTATTCAGGAAAGCCAAGAGTTTGGGACGCAGAGAAGCAAAGAATGATGGACTGGTTTGGGTTGGAAGGGACCTTAAAGCCCATCCCATTCCATGCCAGGGGCAGGGACACCTTCCACTGTCCCAGGGTCCTCCAAGCTCCATCCAACCCAGCCTTGGGCATTGCCAGGGATCCAGGGGCAGCCACAGCAAATCTGGGCCCCCTGTGCCAGGGCCTCCCCACCCTCACTGTAAAAAACATCTTCCTTAAATCTGATCTAAAGAAGAAGAAGGAAGGAAGATCTGATCTTCCTTCCATTCCAAAAATCGGATCTAAACTGATCTTTCTTCCATTCCAAACCATCAGCCCTTGTCCCATCACAGCAGGACTTCCTAAAGTGTTTGTCCTCAGTTTGTTAAAGTGAAAAGTCTGACACAGCTCACCCAGCTGCATTTTTCAGCCTCTCTGCCAGTTAAGCAGCAAGGGTTGTCATACATAAACATTTTTTTCAGTAATCTGATACTATTCCCTGCTGCCAATTGGGTTTAGCATAAGCAATTTTTTTTTCCACTCGGTGGAAAAGCCTGATGTTTTTGTGCCTAAGTCCAGCTGAGAATCAGCAAGCTGAGTGATTTGCAGGATGGAAAGTTGAAGGAAGCATGGATACAGCAAAACATTTGGTTTTAACTTTTTGAATGGAAGCAAAAGGTTTGGATGGGCCCAAATCAGAGTGTGTATTTTGGATTTGTAAAATGAAATCAAAACTCTGGATTGCAATCTGATCTGACACGAGATGCCCACAACATCTGAGTGTTGTTTCCCTAGATTCATGATGGTTCATGGACACCAAGCTGATTTCACTGTGCTTCTTCAAGTTTAGGAGATAAATCACATGGAAAATCAGTTTTCTAATGTTGTGGCAGCCACAGGGAAAGGGCAGAGTAGCAGGAGGGAGGTGAATGTCTTTGGGCTGTTGATAAGAAAAGGGAGAGTGGTTTCTGAACCAGTCTGCTGGCTAAGCCTGTATTACACTGGAGATGATGCTTGGGACTTCTACCCTATTTTGGATCATTTGTCATGGCTTCCTAATCCTGTTTTATTCCTCAGAGCTGGAAAATGTTCCTTGCATGTCTGCACTGCACAAACTACTTGGGTGTGTATCAGCCCTTATCCAAAATGCTCTTTGAAATTCCACTGCCATTGAATTCTGATGGCAGGAGATGCCTACACAGTTTATTAAATATTGAGTGATTACCTTGGCTACAGAGCATTTATTTCCAGGCTGATAATTTTCTGATAAGAAGATGAAAATTTATAATTAACCAACTCAATTAACTCTAAAGATTGTAACATATCTCACCTACCATGAGTGCCACACAAATGTAAAACTCAACCTGCTAAAGAAATAATGGCTGTTTAGGAAGTTTGTTCATGTTTATGAGCAGAAACTAATTTTTTAAGAATTAGAGTGCCAAGAAATCTGTGACTGTATATAATTCTGCCTGTTGGGGCAATAAATAAAAAGTATAGAATAAAACTGGTGCCTCCCTGAAATGTGTTCACAGAAAGGATCAAAGTGCTTTCCTTTGGACATTTCTTAGGAATAAGAGGTCAAACTATTAAAAGGGGTCTCAGCCTGCCCTTCAAATTTAGATTGGTCTCACTTTCCTATCACTGAATGCATTTACTCAGCTGAGACAGAGAGCATCTCTGGCTTTTTTTTGAATTACTGAATTCCATTTTTTTTTTAATTACTGTATTCCATTTTCCATGGAATAAATGTTTTCCATGATAAATTCTGTGGTGGTCAGGGTGTTTTATCAGACCTTGTGCAGGGTTGGCCATGATCACAGGACACTCCTTGAAGCAGATGTGACACTCACAAGGACCCAGTCTGACACAAGCACTCATCATTTTCCCCTGAAGAATGAAGAGATGGAGAGATCTTCACAGAAACATGCTGAAGGTTTTCAATTATCAACAACTGATGTAAAAATTGATTGGAGAAAACCCTTCAGGCTGGCAGACACTGCTGAGAAAGATGCTTTGGGAGAGAGTGAATGCTTTAAATCAGGCACTTGCAGGGCTTGGTTGTCACTCTTCTTTCAATCCCATCAAGAGAAAATCGTGGCTTACTCCATATTCTGGTTTATCTAATTTAGGGTGACTGAGATCATACAAACCTCAGTGCCCTGAGTGATTGACTGCAAACTGACTGTTGGGTTTACTTCTTTCATTTTATTTGGTGTAAATATATCAAATACTTGAGTTTCATTACTTGATTCATGCTCTACCAGTTTGGGAAGTACTCACTCTTTCCCAATTAATGCAGGAAGGCAACTAAAGCCAATTATTTTTGCCTGTTTGGGAAGTTTTCCCGTTTGCTGAAAAGCTTAACAAGGGTTAATTAAAAACCCTCAAATTCTTCCCACAGGTTTTTATTTAAGTCTTTCTACTCCAGCAAACTCAGGGCCAGGCCTTAAACACTGTGTGCTATAGGGATGGATGTCTAAAGCAAATAATGAACAGGGCATAGAAGTGACATGAATGAGAAATAATCCTGATTCCAGCATAAAGAATGACCCAAAATATGGAAATGCAGCAGACTTGTGTCCTGACAACTCCTGCCCATGCTGCAAATAACAGCAAGGCACATAAGTAATGGCCTTTTCTATCTAATCTTGCCAGAATTGCTCAAGAAATATCTTTTGGGGGATTAACTGTTCCTGAACACTTTCTTCAGTGTATCAGCTCAGACAGCCTTTTTCTTTGTCGTGTCTTTCTTACCTATGAGATTCTTTTTTTCTTTAGACAAAAAGCAACTTTAACCCAGAAAGTGCAGCTTTTCAGATCCTATTAGAAAAGACCACATTTTGCTTGTGCCTTTTGTGCTGCTGGATTGAGGGAAGAAATGCTGCCACACTCATCTGGGAGTGCAATGCTCAGGGCTAACACAGGCAGCCAACCCAGGAGGAGCAGCTTTAGAGAAAACAGAACAAGGATATTGTTCTTTATCAAAAAATTCCAGTCAAACCCTTTCCATATAAATTCAGTAAATCCCCAAAGGAGAATTTAGCAGTATTTTAAAGCAGTTTTCTCTGGTACAGAGAGCAGCAGATAAAAAGGGTGGCTGCAGTCAGGAGAGATCCCAAGTCACCCAGGGATATATTTGGAACATACCTTGCTAGGATTGCTGCAAGTCTGAGCAGGACATTGTATTTGTAAGGAGTGTCACTATTCCCAATTCCCACTTTTCCAAGTCCATTCCCACCTATTCCCAAGGTGCTCACACAAACCCAGTCCTTCTTACAATCCACACTCCTTTAATACCAATACAGGCAAAATCCCTCTCTTAATTTGTCTTGGAGTTAATGTAATACTCCTGAACCAGGAGCTGGGTGATGAGAATAAATCTTCCATGTTATTCTGAAAATCAGATTATCAGAAAACACCTCCTTGGCTGTATCTATAGCATCTTGCAATGGGACAATTAAAAAATTAAGGGAAGCACTTTTTTTTACCAGAATCCCTTAAAACAGATAAAGTTCTGTTTGGATAATGTATTTCCTCTTGGAATTTTTATTGCAGGTCCTGTGCTGTTTTTCACCCCCATTATAATTCAGCTTTCTCTGGTGAAAGTCATCCAACACAGTGCTCAATAAAGCTGCACAGCAACAAATCCTGTCCTTTGGTGGATAAAGGTAATATCCTGGAATATTCATGGATTTATCTGTATTTCTGTCTGTATCTCTGTCTACCTGTAGTAATTTTCCAAGAACAATTACAGCAGCCAGGGTTACTCTCATGCTCAGGAAGGAGGGAGGTGGAAGAAGAAGGAACACGATTTTAAGTTCTGTTTTCCTGTTATCAGCTCAGGGATGGAGGAGAGAGGGATTTTTTATCTCTGTGGAGAACTGGGAACAAGTTAAGGCTGTAAGGAGCCTCCAGTCCTTTCTGGGATGGAAAAAAGATTTCACAAAATAGAGCCTCTACAGCTCATAGGATGTGAGCAAAGAAAGGTAAAAAATACTCATTTTTACACCCAGGATCACCACCCACACCAGGGATTTTACACACTGCTCATCCCCTGTGCCACCACAGCTCAGACTATTCTATTAAATCCTGGAAAATCACACTATTTGGCTCAAATTTACTGTGGGTTGAACCCTCACAGGGCAAAATGGCTTTTGAGGAACATCCATGTGCAACACAGAGCGTTTTTCTGAGCCACTGTCAGGGCAGGTTTGTGTTCACAGTGCCATAAACCTGTGCCATCACTTCCATTACAGACAGATATTCTCAGTGATGCATATCTTGTCAGAAAAAATCATCTTAAAGCCAGGGTTTGGCAGTGCAGGCCTCATCCTGTGAGGCTTATGAAGGAAAAAAAAAATTCCCAAAGCTTATTTTGAAATAAAAATATTGATTTTAGCTGATTCTCTACTCAGTGGATAAATATGAGATTTCATCTTTCTTTGGGAAGCCTGGGAACACAGGGTTTGGGTGTCCCTGCTGCAAAGGGACATGGGCTGGCTCTGGAATTACACTTTATTAGACCAAGCTGTTTGTTGATAAAGCCCCCAAGTTTATTTCAACATTGCTTTATCACCTCCTCCAGCTGCAACAACCCAACAACCCTTTTTTAGGCAGG
This sequence comes from Eopsaltria australis, assembly GCA_034509425.1. Taxonomy (NCBI): domain Eukaryota; kingdom Metazoa; phylum Chordata; class Aves; order Passeriformes; family Petroicidae; genus Eopsaltria; species Eopsaltria australis. The sequence goes on from JAVTVJ010010685.1 coordinate 1,502,024, forward strand.
TTTTCACTTATCCCTAAAACGGGCAAATTCTTATGAGATTTCCTTCTGGAAATCATTCTGAAGGCTGCATGAAAATCACAGGCAGAAACTGTCCAGCTTTTTGAAACCAAAATATTTGGATTTTCTGCCCTTCCAATCCTGTTGCCACCTCCATTAACACACAGGGAGGGAGATGCCCTTTAAAGCTCCCTTCCAACCCAAACCATTCTGTGATGCCATGAGCTGAAAGGTTTGGCTGGCACTGGAATCACTGCCCTGCCAGGGTGTGCTAGAGGATTTCCTGAGGGTTCAGACGTGCAGTTTCTATTAATTGAGTTGAACTTTTTATTCTGTGAGTGTGTGTGTGCTCTCCTGTGTCACTCCTTGCAATGCTTTTCCCTCAAGTCAGCACCAAAGGCAGAGTGTCAGATGGTAAAGAGCTCTGATGAGGGGAAAAAAATGAAGGAAGGCAGCAGAGATTTGAGTTCTGGCTTCTTCCCTCCACTAACAAGGAAGAAATGTTAGAAGGTTTGCAAGGAAGATTAGAAGAAAATAAATTCAAAATCCACTGTGACCTTCCACAGCTGGAATCAAAGAGGGGGAGGAATTGTGATAGCTGGAATCTGAGGCAACAACACTGTTTGCACGTGAGGGAGTATTGCAGAGATTTGCATTACAACCAACTCAATTTATCTGCACTTAAAGCCATTTTTGAAGCCATTGTTTCCATTTCTAAAAGTGTGACTGGAAGAAAAAAGAACTTCCAGCATTATCTGGCTGTGGGGCTGAGGGACATTTCCTGTGTCTCCAGGTGTGAGGATGCTCCTCCTGCACTTCTTCCTCACCTCCCAGGCCCAGAGGATGAGGAGGAACAACTCCTTGAAGCTAATTGAATTATACTGATTCCAAGCAAAAATTAAAAAACCCCCTTTTGTTAGTGATAATTGACATTCTTTCTTTCAAATGAGAGAAAAAAATCAGCATTTTTATAAGGAATGAAAATCCCCATTTGTAGCTTTCTCTCCAAATCTTTAGGGCTTTTGATTTTCCAATAAATAACAAAAGTGAGGACTTATTAAATAAAGCTAAATCTTGTGATGAAGAGCAGGAGATCCTCAACACTGGGAAATCAGTCAGCAACTCCTTTAATTTTCCCCTCTTTACAGCTACCAGATCAATGGGGCACTCAGAATTGCAGAGGAAATTCTTAACATGAACACTGCTAAAGCATTTTCATCTCCAGAGCTTGCCAAGAAAATGCAGGTGTTCCTGGAGCCCCAGGTAATAAAAACCCAGGGCTCCTGGGTCTGGTATTCCTGACAAAAGGAACTCATCTTTCTGCTTGGGAGATAATTGCAGGTGATGTTTATTATGACAAAAATCAAAGAGTGATTAAGGACATAGACAAAACTTCATCACTTTCTTCTTTTCTGCCTCATGATTAGGTTTTGTGGCTGGAATCTCAGCTATCAGGTGAAATTTAATAGGAGAAAAGTAAAAAAAAAAATAGCTCTAGAATATGATGATATAAAGGATGTTTCAGTCTCTGTACTCATTTCCCCCTTCCACAAATCTTATATCTTCCTGTGTGTTTGCTTTTTTCTTTTCTCATGATTTCTCTGAACCTTTATCAGAAGAGTGTTTTAAAAAGACAAATGGATTAACCAGCAGACATGGAAACAGTCTACATGAATGTGGATTCAATTAACATTTTCCATGGGAAAAACTCACTTGAGACAGGTCAGGAGCGCTTGGTAAAAAAAAACTGGAGGCATCCCTGTTCATTTACAGCTAATAAAATAATAAAAACTTCCAGCTTTTTCCATGAGGAGCTTGCTGAGCTTGGGCACCAGGCTGGTTCTGTCTCTCTCTGAGTTTTCTTTCATTCCAGGTAACCCACATGGACCAAGGAGAGGAACCATAGAAAGTGGCCAATATTTCCTATTTCATTGTTTGGGTTATTTTAAACATTTACTACCTTGGAAAAAAATTAAAGGGGATGACAAGGCAGAGTCAGAGTTGACTGAAAGGCTGTGACAGTTTTAGAGGAGTTTATCCCTGTGTTCTACACTAGTGGAGAGATGAGGGACATTGCTGAGCTGTTGAACACAGACACTGGGGCAGCTGCATCTTGGCAAAATATTCAACTCCTGAAACCAGACATCACCATTCTTTGGGTGGAGCTAATCAATGAAAAAAAAAATATATTAACCCTTGTGGAATTCAGCATAACTCACCTATTCTGCATTTTTATTTTTTTATGGAAGGTGCTCTGCTCCAGGCCCAAGGAGAGCCATCACACATGACCTCCCATAAAACAAATGTCATGTTTGCTGTAGAAAGTGGCTGCTGCAGCTACAAATGAGATATCTCAGAGCTGAAATCCTGGTTGCTCTCAGTAAGGGATCTCAGCCTTTGCTCTTCCAATTTATTATGATCTTAATAATTTGATGCAAGAAGAAAAGATGTTTTCAAGGAGCAGCCAGGGATCCATCCTCCCGCAGCACAAGGAAATGCCAGCACAGCAGCATTTGGGGTGATTTCCAGTGCCAACCTCAGAACCTGCTGCTTGTGGTTGTTGGCTTTGCATTAATACAGAAACCAAGTGTGATGAGGATTCACCTCTTTTTGCCCTCAATTTACCCAGAGAAGCTGTGGCTGCCCCTGGATCCCTGGCAGTGCCCAAGGCCAGGCTGGACAGGGCTTGGAGCAGCCTGGGACAGTGGAAGGTGTCCCTGCCCATGGCAGGGGGTGGAATTAGATGATCTTTAAGCTCCTTTCCAGCCCAAACCATTCCATGATTCCATTTTGCTTGCAAAAGATTGACTTAGATTTCCTAAAACTCTTTTACACTAATAACATTTTAAAATGAAACAGCTGAACTGATGACAAGGGCAGGCCACACCTCATTAATAGTGCTTCCCAAACTACGGCCTGGAAATAACTCATGTATTTTTAAAAGGCTGCTGGGTTCATTGAAGGGATTGCATAATTCCTTCATTACCATGGTAAGGCAGTTAAATCAATAATTAAAATTAGAATTTCAAAGTCCTTAAACCTACTGGACCTGTAGAAAAGCTGCCAGTGAAAAAAGCCTTATAAAACCTTGTCAATATATCACAGATCCAAGGGAATCACAACCCCAAAAGAGCTGTTACAGGGACATAAATTAAGCCTTTAATAGGCTGCTTTGCAGTGAGTTTTTTAGTCTCTGAAAGAATGAATTGGATGTCTCCTTCCCTGAGCTGGAATAGCATTAATAAGATTTCCAGTATATTTAAATTAGCTGTTCAGAATTTGCAGGTGACACACAAGGAGCTGAGCCCTGAAGTCCAAAATCCCATCAGAGTAAGAGAGGCAAAGCAAAAGCAAGCTCTGCAAAAAAATATATGTCAGCTCATGGAAATTAAATGTATTTTTGAACCCAAACTCTTCTGCCCAGCCTGCAGCAAAGATCCAAATATCCTTCATTAATAAAACAGACATATTTGGTTAGATCATCCCCATATGGAGAATAACCTCCTCCCCTGCAGAACTTATTAGAAAGAGCAGAAATGCTATTCTATTCAGTTAAAAAAAAAACCCTGAACAAACCAAACCCCAAATCAACCGAGATGCAAAAATCAAATATTGCCATCACGAGATAACAAGATTAATAATGGACATGTCATGCAGAGAAGTGGTTAAATAAGTATGTCCACATAAAATTGCTGTAGTAGAAGAAATGATGAAAAATGAAATCCTTAGCTAATTGCTAAATGGAAGTTTACAAGAGTGCATGCTCATGTGTGACTTTTTATATAGAAGCAGGCACTGACATCTACGTCTCATTTTGAAAGCCTTCTGTTCAAGCCTCTATTTTCATCTTTGCTGAGTGAGAAGGAGCCAGCCCAGTTTAAAACAAGAGGAAATCGAAATACCACACATCTAAAAAGAGCAAGTGTGACAAAAAGTGATTTCTGCTGTGACATTTTGAAGGAGTGCAGGGTAAAGCGAGCAGGTTCTATCTAGAGCAGCGTAGATGTGACAGGTGTCACTTATATCACTTACAGCACTTACAGGGCCAATATAAAATGTAACATCTAGGAAATTCAGTCCTGCCTTTCCTCCACAAGAATTGGGAGCTAATTTGCCATATCTGTCTTCAGACAATCAGGAATATTTGGGGTATTTAAATTAGCAACTGTCTTTATTCTTTGTCTGCATTTCAAATATCCAGGGCTTTGCCCAGGGCAGTTTAAATCCCAGAGTGCCAGGACACTGTAGGTGCCATTATGAGAGGTCATCCCAAACTTAATTCCTTTCCTTGAATAAAAACTTTCCAGTCCCATCACCTTCCCACTTGGACACAGGTCCCTAAATCTCTTCAAGCCCTTTCCAGGTCCTCTGAACAAGAACAAACTTCCCAAGGAAAAGCAAAGCTCAGGTTGCCACATCAATTCACATGGCAGCCCTGATTGCAAGGACAATTCCCTTTCAGCTGCTGCAAAAAGCATTCTGGGGGAAAAGGGAAAAGGGACACTGGCACAGGGTGCCCAGAGAAGCTGTGGCTGCCCCTGGATCCCTGGCAGTGCCCAAGGCCAGGCTGGACAGGGCTCGGAGCAACCTGGGACAGTGGAAGGTGCCCCTGCCCATGGCAGGGGTGGCACTGGATGAGCTTTAAGATCCTTTCCAACCCAAACCATCTGCATTTCTATAATATTTCAGCAGTTCCTGGAGGCTGGAAATCATCCTTTCTAGCAAGGTTTGAAGCAGAAAGGCTGTTGGTGTGCGCTGAATAATTCTACAGGCTGCAATATTCTGGATATACTAATTTAATTCCAATTTAAACGTGATGGAATTCTGTTTGTTTAATTGGAGTTTTCAAACATCCCTCAAAGATGTTAATTTTCCCATTAGTTACTCTTTTATTCATTAGCATTAAGCAAGAGGCGAGGAGTAAAAATAGGTTGAGAACAAAAAAAAATCAGAAAACCAAACTAGTAGTCTCTTATATCCTTAAAAGCATTAAAATGTAGCTAATTATTTTTTGTTAATAAATACTTCCTGGAGTGAGAAATGGCAGTGCAATTAAAATCTAATGCCCAAGCTCTATTTTGAGCCCCCTTTTTTGTCTCTGAGGTAAACCAAATAAAGCAGGTACATCCACGCACTCTCTCCTTTAAAAGAATGCTGTTCTAACAGATGAAGATGAAGTGTGACTCAATATCTGCATCACTGATGGTGCTGATGGGGAGTGATTCTAAAATCTGAATTATGAACCAGAGCCCGTGCTGGAATATGTCATTTCACATCCTGGATTTGCCAGAATAACACAGAGGGACCCAGTCACTGAGCTTGCTCATCCCCTAATTGGTCCCTGGGAAGGAAGCTCTCACCTGGCTCTGGAGGAGCTCAGGGAGAGGGAGAGCTCTGCCGTCCACCCACACACACATCCACCCACAAACCTCCCTGCCTCAAAGCTTCCCATGGCTTCCTGCTCTTCCTGGCTTGATTAGATTTCCTCAGCTGCCCTAAGAGTCCTTAAAAACCCATCCAGCAGGCAGGAGTGCCAGGAGCACCAGCCATGTGCCTCCGGACCTGATGTTTCTTTAATTCCGTGAGGCAAAGCAGCAGTGACAGCCCGAGAGTGAATAATTCACCAGAAGGCTCTGGGGAACAGCTGTGGAGCTGTCCTGGCACTCTCAGCTCAGGGGCTCTGAGGTGAAGCACTGGAGGGTTTCTCTCCCCACATCCCCAGAGTGGTGGCCCATGAGAAACCATCTGGCTGGCCAGGAGCTCCCAGTTAGTCCCAGTGTGCCACACACAGAACCTGCGGGAGAGGAAGGAGCCAGGCAAGAACCCACTGGGTGATGCTCGTTATCTGGGGCTGGGGAGAGTAGGGGTTGAAATAAATTAATTTTTGGTCAGTGAAGGAGATGGGGAAGGTGTAAAGGTCACCTCAGGCACCCCCAAGAGGGACAGAGCTGTGGCTTCTGTCTCCATCAAGCAACCCTGCCTAGGGTTTGCATGGCAGTGGCTGAAGAGAGACCAAAGTCAACCCACACGAGTGCCTAAAGAGCTTCCTTGTCTTCTTGGACTCAGAGTCTGTTCTAACCTAAATGACTGGGATTCTATGCCAAATTCTATCCTTCTATCCCAGGATTCCACCCCAGGATTCCATCCCCTGGGGCAGGGGGAGTGGCTGTGCAGTGCTCAGCCGCCAGCTGGGGTTAACCCTCGACAGATGCCAGGCAGATTCTTTCCTCCTGATTTGTATAAAATGAAGCCATTTGGTGGGTCCGTCGTTCTCCCTTAGGTACACGGGATAAATAAACCCAGAAGTGTTCAGCAAACCTCCTCTGCTGCAGGGATTAGCAACAGGGGAATTAGTTATGTAAATCACTTGGGCCTTCAGAGTACAAAACACACATCAAGACTCAAATCACTCACCCAGAGAAAACTCCACCTTCCTCCTGAAATCCACAAAGGTTTTCCCCTTGATTGTAGATTTTCCCCCAAATAAGACCTTTCATACTCCATCACAGCTTCACTGAACTCTCTCATTCTGCCTCCCATTATTTCGCATCTATCGCTTAGGGAGAATCCTCTTTTCCTGACTGTCATGCCTAATCCTTTTTCTCCAGGCATAAATTTCCTCCCCCACTGTTCACCCAGGCTTGACACGGATGCCCGACCCCGTCACAGCAGGGAATTACTCAGGAGCAGAGCTTTTCAGTTCTGGAGGGATAACAGCGTTCTGAGTCAGGAAACCACCCTGATAAACCCATGGCAGGGGGAAAGCCGGAATTCCCCCGTCCTCATGCAGCTGGGGGGCTTGCAGGGTTCAGCTGAGCCCAGGAGGAGGCAGAGTGTGGGAAGAAGGCTCAGGAATCACCTTGATGCTAAGTGGGGGTGAACTTCCCCTTTACCACTGTCACAGAATATCTGCCTCTCATATAATCACCAAGATTTCCCATTTTCCCTCCTGTTCTTCCTAGCAAGTTTTCCCACATTCTTCTTCACAGCGACTCCCAACTCACACCGCACCTTCCTGTGGTCCTGCAGCTGCCTTTGCCTGCTGAGCTTTCAGCTGTCCCTGACTGTCCCTTGGACACCCTGCTCAGGCTGTTGATGCCCTCTCAGCAGGGTTGTGGTTTCCTCCCCAAGGAGGAAACTTGCTGAGGTTCTGGTGCTGTGAAACAGCAGCAAAAACTTCATCTTCTCCCTCATTTCCTTAGTCCACCATCTTACTTAAATAAGGGATCACCTTTAGGCTTTTCTCACAGAATCACTAAGGTTGAAAAATCCCTGTAAGATCATCAAGTTCAGCCATCAACCCAAAACCACCACCACGTTCACCACTAAGCCACATCCTCAAAAAATCCACACATTTTTGAACACTTCCAGGGAAGTGTTCACATCACCACCACTGATTTTGGAAAAGAGACAGACACTGCAGCTCTCTCCTCATCCCCTCAGCATGAGGAGTGATGTTCTGGAGACAGGGAGCTCGCAGGGCTGACCTGGGCTCTGCACCCTGAGCTGCTCCTCTGATGACTCCATCCGCTCTTTAAAGCCTGGCTTTTGGAAAAAAAAAACCAATCTGAAACTGATGTAAAAGAGGTTTTTTATCCAACATGCCAATCTCTGGCAGCGTGCAGGGTGCCAGCTCTGCTCCTGAGCTGCAGGAACAGCTGCTGCTCGTGGAGATGCACAGCTCTAGAGGGCTCCGAGGGAAAACTGCCCGAGCATCGAGCTCTCCTACACGTGCAGAGGCACTTACTAACCCCAATAACAGTGCTGCAGGGTATCTTTTGCCTTCTCATTGTGCAGGGATTAAAGCTCGGCTGCCTCGATCAGAAAGCTGTCCTGATTGCTCACAAACTCTCAGCCTCCCCAGTTAAAACTGATTTAAAGAGACAGGGAAAGCAATGAGAACACAGCTCCCACTCCGTCCTGTAAAACAAACTCAATTGACACCTAATTATGTGCAAGTCAGACTCATTCCTATTTCCTTTGCCAAGCTGCTCTTTAGTTTTGATCTCACGGGGTGCTCACCCTCACAAGGAGGGAGGCTTTGATTAGGAGGAAGGAAAAACTCTTGGAGAGGAGAAAGGCTGAGTGAACAGAGGTACCCGCAGCACGATGCTGCCTCTGCCCCTCACCTGCTCTGTGACCTCGGGCGTGTGGCTCTGGCATCTGGGCTTTGATTTCCCTGCTTTTAAAGGAGTGGGGGAAGCAATCAGTTCCCTCCTCCGCATCCTATTTGGAGACAACGAACCGCGAAGTGCTGAACCCGAGCAGTAAAACCATTCCCGCAGCCTAATGACAGCTCCAGAGAAGCAGCAGAATATATCCATTTTCCTCCATCTCTTTAATGAAGAGAAAAGAAAGCCCCTGCCCTGGCTGAGAGCAAGCAGCAGCACTGCAAGTGATGCACCGAAATGTAGGGAACACGCTGGAGCGCAGGAATTGGGTTACAAGGCTGTTTGCAAATTAATGGCTAAATCAATTAAATGAAAGCATGGGATTTCTCTTGAGGAAAGTCTGGTCACAGTCGCAAGGAGAAGGGGAGGGGTTGTGGAGCAGGGATGACATAATCACGTTTGCGAATCACCAGCAGTGTGCATGCTTTAATCCATTAATGGGGTTTTTATCTGTGATCATAAAAAGCAGGTTACATTCAGCCTGGAAGGGAGCGAGGGTTGCAGGAGAGGGGAGGGGAGAGAAAGACAGGGAGGGAGAGAGAGGCAGAAAGCGAGGGAGAAAGAGAGCACAATTCACTGGGTGGATTTCTTGCAAGCTTGGGGCTGATAATTCGGGATCTCAGGAGAGCAGCTTCTCAGAACAACGTGCCCTGCTCAGAACGGACCGACGGCAGACAGTGGCTCAGCCCTGCCGATATTTTTTAAGCCCTCCTTGCAGTTTGATGGGCATTCCCAGTGCTTTTGTGCACGTCTCGGGAAGCGTTGACGTGGAAAGGAGCAGCGAGGAGGGGGAGGTTGGAGGAGAAAGCTGCAGCTCCTCTAAAAGCACGGAGGGCATGCAGGGGAGCGGGCGGGCTGGGGAGGAGGGCGAGCTGGGGACACCTCTCGCCATGGTCCCCCGGTGCCGGCGCCGCGCAGTTTCGGAGATGTCCCTCCTGTGACTGGACGCACCATGAGCATCTGGGAGCTGCTGCTGGCTTTCGTGGTGGTGGTGCTGATGCTCGTGGCCCTGCTGGCCAACGTGCTGGTGCTGATGTGCTTCCTGTACAGCGCCGACATCCGCAAGCAGGTCCCGGGATTGTTCATCCTCAACCTCACCTTCTGCAACCTGTTGATGGCCGTGTCGAGCATGCCCCTGACCTTGGCTGGGATCATTTACAAGAGTCAGCCCGGAGGAGATCAGGTTTGCCACGTCGTGGGCTTCCTGGAGACTTTCCTCACCACCAACTCCATGCTGAGCATGGCAGCTTTGAGCATTGACAGGTGGATTGCTGTGGTCTTCCCCCTGAGTTATCACTCCAAAATGCGGTACCGGGACGCTGCCCTCATCCTGAGCTACACGTGGCTGCACTCGGCGTCGTTCCCCATCGTGGCAGCTTCCCTCTCCTGGCTGGGTTTCCATCACCTCTACGCCTCCTGCACGCTCTGCAACAAGAGACCGGAGGATAGGACACAGTTCGTGATTTTCACTGGGGTCTTTCACGCCCTCAGCTTCCTCCTGTCCCTTGTAGTGCTGTGTTTCACATATCTCAAAGTGCTGAAGGTGGCACGGTTCCACTGTAAGCGGATCGACGTGATCACCATGCAGACCCTGGTGCTGCTTGTGGACATCCACCCCAGGTAAGCTCCCTGCGAGCTCAGCACCCGTTCATGGCACAAGAAGTGAGGAGTTGTGTTAAATATAGACTAATCTGCCTCACAGCAGGGAATGGGAGGGGGACAAAACAAGCATCCTCCCGGCTGGTGTCTATTCTGCATGTTTCTTTTCACTTGTTTTTAATTCTCTGACTTCAGAACTCATTTTTTGTTAGGCTTAAGGATTTGTTTTAGGAGGGAGAGCAAAGAAACAGGCAGTTTTGGCTAAGCATGCACTTCCCTTTGAGACAGTGATCAGAACACTTCCCTTTGTCTCTGAAGGTGGATTTAGTGGTCGATAGCTTTGCGTTTTTGGGGCACTGTCAGCTCAAAACGCTGCTGGATCCCTGAGAGGGAGGAGGCTGCACATGTGCCTTGGAGTTTGGAAGGGAAGCTGAGCGCTGCCTGCTGCTCCTTTTCCCAGCAGCTTCCCCATTGCTGTGCTCTCTGTAACTTTATCATTCCTGAAGGCAGAATCCCAAGGGAATTACATCTGCAGAATTCATGTGCTCGAATGCCTGTACTTAAACCTTAAGTGAGAGAGAATTCAGTAGCGATGTTAATGTGACAAACAAGGGATGTGTAAAGCTCATTTTAAATGAGATACTTTAGGCAAGTCCCTTGTGCCTCGAGACAGGAGGAGAAAAGTCCCCAGGGACTGGCAGGATTGTGGGCTGGAAGGCAGGAACCAAACAGGGAGAGAGAAAGACGTGCAAAAGTCACGCCAGGGATTATGCACAAGCTGTAAATCTTGCATGAATAATCAATGCATGGATCTGGAAGGGATGCGGGCTTGGTGTGTGATACAGGGTAGAAATCTGCCTGGAATCCCATCTGACCATCCCTGCTCCCCTTTGCTCCTCGGGCTGGAGGCAAACACCAGCCTGTCCATTTGCAGCCAGCCAGGAGCAAAGCTCAGAGCACGTGTGGCTGTCCTCAAACACAGGTCATGGTCTGGGGATGCCTGAGGCTGAGACAAATAAGTCTGGAAGGATCAGGGCAGGGCAGCACATTTTAGAGGAACAGAAACATTTGCTCAGAATTCTCCTGTTAAGCTGTTTGAGCTGTGTCTTGACCAAGAATGCAGAGCAGAACTTTGGGCAAGTCTTGCTGCCGTTCTTGAGAAATGCAGGTATAAATCTTCCCTTATTCACCAAGCCACACTGAGGAAAAAAACACCCTCCTGCCCTTGTGCTGTCTGGTTGATGAACTGTGCCTTGACTGCCTTAGTTCCTGCAGCATGAGGAGATGTGGTGGTCACTCCCAGGAAAGTGCCATAAACCCAACCCAGGGCTGTTTGAAACTCCACTCATTTTGCCTAATGCTAAAAGTATGCCTGGACTGCACAGTAAAGTTTAGTAAAAGGGCAAAAACCTCAGCGTTATTTCTCCTCCTCTGCATTTTTTCTGGTTGAGGTTGATTTGAGGGTGTTTGTGCGTTTTGTGCTCCTCTCACTGCGGGATGGATTCAGCGGGGCTGGGGGAATGACGCTTCCTTTCTCCGGGGGAGACAGAGTTATGCAGGCACTTTGCTGTGAGTTCCCTGCACCCTTGATGCTCACCTGTGGCCTCAGTTTATTCTGATCCCTCTCTCTAAGAAAGGAGAGTTTTAGCTTCTTTTCTACACTACGGAACTTTTGGCTGATTTGACCAACGGAGGGGCTGCTTTAACCAGCTACAGCTCCTGCTGCTGAAAGGGGCAGCTCTCAGGTCACCTCCCCTCCTGTGAGAGCTGCACAGGGGCTGCAAAGAAAGACTGGAAGAGTCAGTGATGCTCAGAAATGTCTGACATAACAAAGGAATTATTTGCATTACATAACAGGCAATTTCAGGGTGCCCTGTAGTACCTGACAGCACAGCCGTGGGTGCTGGGAGGGTCCAAATGACAGAACAAAGTTTGCAGTCCCACTATAGACTACTCTGACTCCTCTGGCTCTTTGCAGGGTCCAGTTTCAACGCTGGGAAATGAGTACAGACAATTTTCTGCTTCCTGTGACTCAGAATGCACCTGCAGGGGGGTCTGGTGACAGGCGTTGTGACAGATGCCTTTATTACCTGTGACTTAGAGAGACACGAGTGATCTCCTGAAGATCATTCAAAGTGAGCACAAAGGAAACCTCCAAATACCCTAAAAATCTGTGTGAGTGTTTAGGGCACATATCCTTCCAAGTTAGCTGAGGCTTTTTTAGTGGATCCTGCTTTTTCTTTGTTCTTAAGACCAAAATATCTTGGGTATTGTGGGAGATTTGGGCAAAACTTCGCTGAAGTGCTTAACCCATGTATTTCTTAATTCAAATTATCTATATTATCTTTTTTGGTGTATCCAGCTCTACACATCTTAAGATCCAGTGTTCCATAAACTTTGTTTAAAATACCAAACCTTCAAAGAGATGTATCTCAGATTTCCTGGGATATTAAAATCTTTAAATGAAGGCTTAGTCAATAATCCTATTCTATTACTGATGTCACTGCTAGAACTCACATGTGTCTTGTCTTAGTGCAGGAAAGTGTGTGCAAAAGCAAAATATTCATCTGTGTACATTGTCTACATGAAGGAGTGAGATAAAATACCTTCCTCTGTGATGTGGTATTTATTGGATACATCTGGAAAGGCTGGACAAAAGAAATGTGTTTAAGTCTACCAGGATGATGGCTGAGCTCCAGGAGTGAGAGACAGCTTTGCATGTGCCAGTAAGGAAAAGATGTAACTGGGGAAACAGAGACAAAAATCACAGCACTCTATTCTCCCTAACAACACCTTAATTGAACCTGCTTTGGAGATTCACTTTCCTCTATTGCCATGGGCTTGGGATATTATGAATTTAAGAACACAGGTCTTAAACAAAGCTCAGGAAACTCTCAGATCATTTTTCTGCAGATTAAAATACTCCAAGTTCCCCAGGTCTTGCAGAATTGAAAGCACACAAGTTCCCTTAAAAAGGTGTTTTTTTCCTTCTCAGCTGCCATTTCTAGCTGCAAATTACTCACATATAGAACATGGAACACCTTTAAATGTGTCATTTTCTTGAAGAGAAAGACAATTTGTCAGGAGAACAAACTTTTCCTCCGGTATTTGTTTCATCACATCACAATACCTGCTTTGGGGACTGGCAATGTAAGACCAAATTCAGAATGGAACAGAAGAATCACTTTTTCTTTAACCCAACCAGAGGAACTCATTGCTACAGAGACCACTGAAACACCCTGAGATCCTCAGGACACAACATGTGTTTGGATGTTGATAAAACATTTACAGATGGAGTAAATAATGTAAGGGTATGGCCATGAGCCTCAGAGCTAGGAGAGAGTGCAGCCTCAGAGTGAGTCATCAATTAAAAATTTACAACAAAAATGGAAAGACCAATGCCAAACAGTTGGGTTTTTAAAGAAATACATACAAATACAGGACATGAGGCAGCGTGCTCAGTTTGTCTGAATGTGCCACTGTGCAAGGAGTCAACACATGGCAACTCTGCCACGTGCACAGTGAGGGGTTCAGGATGGCAGCCTGGCTTTGCTGTGCCCTTTCCAGAGGGATTTATTGAGGTACAGGCAGTTCTGGAGATACCAGTGCTGCCCAATGCACCTGCCTGGAGTAGACAGGAACTCATCCACTTCCCTCAGAACTCATAGGGAGCACAGGAGTCACTCAGGCAGACAGAGGGAGAGGATGAGCTTGCACATGAATCACTGTTTTCACAAACAAATGCGCTGATTTCAGGGATTTTTTGCACTGAAAGCAAGGTTTCACCCTGTGCTCCTTGCTGGCACACCAAGGGAATTCAGAGCTCTCTGGTGCCCTGCCGAGCCCACCAAGAGGAAACTCAAAGGGACAGCTCTTGTCCTAAAATACCATAGGTAGGAAAAATCCAGGGTGTGACTCATTTGTACCTGTTTAGTGAGAAACAGGGCTGGTTTGAGGAGAGGAATGAGGTGATCCCAGCACTGTGGAGTCATGAAACAATTCCAGCTTTGCAGAGCTTTCAGCACAGCAGCCCTGCAGATCTGATGGAATATTTATGGCCACACAGCTCACAGCTATGGGATACAGTGGCTGCTCCAACATTAGGCTGAAGGTTCAGAGTGTTCTTTTTCCCATTATGATTTTGTTTTATTTATCTTGCTGGGAAGTTTCTCCTCTGCAAGGCAGTGGTGTTGGGATTGCTGTTTCTAGGGAAGCAGAGTGCTGCCCATCACACACTGGATATTTTCCAAACCTCTGAGTGTCATCTTGCCTGCAAATACAGCTTACAGTATCTCAAAAAGGAGCTGCAAACCGAATTCAAGGATGAATTCCACCAATTTTACCATAGATCAATTGATATAATGGGGGTGTGTGCACATAAATACACAATCATGTATTTGTCAGTAACTTTTTGGAGGGTAAGATGATCAGACAACACATTAATATTCGGTATTGTCCCACATAAATTCAGTGAATTGTTGTTATTGGTTTATGCAATTAAAACAGATTGTTCTCCATCATTCCAAGGTGAAGCCAGTGTAATTTTTTCCTGATGTTATGATTGATGCTCCTGTTTGTGTTGAATGTCCCACAGCGTGCGGGAGCGTTGTCTCGAGGAGCAGAGGAGACGGAGGCAGCGGGCAACGAAGAAAATCAGCACCTTTATTGGGACTTTCATACTTTGCTTTGCACCTTATGTAATTACAAGGTAAGTGTGAACCCACATCCTGGAAAAGGCTGCTGAGATGCACTCCTGTCTCAGGGAAGTAGGGCACTCCGAGCCAGAAAATCATCCCAGCCTCCTGTGAAAATTTGATGAGCCATTTCCACTCCTGTGACAGAGGTAGCATTTACTGAGCTAACAAGTGATGTAAAATGCCACAGTGCTTCTCCACTCAGCCCTGATGCAGTCTGAGCCCCAGACTCTGCTCACTCAATGCCTCTCTGCTCAGCCCTGATGCAGTCTGAGCCTCAGACTCTGCTCACTCAGCCCAGTCATGGAAGGGATTTAGGAAGTCAGTCCATAAGGTTTTGCAGACTTTTTTTTGTTGTCACCTACTGCTCTGGCTGACTCCCCAGTCCAGGGGTTGATCTCCAGGGAAACACTTGCCTGAATATCTCAGACTGTAAAAATTTGGTCAACAAGATCCAGATGAGGTGAGAACATGGTCCACAGACTTAAACAACAGTTTTATCTGATTGGGTAGAGTTTATTAGTCATAAATATCAAATATCAAAGCTGTGCTGGCTCATAACTAAAAAAAAAAAAAACTTCTTGTGATTTATGGTCAGATGTGTATCCATGAGCTTATCTCTGGAAATGGCTCCTGTGGGAAACACTAAATTACTCCTCTGAAATAAAAAGTGTTGGAAAGTGACTACATCCAGAAAAAAGTTATCTAATTGTTGAAGGAAATTTACAGCTTGCATTCCTTATTAAAAGATTTTGGGAAAACTGAGATGCTGCTATGCACAACAGAGAAAGAAAAAAAGATAAAGGCATCTCCTCTTCCAATACTATTAAGTAGAAATTAGTGGGGCTGACTTCAGTCAAACTCAGATCCACCTTTAAAAAATCATTGAAAAAGCTGGATTAAGAGTCAATATAATCGAACATTTGGCCAGCCTTGAGCTTTTCCAATTCAGTGTAATGTCCTGAATTTCCAGAATTAGAAAATTAAAGTATTTTACTAGAACTACCTTCACTTTCACTTGGTGGCCACAAGACACCACTGCAAGCCATGCACTTAAATGGTGTGAAAGGATTTGTAATCAAGGACGTTTAACCTTAGTTCTCAAGCTGTAAGATATTAAAGTATTTAATGGTTAATGGTTAATTTTCATTTCATGCTGGGCCTGTGAACTATGAAATCCTCCCAGTCAGAGAATAGCTGGTGGCTCACCCTAAGTGACATTGAGGGCTCTAACCAGAGCTGTCAGGAGTACTTCTGTGCTCCTCCAAAGGCATCTCAGCACTCAGACACCACCTCCCCACCTCCTCTTCACTCCATGCCATCCCAATCTGTGTCCCAGTGGCCTTAAGACAGAGGAGAGGGAGTAGAAAAACCCTGAGCCTTCTCCCTTTAGTCTGTACAAGGATGACTTCAATGTTCTTCTGCTGAGGAACAGCTTCTCCTTAGAGAGTGATGGTGAGGAGAGGAAAAATTCAGGGTCCTGTGTGCATGAGGATGGTTTGGGGTAGGGTGGGAGCTGGTCAGACCTCTCAGGAGGGGTGAAGTTTCCCACATTTCTGGCCTTTTCTGTTCTGATATTTGTGAGGGCATCACTGCACAGCAGACTAAGGGCAATTCCCTCCTCATCTCCCTGACAGACCTTGCAGGGCTTTTGCAGGGCTGGGTGCTCCAGGACACTCATCCCTTCCTCCCTGGGCCTCACACACAGGGCTGAGCGTGTGGGCACCGAGAGGATTAGGATAATTTGATTTTAATTGTGTAATTCATGGACTATGTCCAGTGCTTTGCATTCTCAAGAGAGACACAATCAATCACAGTTCAAGCCGTGGGCAGACGTCAGGAGAGGGAGTGCCTTGCTCAGCCTCTCCTAATCAGCAATATATTTCAATTAAACATGATTTTAAGTACTCCCTGAGCTGGGGGCTGACAGCAGCAAATCACAAGGTTTTACTGCAACATCTTCCTGTTTCCACACTAAAAGTATTCCATGAACCAGTGAGGGAGTTGTGCTCATGACCCCAGAGAGATAAATGCTCCTCCAGATAAATCAGAGTTTTTCAGACCACATGAAGGACAAAACCAGATTAGGCACTTCATTTATCAAGAAAACACCCTTCTAATTAGTTCAGTGGATGACCTTAAGTGGTGCATCAGAATCTGATTGTCTTTGATCCAGTGTTTCCACTTTACCAGCACGACAGGTGTGTTCCCCTATATTATATATTTCTAGGCATAGCTTGTTTTTTGTTTTGTAAAATTGCTACACTTCTCTTCCTTTGCTATATTTATCATTATGCAATTAAATATACTCATTCCAAACCTCTTTTCTCCAAGGATCTTTTTTTTCATAAGAAAAATGAAGATAAGTCACACTAGTTTCTAATATTCATTTCCAACTCCAGGCGTTTCATACCGAAATACAGAACTTGGCTCATGTAAGTTAATAAGTGCTGTCAAAAGTGTGAGGAAATTGGCCTTAAATTAAAAATCCTGAAGTAATAGCAGGCAGAAGTTCATAGTCCCAAGCCCTCAGGTTACAGAAGAGGATGGAGGAACAGGCAGAAGATGATTAAAATTCTGTTGTTTCATCTCTGGGGGACAGGAGGAAAGCAAAGCCTGTTTTTAAACTGCTGTTTGCCCTCTGCATATGCAGATCCTGCTTGGGCACACAAGAAACACAGAATTCCTCTGCAATTTGTGTTCTTCAGCCTCCCAGCTGGGTGGGCACACGTTCAGTAAAATATTTTGGTGTAGTGATTAACTGCACATGCAAATAAAGGATTTCCAGTGTGCATTTTGTGTGCAGAGATCAAGGTCACACTCCTCAACATGGCATTCTCGTTTGTTTACTGAAGGGGAAATAAAATAATTGGATAGCCCCGTGAAATGACACACTCCACAGAGTTCTAAGTCTCTAAAATATGAACAAAATACCACAGAAAAAGAGCTTACAGCTTTGAAATAAAAAGGGTTGGAAGACCAGACAGTAGAAGAGAAGCTTATGAAAGCAAGCCAGGGAATTATGTAGTTGATACTGTAAAATTTAATTTACAGGTAGTGCTGAAATATTAATGTTCCTTCACTGAAAATGTCTTCTTTTAGGCTGAAACGCTTCATGGAAATGGAAGCTATGCATATAATTTCCCTCACAAATGAGAAACAAAACCTTTCAAAGGCAATAAATTCTGTGATATGCCATGAAAGGCTGACATTTAATTGTTTGTACATGAAATGGAAATGCATAGCTCAGGGTTTGGCTGCATTTATTTCTGTGTTTGCTGCTTGCTAACTGCAAATGTAATTTACTATAAAAATACTACATGAGAATTGAAAAATGTGTAAATGTCAAGGAAGCTTATGGAACGCAAGGGAAATATCTAAGATTTTGTTAATAAAGGTGTAGGCTTTTAATTTGATCAGTCAATGAAGGTAAAATTAACAAGTCTAGGCTTGAAACCTTGAAGTGTCTGTTTGATGTGCTTCAAATGGAGATTGTTAATGTCTCATAGAACTGACTGACAGAGCCTCAGACACAAATTTGTCATATTTTGGATATTCAAGGCATTCACTGAATTTAATTAAACATGATCAAGCTAACATCTGTAAAGCACTCAGTAAAAATAAATCATCCAAATGCAATTCAACATGACGAAATTCAAAATGTGAAGTAGGCATCAAATAAATGAAGTGGAGAACAAGAAGAATGGCTCATGGTAGATTACAAAGCAAATATGACTTGGTGGATGATTAACTTCCAAATTGTCAGTTCTCATTTTAGAACATGTTAACGTGGATATCATAAGTTGCATTTTATTAAAGAAGAGAGAATACACCAGATGAGACCACCTGGAAAGTCGAGCAGATGAAAATTTTGTCTCAGTTCTGACCTTACTTTGTAGCAGAGATAACGACCATGAGTTACAGGGAGAGGTTGAAAGAACATTTGTTTATTTGAGATGAAAGGAGAGAGAAATGGGTCAGATGGGGGTTCTTTGGGACCTCAAAGTCGCTGAGCCAAGCAGCACCAGTGGAGCGGCACAAGCAATTCCCAGGTGTTTTCATGTGACATTTCCTTACCACCTGAAAACCTCACATTGACTGGGCTGTATCATTTGCCAGAATTATTTTAAATATGTTAAATAATATGTTGAAGTGAGAGGTTATGGAATGGGAATAAAATGATTGAGAAAAAAAACCTTTCATCTCTAAGCTGCTTGAAGTACCAACATTATTGTCATTGCTGCTGCAGGAACCTCCCTTCAGAATGCTCCTTGGAAGTGGTGCTTTGTCTGGAGAAACGTGAGCAACTGGAGTATTTCCCAGGCAGATTTAAGAACATCTGCTGCTGCAGACAGGTTTAGCAAACATCTGATCTGCCATGTGGGGCTCTGTAACAGCACACGTGGCTGTTTGACCTCTATAAAAATCAATAGTTTCTAACAGCTATAGAGGCATATTGAACAGAGCTGCCCTTTGGTGTTGCTCAAAGAGAGGAGTTATCAATATTTCACTGTAAAAATATTCTTTTAGCACACAGTGAACTATCTGGGCTGGTGTAGGTATGAGGAGTACATGAAGCTCTTCCCTCTCCCCTTTCCCTAAAGATTTAAAAGCTTTGCCTTGCTAAAATTTGTTGCAAATGTGAGTCCTTGCCCTTTGAACTGGCCAGCTTTTAAATTCAGTGTATGATACGCCATCTCTCAGTGATGAATTTTCCTTGTGTGTTTCAATGACTCAGACAAACTCTTTAAAGGCATGGAACTCTCTCTAGGAGCTGGACTGGCCAGGAGAGCTGGGTAGCTCTGGTGAGGTGGCTCAGATACTCTAGAGGGGACCTAGAACCACGAGTTCAGACTAATGTTGGGATTTTAGGTCACTCTTGGTAGAGGAATTTGAATCCCACGAGACCAAGCAATGGCACTTCAGTGAACAGACCTCAAGTTTTTATTTGTCATCTTTAAAATTTGTGAGGAGGACAATATACACATTTTCATGAGTATGGCTTTCTTTCCTTTAGTTTTGTTACAATTGCCCAGCAATAATTTGAGAGTTTGGGGTGTGTTAATGGCTTAGAGTAATTTTTAATCTTTCACTCCTTCACCCTCCCTCTTTCCCCAGACTTGTTGAATTATCCTCTGTGGTCCACATCAACTCCCACTGGGGGATCATCTCCAAGTGCTTGGCTTACAGCAAAGCTGTCTCAGACCCTTTTGTGTACTCTTTGCTGCGGCACCAGTACAAGAAGACGTGGAAGGACATCATCAACAAGATCCTCAAGAGGAGCTCCATCAACTCCTCCGCGCTGGCGGCCGAGTCGCACAACCGGAACCTCCCGCAGCTGAACGAGTGAGGAGCCTGGTATGGGACACACAAAGTGATATTTGTGAAACAACAGGACCTGGCCCATCCCCAGTAGCTCTCCTCAGCTGTCCAGGTTTGGGGAGGCAGCTGTGGGCAGGGTGAAGTCCAGCCCATGTCCCTCCTGTAGCCCACATAACATCCAGGCTGCTTTGGACCTCCTGCCTCCGACGGGATGAGCGCTATTGACCCGTGGTCCTGCAGGCTCCACAAATACAAATCTCCCATTGATTTCCATCAGCAGCTGCATCCATAGATAAAAGACTGGTCCTCAGCAGAGGGACTCGTGAAAGTAATGGGAGCAAACCACTGCTGTGGTAAGATTATCCTAAAAAACTGCACAGGGATTTTTGTGCTGTGTTGGTCACTGGCTGCAGGTAAATCTCCCTCTGATGTAGCTGCCAATGTGGCTTTGCAAAAACCACCCCACCCCAGTGGCTTGAGAAGGTTGTGTGTAGAAAATATTATAATGGGAAAAGCTTAAAAAAGAGAAATTTAAATATTCATCCAGCGCCCAACACAGTTCAGCCTTTTCTGTTACACATTTTTGGAGGAATCCTGTAGAATTGTAAGAAGAGAAAAAGCACTTTTGGAGTGTGTTACAGGCTGGATTCAGGCATGTCTTCTCTAAATTTTTAAAGTTATTTACACAGGATCCCACTAATAGTCTCCCCATTAAATTTCAGGAAAACACAAATGGCAGACAGGGTGGAAAGGTCAGGATGTCTCCTGCCCACCTTCCATATATCTGAGCTATGAAGAGCTGGAGTTTGCCCAAAGCTGCAGATCTGGGCCCTGTGCCCAGCAGGAAAAATAACAAATCTCTTTTTCTGAGGAGTTATTAATCATGGAGGTTTTTTTTCCTACTTAAAGGAAAGATGAGCCTAAATCTGAGTTTCAAGTATGATTTCCAAAGCAAGTGGAGCACAAATAATAGGCCCCCCTCTCCACCATGAGAGTAGAGCCAATAATCTGAATCCACATCTGAACGTGCAAATCTCTGGAGGTTTCAGTACAAATCTTTATAGCTCTGAATTGCAGTTCTGCACAGGAACATTATTAACATTTACCATGCACTCAGATGCATGCCCAGATTTTAAAATAGTCTTGATTAATTAGGCTTCATCAATGCAACGGCAGCTTCAATAACAGCTGACACAACTGGCTGTACTTCCATCTATCCCTGCTCATATTCCAGCTGTCAGTGCCATTCTGAGGAAATAAAGCCTCCAGTAGTAACAAAATGTGGGATTAATTTTGAGTTGCCACCTTCTCTCACGCAAGAAAAGGGCTTGGTATGTTGCAAAAAATATCCACTGTTGAATTTTCTGGCCTCTGATTCAAAGCCCAGACTGGGGACTCAGTGAGGGGCTTCACCCCAGAATCAGTGACTGTGGGGTAACACCTCAATCATTGTCTGAAGATTATCAGCTACCCTGTAAATAAAAATTTTCAGTTTATTAATTTCCATCATAAAAAATCTCATAATTACAACAAAATTCACACATAATTACAGCCACAGAATTTAAGTAAGGTTTTACAACACTGCATTCAAATGAGCCCTTAGCCAGATTAAATAGTCTACCTCATCTTAATCATTTTGCTTTTTAGGCTTAACATAATTTTCTCAGGTGCAATAGTTAAAAACACCCAGTTCAATACTTGTTACTTAAGAAACTCAAGGTATATTGATGATTGGATTGTGTTAGAATGCAGGATGTTAGAAAGTTGATTATTACTGAGTTTAAAAAGATTAAAAGCTCTATATTGAGCATGTTTGACTTAAATTGCACCAGGAAAGTCCACAGCTGTTGCAAACTCACACATGGAGCTGATGCTAAAGTCAATGGGAGGTTTGTATGTCAATGAGGGCAGCTCCAGTAACATTTAAACCTTCAAATTCAAAGACAGCAAGCTCATTTTCCAGGAAAAAACCAAAATATAATCCATTTAGGATGTCTAGTAAAAGATGGAGAATACAGCACTGGACTTGTCTCATTATGCTTGTGCATCACAGTCAGTCACTGGTTGATTTATACCCCACCATGAGCAATAAATCTCTCCCCTTGTATGTGTTTAAAAATTTGTCTCTCTTTCATGGTGCCTTTCTTCTATAATTAATCTTATAACAGAGAATAGATATAATTTCCCCTTCCTTTGCATCAGCTCTCTGTCATGTTTTGACCATCTGAAGCAAGCAGGAGTTGTAAATGCTGGTGCTTGACAAACTGCCTGAGTACACGAAACAAAAATAACACCCCAGCATTTCCTGATGACATTTTATAGGATACTGGAAATATGATACTGTGGCTTGTTAAGTGCTAGATTTTCAGCTGAATTCTTATAGGCAACTGGCAAAATTTTCTAAAATGTGTGTCTCAGTGATGAATGTAGATGTGAGTAACTATCTGTCTGCTGAGTATTATACGTACTATACACCACTGACTCGAGTGAGTTAAAATAATGATGGTAAATGTAATGCACAGTATTTATTATGTCTGCTCATGAAGCAGAGCTGTTCTCTTGTCTAACACATGTGTGTGCAAAGGGGGGGGGTGGGGGAATTTTCGTTTGTTACTTCAATATTTTTGAAAAAGTCTGCAAAGTTTGGCTGCAACCCGTGCCCAAAATCTGGAGCTGCATGTGCCAAATCTGGGCAGCTGCTTAGGCAATCTGCAGTTTTCTGTTTGTTGGTGTCTGTGACCCATATGCAATATCTCCTCCTCACACGCATGTTCAATTAACATTTCCTCCGTATCTTGTGAATTTGGCAGGCAGAGCACTGGCAGATGATTCAGAGGATGTAGTCCAC
The DNA here is from genome assembly GCA_034509425.1 of Eopsaltria australis. Lineage (NCBI taxonomy): Eukaryota > Metazoa > Chordata > Aves > Passeriformes > Petroicidae > Eopsaltria > Eopsaltria australis. The sequence goes on from JAVTVJ010010685.1 coordinate 1,524,655, forward strand.
TGTGTGGTTTTGTGGATTCTGAGCTTTTTCCTTTGTTCATTTTAACAGTTTTTACATCATTTCAGAGCCCTAGCTGTGAACTGTGATCCTGGTTTCTGTTTTGTTCTTGAGCCAGTTTGAATGTGAAGATCTGGGTGATTGCATTTGGCAAAAATTATGAGAGATTGATAAGGGTTTGTTGAACATTTATTAAGTATCAGCCCCTCTCTTGACATAAATCAAAATAATGGTGGTTTCACCTGAGGATTGGATCCTTTAGATGACTTTATTCAGGTTTTATAGATCTGTCTCAATGTGTAGGAACTTTTTAAAAGGTATTTACAAATGGAAGGATGTAAACAGGATTTAGGGAGTTCCTCTGGTGTGCAAGTTCTCACTTTCAATGTCAGGATAGAATTAAGTTCTATTCCTGTTGCTACACTTTGGGCAGATGACCCTGACAACCTTTTTTCAGCAGCCCTAAATCAGACTTTTTAGAACTTCCTTTATGTCTGAAAAAAATAAAACCAAGAGATTAAAAATGCCCCAGACAAATCCTTATAAAGCCTGGAGACTGCTGCAGCAGCATCCCAGAGCAGCTGAGGTTGGAAGGAACCTCAAAAGACCCCCAAAAGACCCCAAAAGCCACATCCCTGCCTCTGACAGTGATTTACCCTCTCAGTTTTGCCAGTGCACCTAGGAAATGATCTTAGTCTGCTTCAGGTCAACAGTAAAATCTTCTGGCAAGGATATTTTTTAAAAAATAACTTTGAGAAGGCATTTTAGGCGTAACTTCAAAAAACAGCTGTATCAGAACACCTTTAAGAGGTTCCAAAAGTGAGGCAGGAGTAGATGTGAATCGTAAGCTGAGTGTCAGGGAGGCTGGGAAGCACAGACTGGCTTTGCTGCAGTGATTTGGGATTCCTTGGCTGCAGTGAGCTTTTCCCAGTGCCCTGCTTCCACCCTGAGAGCTCTCCAAGCCTCTCAGATGTTCACTCATTCCAAAGAAAAAGGTGAAAATCCTGTCAAAGCCCTGTAGCTGTGCCATAGATTGGGCTGAGGCTGCAAGAGCAGCACAGCTGCCATAGGAGGAGCCTTTTGGGTTTGGGAAGACCTTTAATGGTTTTTAGATGGTTTATATGGAAACTGCTTATGTTGTTTGAATGACCAGAGAGTCTAATTCTTAAAGTCCAAGAGGTTTAGGTGACCTCCAGAATGTGAATTTTTCTGGACCTACATGCCTAAGGTTTCACAACTCCCCTACCTCCCTTAATTCTGGATGAGGAAGGTCCTGAATATCTTGTCCTGTATTTTTTTCCACGTACAGTGAATATCTCTGGAACAACCCTTTGCAATTGCTTTCCACTGCTGTTAGATCTGCCTTCTCCCCACACTCCATTTTTCTTATGATTAAACAAAGCTTAAAAGCAAAGACAGAGACTTCACACCTCTGCCAGCTCTTTGTTACTTGACTCTAAAACTCAGTGATGAGCATGGAAAGCTCAGTTAGGTCCTGATCCCATGGTCACTGTGTGTTTGCTTTGCTGGATTGTGAGGGCTGAGCACAGGCTTTTGTGTCTGCAGAATCAGGGATTCTGTCTTTGCAACCTCCCCAGATCTGAATGAGTGAGAATGATGACATTGTAGCCTTAAATAGATTTATTTTCAATTTGCTTTTTATGCTTTCAACATTCAATAGAGTGAAAATTTTCGGTGGGTGAAGTTTTTTTAGGAAAAGCATCCTGCTCCAAAAGGCAGCTGTCCCTGTTGGGAGGGTATGAAAGTTTACATGGAGAAAAGAGCTGCTGCAGTCTTTGTGAAATGTCAGCTTCTTACCTGTACTCCTGGTGTGTGTGGTGTAAATATGTATTTAGGATTGTTGGTTTTTAAGCAAATACTGCTGATCTAATGAACTGGAGAAATTGCTATAGTTTATCATAAATGTCTATATTTCTAAGGAGGAGGATTAGCCCTCCAGGCTGTAAGTGCCCTTCAGAAATGTGTGTGCCAAGAAGCAAAATGCATCAGGGGTGTGACAGCAGGGGTGGCAATTCTGGAGTAAAATAATATTTCTTTTTGTTGAAGAAATGCTATTTCACATGGTTTCAATATTCCCAAAGGCACAAGTCCATATGGCTGATTATTTACACACAAAGTCATGTTGGGAAAATGATTTCCATTTGGAATTATTACTGAGTCAGAGAACCATAGAGTGGTTTGGGTTGCAAGGGAACTTAAAGCCCATCCAGTTACAACCCCTGCCATGGGCAGGGACACCTTCCACTGTCCCAGGCTGCTCCAAGCCCTGTCCAGCCTGGCCTTGGGCACTGCCAGGATTCAGGGGCAGCCACAGCTTCTCTGGGCACCCTGTGCCAGGGCCTCCCGACCCTCCCAGGGAGGAATTTCTTCCCAATATCCAATCTAAATCTCTGCCAGTTTGAATCAATTTCCCCTTGTCCTGCCACCCCCTGCTCTTGTCCAAAGTTCATCTTTCTGTCATTAGAAAACTTTTTTTCTAGTCACTGTAGTTCTACAATTAGAGCTTTAAAACAAATGGTTTTTAGAAGTCATGCAAAGAGCAAAAAACCAAAAGTCCCCATTCCCTTGGGATTTGGATCCAGTGCTTTTGAATGAAAAGTCAGAACATCTCAGTGAGATATGAGTGGGAAAGCAGCAGGTCCATGGTGCAGAGCTGGATGCAGCCTTCCCCTTGCTGCCCATCCCTGTGTCCTGCTCTGTATTGCACTTGTGTTCCACTGAGCTTGTGAACTAAAACTTTAAAAAGCCCTGTCAGATACCAAAGTGTTTTATTTTACCTCCTGACCACTAAACCCTTGTGCACAGGCAGGCAAATTCTCCTCCTGTTTTGCTAATAGGATCAATGGGCAACAGAGGGAAAAAAATTACAAAGGAAGAAATCTCACTAATTGAGTGACTTTTGTGAGGAAAAAGTCAGTAAAATGCTGGGTGCCCCCAGGGTCACACAACAAACAAGTGACAAGGTTGGGGACAAGTTCTCAGTGCTCTGTGCCCAGCCTCATCCAAGTAAAATGAAGCTACCTGCATCAGCCAGACTAAAGAATGGATCTTTTCATAGCAGAAACCATAGGGCTTCCCAGATAAGACATTTGAAAACTATTATCACATATTGCCTTGGAAAATAGAAATAGGTAACTAAGAGGTGCCTTGATTAACTTTATTTATACACAGGGCATTTTTCTAATCCTTAGGATTTTTTTTCACAGCGTTTTTATTTTTGAAGATTATTTCAGGATTGAAATTTCCATATATTTGGCAATCACTGATCATTCCCTTCTGAATTCTTGCAGGAATGTAACCTAGTACCAGTCTTTCCAGTTACAGTTAGATTTAAACATTTGCCCCTAGATTAGAGTATTAGAAGATTATTTGATTTTTAAAAAATTGGTAGGAGCTGGTTTTACAACTCCTTGCTGCAAGGACAGTGGGGTTGCTTGGGTGAGTAAGGATCATTCATATCATGAGAGCTATAAAAAGTTCAGTCTGTGTATTTAAAGTATTTATTTTGTTTTGCAAATATTGAAAATAGATGGTTTCCTATTTCTAAAAGCACCTAGAGCCAGTCTGAAGGAAGATAGTTATGAAATAACATTAATTATAGCTGCTGTAGATAGGACATGTTTGATTATATTATTATAAATATACCACTATAATTTATTGCATTTAACTTTTTTTTTGTATAACAATGGGGTGTAATTGCAGGGGCTATTTATTTAGGGGGAAAATGGGATTATAAATGAAACCTTTCTAAATTGCATGGATAAAGGGATGCACAGACCTCTTTGAAATGACAACACACTCAAGAGTGCCATGAATTAACATGGATTTTAGGGTCCCAGATAAGCTCAACTCTGAGTCTCCTAAGAGATATTCCAGAGGAACAAATCCATTCATGCAAAGGCAGACACATAAAATCCTCTGTGTCTACAGTTTAAGGGAATACAACAAAATCATTGTTAATCCTGAGTTCAGCTTTTGAATAATGGGGCCTGTGCTGTATGTTCTGTTTACAATGGCTTGTGCTTTGTGGGTACATATCAAATGTTGTAATATATTTTTATGACATAGAGTTAATGGTTAATACAGAGTGACATATATAAATAAATACATCCTATATCTGTATATTGTGATTTTGTTAACTTTACTGTTCATGAAATGTGATGATGACAAATGACTTGGCATGATGCTATTTTTTCATATAAAATTAATGTTTTAAAAAGTCTGTTTCACTTCATTGTTGAAAAAGTCAAGCCTCTGGTGTCATTGCAACGATGTGGCCTGGTCAGTCCCTCCCATTTTTTGGAAAACAGCTACAAATTCCATTGCAATAGGATATTACTTCATTCCAATATGGGAAACACAAGTGGAATAATTGGAGAATGTGAATACACAATGCTTATGTCTAATCTTGAATATATGTTTAGTCTTAGTACATGTGATTCTGTTTAAGTTAATTATTCCCTGACATCTTGGGCAGGTTTCAGGGTTGGTTTGAAACCCAGGTTGAGGGGCTTCCTCTTCCTGCTCCCTGAACATCCTTCCCCATCCAGAGTTCCCACAGAAAGGTCTCAGGTTGAAGATCACCCAAGTGGCAAACCCTGCCTAGGGGAAAACTTCTGGTCCTCACAGAGCAGAGTCTTTTACTGTCCATGCAAAGCCCAAATTCTTCATCCCCTGTTGATTTACAGGGATTGATCATTAATACTTTAATAATTGATAATGAATTTTAGTATCAGCACAGAATCACAGAGTAGTTTGGATTTGAATGGGGCTTGAAGGTTGTCTCATTCCACACCCCCTGCCATGGGCAGAGACACCTTCCACTCACTGGAATCTGCAGCATTTCCATTCTCCCTGTGATCTCCAGACACAGATTTGAGCTGAAGATTAAATTCCCCTCCAGTGCACAGATTAGGCCTCTTAAGGGCTCTTTTGCTTCCCATACAGGTGTTAAATCTCCACTGTAGAAAAGCAGAAGAGATCCCAGAAGGGCTGAAAATTCTCAGACATCAAATAATTTCCGATTTAACCACCACCATTATTTTGTGCAGCGTCTTTTATTCCCACTTCCCCCCATTATTTTAAACAACAATTTCTCTCCACCTTTCTCTGTACATGCCCCACGTCCCTGCCAGGCACACATTAACACAAATTTCCACAGATTAACACCCTTCTCTCACAAAGTCTGGCAGGGCTGGGTGAGGTAAATCATTTATTCACTTTACACATTTAGCCACTTCGAATTTGTACTGAGAGCAAGGCACAAATCAGGCTCCAAATGCAAAGTTCTCGCTGTTACCTTTGAAAGGAGAAGCTGGCTGTGCAAACCTCAGTACAACAATCGTGTTCTCACATGGGGGGGAAGGAATTTCCCAGGATCACAGCTCCATCCTGGGCTCCAGGCTCAGACAAACAGGCAAAGGAAACCTGCTAACACCATCTGAGGGATTCTGTTCCCTCTCTGAATCTGTGGGAGGTTTTATTTTGCTCTGGTCTCCATTACCACTTTTTTTTCCCATCCCTTAGGAAGGACCTAAATATTGTCTTTCACAGCACAAAGGCAAATGCAAAGGAATATTAATTCCTGGAAAGTCTCTCCTGGAGATTCAGCAGAGACAGAATAATTACCCTGGAAAATGCAAGGAAGTGTAATTTCAAAGGACTTGCCATCCATACCATTACAGAACTTCTTTCTTTTGCCAGCATCATGCTAGAACCAAGTTAAGAGCCCTGTGCCAACTTCTGCAGGCCTGGCTTTGGAAGGAAAGCAGAGAGGCAGTGGGCACATTCCCAGCATGGAAAGGCACCTCAATCAGTGCAAATATTTATTTTAATCCTTTGTGGCATGTACTGATGCCTAAAAGATTTTTGCTTTTTCTTGTATCTACTTTTGACACAGTTCTCTGTATTCACAAGTATTAGCATGCATACTTGTAATGTTTTAGGCCTGATAACTCAGCCTGGTTTCCTGGTGTCCTGCAGGCCAGGAGACCAAACAGCCCAGAACTGCAGAGTTAGGAGACCAAATATTCTATTGTGGTAAGAACTCAAGGTCCCCTTGCAGGACAGATTCTGTAAACTAGGGGTTAGCCCAGCCCAGCCCAACCCCTTATTGGGCCCCCTTGTCAAATATGCTAATGAGTAAGGTCTTTAATTGTATACTGGACTGGGGGTGGGAGGACATTGGGACGCTGTCACCTGGGTGAAGCAATGACTGGAATGGGATCCTATTAAAATACTGAGGTAAACGACCCCCAACCCTCTAACTGTGTCTAGTTTCTTATTTTCTAAGACCAGGAAAAAGGCATCAGTACAGTGTGGAAGAGGGGCCCAGCCAGAGCTGTAGGAGTCCCACCACAAAATAAAGAGCTCAGGTGCGTCCCTGAGCCACTCTGGGCCCACAGCAAATCCCAGCACAGCTCCAGGGGCCCAAGAGGCCTCAGAAGGGAAAAGGTTGGGAGCTATTTAGTGGCTTCTGGCACATTTAATGACAAGCAGCTGACCTGAACTGATATTCCATCCCCTCCTGTGCATGTACAGACTGTTTTCCAGTGCTTGTGCTGGAATATGCTGTGCAAACATCATGGAAATGTCCATTTTGATCAGAGGATTAGAGCACTTCTGGTGTGGAGCCAGGCTGGGAGAGCTGGGAATGCTCACCTGGAGAGGAGAAGGATCCAGGGAGAGCTCAGAGCCCCTTCAAGAGCCTAAAGGGGCTCCGGGAGAGCTGGAGAGGATCTGGGGACAAGGGATGGAGGGACAGGATGAGGGGGAATGGATTCCCACTGCCAGAGGGCAGGGATGGATGGGATATTGGGCAGGAATCGTTCCCTGGGAGGGTGGTGCCAATTAAAAACCATTACCCCTTGTCCTGTCACAATCTGCCTGGATACAAAGTCCCTCTCACTCACCTTCATAACCCCCTTAAACTACAGAATAACCCAGAACCAAACACCAAGGACTCTGAGGGTCAGAACTGATCCATGCTGAGTTTTTTCTGAACTTGGACTTGGTTGCACTTTCCTACATTAATATTCACAAAGGCCTACACTTCCTCAGGATTGCAAATTCTTGTTTCACCACTATGAGAAAAAGCCTCCAAGACTGAGAGTTTTTAATACGTACAAAATCATAATTTGTTAGTTTTTACAAGGCTACTTTTTCTTTCCATTTTTTTTCTGATCCAAAGATTGCTTTCAGTGCTGTCATCTGTCCTCATTTAATCCATTTCAAAATTTATCCTTGCAGCATGAAATGTTGCTGTTGATCTCATTAAGTGTCTTCTAATAATTGCAGGGTTTAAGAAAGCTAAAGACAAAAACTGACTGAAATTAAGCTTGAAATGAATAAGAGCATGAAAAAAAATGAGTAGGAGTATGGTAATTACATGCTTATGACTGTGACATTAGGCAAAAGAAAACAGAGCAGCAGATGGTATCTGAATCTAAAGAAAAATGTAAGTGCTGATGAACTCACACCATTCCCTAAATAATGGTGTGCTTAGCAGCAGGTAGATGTTCCACGTAAAGAAGTGCTGCCTGATAATTCAAGGACATATATCCAATCCAGGATGGATATTCCAGCATCCTTTATTAGATGGGAAATTATCAATTTCTGTGTACTGCAGGGCCTTTCCCTCACTTTCCTGGCCATCTCTACCATTGTGCTTGTCAATAAACTCCCATTAGTGTTGATATTTGTCACTGGTAAATACACAAAACATCACCTTCTCCTGTGACCTTGGTAGCCTCAACACAGCTACTGCAGCCTGGGTTGGTTTTTTAAAGATTTTTTTTCTCTTACTTTGCCCCTTCTTTGCAATGCAAAAGAAAGAAGAGGAAGGGAAAATATATCTGTGCATTTTTTCATATTTATATCCTTCTATATTTGTAGCACCTATAAATATGTATGGGCTTCACAAAGGTATTCCTCCAAAGGAATACTGCAAAGGCAATAAAATCTATTATCTGTTAAAAATTAGTCAATTAATTTTATAGACTATATTAGTATTTTGTAATTATAATTTCCACTTCTTCCACGTCAAGAGGACTGAAAGAATATTTCTGCCTAGCAGCAAACAATGAATATACATGGGCAGTGAGATCATCTCAGAAGAACTTGTAGTTACTTTGGATTGTTTTCTCCTCTATTTTTTTGCCAGCTTTCATAGACTTCTCCCAGGGACTGAGGCATGTTCTTGTTATGATAAAAATGAGCAGAGTAGATTGAGTTAATTAGGTGTCAGAGATGCTACCTGTACCTTTCTAATTTGATTTTTTCTTCCTCCATAACCCAGATTTCATGTGTGTTGCAAAATCTCCATCGATTTTCGGAGGGAGGCAAATATCCAGCGTGGCCCCATGTGAGCTTCATTATCCCAGGCTGTCTTACACTGCATTTTCTCTTTTCCCTGTCCACCCCAGTTCCCACCAGCTCTTCCCATGCCCCACAGATGGGCTGGCAAGTTACAGCTTGTCATTCCCTATCTTTTGCTCCTTTTAATGGATGCAGGTGCACACACTGCTGCACTGCTTTCCCCAGGAGCCCGCAGCTCTTAATCATCCTATTAAAGTGATTCCATTCTTGCCATCATTTTCACATTAAGCTGATCTGCTTTAACTGCACACACAGAGACGTTCAAATTATTTGTTGTGAGCAGCTGATTGAATTTAGCTCTGTTTGCTGACAAATTGCCCCCTGCCTCTTTGGAGGGTTAGAGAGCTGCTGAGTCACTGGAGTTACCCCAGATATTTCAGATATTTGGGGCTAGAAGGGCATGAGCACCAATGTTTAGAGGGAGCTGATGTGACAAATGGTGGCTGAAAGGCCAAGGGGGGCACTTTGCAGGTGAGAACCTCTGCTGGTGGCAATTCCTGAGCTTCAGGAGCTTCTCAGAGTTCTTATCATCAATAATCCATGTGTTCAGCAGCACTGCAACAGGAACAGCCTCAGTGCTAACCAGTGACTCTGTGGGCAGAGCACTGAGGTGTTAAGCCATTAAAAAATATATTATTGTCCCTGCTGTGGCCACTGCCCATCCCCTGTGCTGGTGTTGCTGAAGGACCTGAAATTGTGTGTCCAGTTCTGGGCTTTTCATGACAAGACAGACACTGAGGGGCTGGAGTGTGTCCAGGGAAGGGAACGGAACTGGGGAAGGGTCTGGAGCCCCAGGAGAGGCTGAGGGAGCTGGGAAAGGGCTGGAGAATTCCTGAGGGAGCTGGGAAGGGGCTGAGCCTGGAGCAAAGGAGGCTCAGGGGGGACCTTGTGGCTCTGCACAGTCCATGACAGGAGGGGGCTCAGGGGGGGTCGGGCTCTGCTCCCAGGGAACAGGGACAGGAGGAGAGGGAACGGCCTCAGACTGGGCCAGGGGAGGCTCAGGTTGGATATCAGGGAAAATTTCTTTATAGAAGTGGTTATCCAGCCCTGGCAGAGCTGCCCAGGGCAGTGGTAGAGTCCCTATCCCTGGAGAGATTTAAAAGCTCTGTAGATGTGGCACTTGGGGACATGGCCTTGGCAGGGGGAATGTTTGGACTCAGATCTTCGAGGGCTTTTCCAGCCTAAACAATTCTATTATATGAAAATCTATAAAGTTAAGAAGAGATCTCAAATTACATTTTTATTAGTAGTTTGTTTCCAGCAGCACCCACAATGTTCTGGACCTTTTATAAACACCCAGGTGTGAATGGATCTTGAACTTTGATGTAGAAAATCCTCCTCTTTTCTCAGTGGGAAATCAGATAAAGAGTAGCTCTTGGCAAGCTCTGGGATACTGATAAGGAAGTCCATCAAATGCAGTGACAAAGGGGCTGGGCAGTTTTATCTTGACATCAGCAGGCTTTGCATGGTTTCAGCAGATGAGAATCTGCTCTTGTTTCCTCTCTAAAATCTCTTTTAAACCCAGCATAAACTGTGGCCAAATTCCCAAATATCTCAAGGTAACATTTTCAGCTACAGAAGCCACAGGAGACTTTGGGGTTTCATCAGCATGGTAGGGCTTTTGTTTTGCTTGTTTTCTTTTTCCTTCTATTTTTGGATGGTGGGAGGGATGCTATAACCACTATTTTTACCTCCTGAGTTCTTAGGCTCACTGAAATTGGAGGAGATACAATCAGGGAAGCTGATAAACACTGGGGACTCCCACTCTCTGCTCTGTTGCTATATTAAGGCTGCATTTGTACAATTTGGGGTTTCTAATGTGGAACAATTGGCAGCCCTGCAGTGCTGGTGCCCCCTGAGGGCTGCCTGCCCTCCTCCTTTCTTGTGTGCCCACACAAACACACACCCCACTGCTGCTGTGGGTCACAGAGACTCATTTCTACTTCATTTTTAACATCCTGGTTTGCCCCTTCCTCCCCCTCCGGAGTTTTTTTTTTTTTTACTTTCTAATAACAGGAATTTATTTTATTTTAAATTGGAAATGGGTGATTTCAACATCCTCAACAGTTTGTGTCAAATCACAAGCTCATTGAAGGAATGCTGCTCTGACAACCCCATTTCCTACCCTGGGCTTTTGTCAGCTTTCAGGTCCCTTGGTGTGAAAAATCCCCACTCAGCTTTCTGCCAGATCCCAAGTTTCAGAGTAATTTCCTTTTCTATGAGAAACTCGTTATCAGCATTTGCTGAAATGTTATTTGCCACCATCTGCTCCTGGACTCTCTGGCTTGGACTGGGAATCTTGAAATGCCACCACTGATGATGTCCTTTGTTGGTCACCTCAGTGGCTGCTTTGGGGAGGACTGTTTGAAAATTCAGGGAAAAGCAAATTTATTCAGGAAAAATAGGGGAGTAGAAGATTTCAACTGGAATCTTCTGTTCCACACTTAAATTTTCCCTCTGTAATAGAGGTTCTGTTTCTCCCACCCCTATCTCACACTTTTTCTGGTCTCATTTCCCAGAAATCTCCCAAGTTTTCTGCAGAAGACAGGGATGAGTTCTAGGAAGGCTCTATTGATTTATATTTATATTAAATCAATCATGCAGCAGTGAAGGTCTTAATAATACATCTAAAGACTGTGATAATCTGCAAAGCTCCCTCTGGAGACTCGAACTGCTTGAAGAATGATACTTTACCTCTGAAGCTGAGATGGAAATGCAGCAATTCATTTCTATGGACACTTTCATGAGTGAAAAACTGATTTTAAAACACTGGATTTCCTCCAAATCAGGAATGTTCTGCTCACCATGCTGAGGTGCATTGACTGAGGGTGATGTTGGCATCAGTACCCAAATTTACAGTGACTCAGAGTCATTAAACTGGTCCTTGATGACTTTTTAGGGCAAAAGTCACATACAGTGTGCAAGTAAAACCAGTTGAATGTCTCTGAAGAACAACTCCCAAGGTTTTAACACTCAAGAAATTTGTTTTAGCTTTTAAAAATGACCACACAGCAACCAGCAGTAGCAAAGCCATTTAGAATTAAACTGAATAAGGAGATTTAACAGCTTATGTCTCTCTGCTGGAGCTGCTGATTGATTGTGTTGGTCCTTCAGTGCAATCATTGGGGTTTGGATGTTCCCAGAAATCATTATTGTTCATTACATTGCCCTTCATTAGCCAAATACAGAAAAATAAGGCAGATGCAGGGTGGATCATAGAATGTTTTTCCCTTCACTCCCCACTCCTCTCCCAATTATTCTGTAAATTTACCTGTTCTGCTTGTGAGGACAACCTTGGAATGAGGAGATGATCCCTGAGCTGAGCCAGAGCTGTGGCCAAGCCAAATCAATGATTCCGTTCACCTGTGAACTACAGGGCTCACAAAACTGTAATAAACAGCAAAGTGATTTTAACACTTTCAACACTGAGGCCATGGAACCAGAACCAGATCCTTGTGCTAAGAAACAGATCTCAGACTTAAATCCCCCTGCTCTGGTTGAGATTATGCTGCCATTGCTTCTTATTAACCCAGGTATTGAATTTCTGTCACATCTAAACCACAAAAAGTAATTCCATTTGTCATATGTTTACTCTCAGACAATAAGGCTGGATGAATATTCAATCTTTCAATGACAGTTTACTCTGAATGTTTTTTGTTGCTTTTGGGACAGCAGAGTTAATAGGAATGACTGTGCTGTTGACATAAGTGATGTATTGAATTTTAGAAAGCAGCTGCTGCAAATTAAAGGAGAGTCAATGAGTAGAATAATTATAATATCAGGTGGTTGAGATTACTCAGTTAATAATAGGTGGGAATTGTTACTGTTTCCTCTAAACACCACCAGTGTTTCAGAATACACAGTGCAATGCTATTTTGTAGTGTTCTGGTGGAAAAAAATCAGTTTTAAAAGTGCTGCTGTAATGTGAAAATCCAGGTGTTCTCCCCAGATGGGATGCTGGCACTCCAGCCATGCTGTAGGGACCTTCCCTGATGAAGGCTGGACCTTCCCCTGGGAGAGGTAAGTCCTTGAAAAGGGGCTGGTCTGAAGATCAGTTTAGTAAAGAGCAGAAAACTGTGGGATATTGGTTAATCCAGCCTGTGGAAATCATCAAACACCAGCAAGGGAAAGGTGGATTGAACATCTCTGAGTGTGACACTCAGCAGGTGAACAAAGACACTCAAACACCTGAAAAGGCAGATTAAGAATCAAAAACATACCACCTGTAAAGCACCTTTGTGTTCACTGCCTAGAGTTTTTTACAAACTGTCCAAAATCCAATTATTGTCATTTTTTACTGATGAAAACATTCATTTACATGTTAGGTTGAAATGCTGCGCCAAAAATTGTTGAGTCAGTACAACCCCTCTGAAATTTGTAAAATGTATAAAAATATCCTTTATCTTCCTAATGAGAGCAATGTTTAAAATTTAAATGGAAACTGTAATCTCCATCAAAATCAAACTGAGTCTCGTCAGGTTAAGAGGATGGAGAAGTCACAAAAGTGATCGTCCTGCAAATCTCAGCGTGGACTTGGGGGATTTGTAAACCTTCACGTAGCTATAAAATGACCATGGATGGTGGAAAATGGTGATTCTATCAATGGAAGATGGCAGAGAATGGTTATTTAGTGACAAGATTGCATTCACTGTGATGGCTTCACTGAATGTGAATTTCTCTGCTAAAAAGATCTCACCACGTTACAGTGAAATGCAGAAATGTCATCTGAAGCTTAATGACCTTCAAAAAGAACTTAAAGTCCAGTAAACACTTCAGATTAAGTATATAGATATTATTTAAATTTGGAATATTAAGGATATTGAAAAAAAATACTAAAATTTCTAGAAGTTAATCACCTGAAGCCAAAAGGATTCACAGCTGTTTATTAAGGACTGGAAAGAGCCAAAAAACCCTGTTTGTCTCTGTGATAACACAAAGCAGCACAGGCAAAAGTGGTCCTAAAAGTACCCATGAAATCAGCTGTAAAAATCACTGATTCTTTCTCCACATGTGCAACTGCTGCAGTAGGAGAGGAAAAAAGCTTTGAAAAGTGAGTGTGAAGCAGCAGAGCCTCTCTGGGCTCTGGCTGCAGGGCTGGAAGGGTGCACAGAGCTGTTTGTCCTGCAGCAGGAGGTGATGCCACCACAATTCATACAGTTTGTGCTTTTATACTTCCCCCTCAGGCTGATGGCTGCTGCTTAAATTCACTCAGAGTCTGGCTACAAAATAAAAGGTAAAAAAGTTCCAAACTTGGGTATTTTCAGACCCACAGCAAATGTATCTCACGCCAGTTTTTAAAGGTTAACTAGTGGAAGGCACTGGTGTGAAACCACTTGTATTCTGTTTCAGGTTCATCTCTTGTTTTGGTGTTTCTCATAAAGGTCAAGCACCTGCCACAGGGTGATCAAAGAGACAAGGAAATGTGGCTGGATCACTGTCACTCACTGCTGAAATCCACACTTTGGGGAGATGTCCCAAATTCTGTGAAAATAATGAGCTGAAGTTAGAGGAAAAAACCCACAACTATGCATGGCTAAGAGAAGGGAAAGTAGATGGTGACAGAAGCTGAAAATATGTGACAAGCTGAAAATATCCAGTGACAAAATGTATTTAACTAACACAGACAGTGATTTCACTCACATTCATTTTCATCAGTGTTTTACCCACACGGAGCTCAACCTCCTGGTAAAAGCCATATTCAGATACTCTCAAAACTCTTCTGCTGCCAGCAAATTAAACTCAGATTAGAGATTAGCAAATGATACTACATTTAAACCAACATGTTTAAGCAGATATCATTTCAGTAGATTCCCAACCTGATTCACCCATCCCTGGAAGTGTCCAAGGCCAGGTTGGATGGGGCTTGGAGCACCCTGGGATAGTGAAAGGCATGGACTTTGAGGGGGTGGGATGAGATGGACTTTAACATCCTTCCAGCCAAAACCAGTGTGGGATTTGCAGGTACTGAGAGCTGTCTTTGAGAGGTTACTGCACTTGTAGTTATCAGGATGGATGAGGAACCTGAGATGATAATTAAACCAATAAAAATGAACAGCTGAATAAGCTGACAGGGATGGTTAAGGAGCAGCCAGGCAGCTCCCACTGTGTTTTATGATTGTCAGGGCTCTGCATGGGAGCAGATGACTGATGGTTGGTATTATCAAGCAGAGTGGAATATCTCCTGTTCTAACCTTTCATTTGTCTAACCTTTGCTGTGTGGGTGAGGTTGTGCAGCTGAATTTCTTATTTCTTGGAAGGGATTGTATTTTTCTCTTTTATATCAGGGATGATCAAGATTTAGCAAAGTTCTCACAGAAGAGAACTGTTATAAGCTGTTCAAATGGATCTGTAATTACAAAAGGGCTGTATCCACCCTCAAGTTTTATTTCTTGGCATCTCTGCAGGGTTGTCTGTTTTCCTACAACACTAAAAGGAAAAGAGATTTAAAGCACAGACTTTGAAAAAATTACCTGTTCTAAAGAGGTGGAAAAGGCAGATAAATAGAAAACATTGGTATCCAGATTTACTGGTTTGTGGTTTGGATCTGTCTGGAGGTGAAATAATGGTGCTGTGTATTTCAAAGGAAAGGAACATTTTAACTCCCAAATGCATAAGCACAGCAGTAAATAGGGCACACATCAGTTTGGTGTTACTGCATCCAGGGCAGGCATAAACATCTCAGCACGAGATATTCACACTTCTGAAATTCCTGGTAAAATTCCTTGGAGCCTGAGTGTTTTCCAGTGCTGGACAATCAGAAAATAACTGCACAGACAAGTCCACTTGACAGCTATTAGGCCATTTATTTAGGAATGCCTGGACTAAAATGGAGTAAGGTCACCTGCATTCGTCCCAGTTCTGCTGTGCCCAAACTCGTGCAAGCACTAGTGACAGCCAGGAAAGAACACCAAAGCCACTGTCCCCAGCACCTGAGGCCCTCAGCAATCAGAGTCCATCCAATCTTAGCCAATAGATGTCCAAGGACTCCCCATCAAATCCTTTTGATAACTTCTTGTTATCAAATGAAAACTAATTTCTCCTTCTGAGAACAAAGCACAGGAACGTCGAGGTTTGTCAAGTGAAACTCTCACACCGTTGTCTCAAGGTAGAAAGAACTCACCTGCCAGGACTAAACAGTGGTTTCCACCTTTAGTCCAATTCAAATTTGGCTGTTTTGTTCCACTTTTGCCTGTGCATTCCAACCACTCCTGCAAGATGCCTCTGTGGGACTCCAGAGAGAATCCACCCCAAAAACTCCATTCATAACCCAAAAAATCTCGTGTGCTCTTGATCTGTCGTGGTGGTAATAAAATCTACACATACCAATGAACAAGTCAAATTAAACTGCAGACAAATTGTCTGCTCTCATCACTCCATATTCCAAAATTATTACACTTTGTTACCTGCACAAAGATATAATTAATCCCTTCTCAGCTCTCAAGAAAAAAATACCCTTTCTTAACAAACTGCACTTATATTTGCTATACAAAAATCTATGGCATACAGGATGCTGTAAGGGTGGTAAAGAGCGTGAAATTAGTAAAATATCATTCCACATGATGGAATGATTGGATGAGTCGTTTACTTCTATTACTTAATTGAAATGATACAGACTTGGAGGTGTGCCAGAACTTCAGTCACAGAGAATGAAAAGTGCACTCTTCTGTTTTCTTGAAGGCTTTGCTGTTATTTAATGGTAACTGCAGAACAAGCAAGGGCTGGAATTGCCTAAGAAATTTAAGAATATGATTATTTACTATGCAAGGGCTCATTATTATGTTTTACATTCTTCAGTCTTTTGCCTTTTATGTGTTTCCTTGACAATAAAACAAGTAATTAATACAAATGGCACATAGTATTTTTACAGTAAGTTTTCTACTTGCACTTTATTTTCTCCTCAGTTTCAATGATACTTTGCTGAACATCTTTTCCAAGAATCCCATCAAATTGGCAAAAACTGTAAATAGCAATCAGAATGTTTAAAACAGAATTCTATTTGGAAGAGTATGTTGCAATCTTTCTACCAAGCACATTAAGAGAGGTTTATTTAGCCACAGACTGGCTAAAATCATGCAGCTGACTTTGTTTTCCTAGGTATAATTTAGGTCAAAACATTGCAGCTAATGGAGCAAAGATGTATTTTCATCAGCTGACACTGTGTCCAGTGTTAGTTAATTCTTTCCTAGATGTGTCTGCATCTTTCCTGAACCCAAATCCTGCCCTGCTGTACAATTTTGTATCTCAAAAGCCAAAAAAAAAAGCACCAATCCTGCTCCCAAAGAGGCATAAGGCCAGAAAAGCAGCAGCAAGGTGAGCAGGCCATGCAGAGGAACCCAGAACCCCTTGCATGTCACAGAAGAGAGTGGCATGAAATGTGCAGGAGCACAGAAGGGACTTCAAGTCAGGCCAAAAATCAAGAAAAAAAGAGAGTATCAGTGGATTTATGAATTAAGCACCTCTCAGTGATTAAGCCTCTCCTCTCACACTTGTGATACCACTGGCTGTATCCTCAGGAAAAGCTTTGTTCAGGTCCTTCTCCCACATTAGGGAAGGACTGCCTTGTCACAGTGCTGGAGTGGTCCTGATCCCAAAACCTTTCTGCCAGGTTTAGTTCATGGGGTAAAACTGCAGCCTTTAAAAGCCAGAGGAGAGAACACTCCTGGCATTAAACTCTGGCAGCACAAAGCACCCTTAAATCTAAACAACCCAAGCAGGAAAGCAAAGGTGGGTTATTCACTGCAGGCTTTTTTCCTGAAATACATTGCTTGTCAAAAGGGGAACTTTCAGAGAAAGAGGGAAATTTTGACACAAGTTTTAATCACATTAAACAGAAGTTGTCCCTTCTCAGCTTTTCCTCCCATGTAAAAAAAATAAGACATAAAGAGGGTCAAAACTTTTTTGAGTTGCAAAAATATACCGATTTTATACTTCAGATACATTTTCCAACTTCTCATTCAGAACACTTCTCCTTTATAAGGATCTCTTTTATGCTGTTGTTGTTTTTTCATCCTTTCTCTTCAACTTCTAAGGAAAACAGATTGACAAAGGATCAAACAACCCAACAAGCAGAACATTTCATTCCAGCTCAGCTCAAAACACCTTCCTCCATTCTCCCTGTCTCTCCCCTCAACCGGGGGGCTCCTTTTAGTTCGACTCGAACTTCATTTCTGATTATTTTTTCCCATCAAAAATGAGAACCCCCCCCAGCATCCATCCATCCACCCAGCTCCACTAACAGAAAGGCCTCGTGCAGAGAAAAATGCATGAAGAGATGGGCTACGAAACTCTCACTACGACTACAGCCAGGCTGAGAGAAGCAGAGCTGGGGCCGGGCTCTACCGCCGCCGCCGCTGCTGCCACTGCCGCGCCCGCTGCCGCAGCCGGCGCGCCGACAGGCTCAGGGGCTGCTTCCCAAACTTCCTCATGATCTCCTTGATCCTCGCCAGGTTGGTCTTGGAGATGGTGAAGTCGCACTGGGTGGCCCCCATGTCGTAGCCGACCTCGCAGGTCTTGGTGGCGCCGGTGTAGCCGTCGGCCTTGACGCCCACCACGTACTCGCCCGGGTTCAGGAGGCGCCAGTAATCCCCGTCAGCTCCTAGGGGGAAAAACATGGCTTTCAGGACTTTTTGGTCTTTTCTGCTTGAGGAAAGTGCTGTTTATTAAAGTCAGAAAATCATTTAGGCTGGAAAAGACCTCACCAAGAGATCACCAAGTCGAACCATCAACCATCACCACCATGTTCACCACTGGACCGTGTCCTCACGTGCCATATCCGCATATTTTTTGAACACTTCCAAGGATGGGGACTCCACCACATCCCTGGACAGCCTGCTCCAGTTCTTGAAAACCCTCTCCATGAAGAAATTTGCTTCTAATATCCAATCTAAACCTCCCCTGGTGCAACTTGAGTCCTTTCAATGAGGGCACAGAACCACACGGGATGAGCTGAGTTGGAAGGGACCCTCAAGGACCATCGAGTCCAACTCCCAGCCCTGCACCATCCCCAGGAGAAGTCCTTGGCCATGGATAAGATGACACCATGGGTAGAACCCTCCATCCTCACACCAGAATGGTGTCCAAGGAGCTGCCCCCACCACAAGTACCCCTCCTCCTCCTGCCAACCCTGGAGCAAAACACACCACAATCAGATTTTCCAAATGATGAAAAAATGCTCCAATCCAGCTGTAGATTTTTGGCAGCTGGAAAGGCCTGAGGCAAAATCTGGTTATTCCCATGGGGTATAAAAGACTTTTCCCAAGCTAATCCTAGCTGAGGGATCCAGAGGAGCCCCAGTGAAATGCACACATCACACAACCCTGACCAGGCTGCCAGGATGCAGATTTTGGTGCTGTTTATTAAGTGTGTGAATACATAATATCAACTCACTTTGAGATGTAAGTAAATATCCCCTTCTGCAGAGCTTTACATTGGGGTTTATTACACTGATTTTCCTACAAAGTATAATTCACCACCTGCTTAAATGTAAATGCACAAACCAAGTTCCTGTAATCAACTAAACTACTCATAAAAATGTATTTTAACACCTTGTTAAATCAGGAGGCTTTGGTTTCTTCTTTTTCCCCATGAATGATCTCAGATGTACCCATTTTATGTACCCATATGTGCATCAGGATCATTTTAGGCTTCTTTTAAATATTATTTTAACCACTGAGTATTCTTAGCTGCGAATTGAAAAAGGGGAAGAACTATTCCCTAAAATTAATTTTGCACTCTGTCCTGGAGAAACTCCCCGTGAATGAAAGCACATATTCAAATATGCAATTCCATGTAAAAATAGAAATGGAACATCTCTTGCATGAGGAGGGTTGGGGTTTTTTAGCACTGATGAGACCGGACAGCCTCACTAACACCAGCCCTGGCTCACTGGCACTGCAGAGTGGAGCAAAAACTGAAGATGATTTGCATAAAAATATTATATTTGGGAAAGGATCCGAGTGGCCAGACTCTGTTTAAAGAAACAGTATTTTAATTTAGTGTTTGCTAAGATTAAAAATGTGTTTGCAAACAGAAAGTGTTAAAAAATGGCAAAACTGACTATACCCTGATAGTGCAGCCTCTGAGTGTGCCAGAATTGCACCTGATCAGGCTCATTCTTCCATCCCAATTTGATCAGGGTTTTTTAAAGCCAATTGGACCACATTTGGGGTGATAATAAGGTCCAAATTTTCAGTTTCTCAGGACCTGGGAGCTTTTGGAAAGGCTCTAAGAGAGGCTCTTATTGAGTTCTCCCTCACCACTGGGTCTGCTGGAAGCTGCACAAAAGGCCAAACCATAAATCTGCCCAAACCCCTTGAATTTACCCCCAAGGGCTCATTTTGAGCTGTAAATGCTCTGGCAACACCACGGGGCAGGCAAAGGGCTCTGGCTCAGCCCATGTGTGTGGCTGTGATCACATCCCTGCTCCCAGCCTGGCTTTAGCCCCAGGACTGCAAACCTGACCCACATTTTTCTGACACATTTAACAGTCAGTTCATCACAGCCCCACACAGGGCCAGGAATAAACCCACACATTCACACCCCACTGGGAAATCATTGCAAAGCTGGGTTTTAAGCCTTCAGCAGGATGCACTTTCCCTCCTTTCCCACGTACAAGCAAGCAGACAGGAGTATTTCTGTCAGCTGTCAGTGACCAGAATTTAATACCAGGCTAAAAGGTTGGGGTTTTTTGAAAATCAGATTAAATCCAGTAGGTAAAAAAAAAAAAAAATTTCAGAACAGATGGTAAAAAGGAACACAATTAAAAACACAGATAAATTTAGTAAATAATAGGTTTGCTGAAATAATAGGTTCCAGTGGGAGCAGGCTGGAGGCAGACTGCATCCATATCCACCCACTGGGGCTGGGAAAGGATGGCCATGTCTGCTTAGATAAAATAAAAATGCATTAAAGGACAAAAATAGCATCGCTACAAATTTAATATGTCAGATTACTCCATCAATTCTACAATTAAGAGAAATGTCCTTTTGAGCCTGATAGGACAGACCTTAGGTACAATGAAGTAATTGTAAAAGTGCAAAAGCAATTTTTACACTTCAGTGTACCAAACTGCACTGATTTAAATACATTATAAAAATATTTCTAATGCTCTTTTACCCACAAAAGACTCTCCAGGAAATCTGGATAGTGCTGCACACCCAATGCATGTAACAAACTCAACTTTTTTGAGTGGACCAGGCAGCCTGGAGTGAGGCTGGAGAGTTGTAATACCAGAATTATGCTTAGCTTAGACTAATTAAATGCATATTTAATATATAAATATATTTAATATATTAAGTATTACTAAATTCTACTTCAAAATCCTTGGGGTTTGGTTCATAAGGTATGCTGAAATCACAGCAAACTTACCAAAATATTCATAAAAATTTCTCTGGACACTGTGTGAAATTAAATTAATTATGCTTTGGTTCAAAACCCACAGAGAAGCTTCTGTCTTTGAACTGTGGCTGTGATACAGAAATGCTTCACCAGGAAGGAACTGCACCCTTCTCCATCAGTATTTACTTTGACATTTCCCAAATTACAGGAAGCAGTCCCCAAAACTGCCTTGGCACCATGGTGGGGGGAAAGGTGCATTTATTCACTGAACTCTTTTTCCAGAGGTTTTCTCATCGAATCCAGCCCACACCTGACTGTAACAACACGGAATCACTCAGACTTAACACAGGGAAAATAGAATAATTTCCCACAAAGCTCTTGCTCTTGGAATCAATGCCTTCAATTAGCCCATTAATGGTGTTAGCTGAGTGTCAGCATCCTTCTCCTTCCATCAGGGATTTTGTATCCAGGAGAAAGTCAAACCAATGCTCTTTTATTCCAGTCCACAGGAAGAAGCAAAGGAATTTTCTCAAACCTTTAAATGCTATTAGAGGGCTTTTACAGCCAAGTTTTGTCTGGCTCCATGGGGCAGCTGACCACGTTGAGGTATCAGTGATAGAGCAGAGCTCAGCTCACTTGAAACAAAACTTGTGTGAATAGAGACAGTGGCCATAATTCTTCCTCTGCTTGGCCTATTTTTACATCAAGGCAACTCAGAGGTTTAAATGGATACATTTTTCATTTTAAAAGGTATAAATGAAAGCAGACTGCTGACAATTTGCCTTCTCTCTCTGGAGTTATACATGTCATTTTAGCTTTCTGGCTCCAGCATAAATCCTCTGGTTTCAGGGACTAATGAGACATGTATTGTTATCTGGATAATGTGAAACAAGATAGAACTTTTATGTTCCCATCTCCACAGTGATTCCAGAGTGTGAGCTTAAACGTCTCATTAAAAAGAAAAATTAAAGGGAATGAAATAAGTACTTTTATTTTTACTAACAAGTGCAGATGGCCTTGAGCCACTGAGGTTCAGCAATAAGTTAAAATGTAAATAGCTCCAAGATTCCCTGAGTGTTTCAAGGTGGATTTGGGGATCTTGCACATTTATTGCACTTTATTTTTCTTTCACATGACAATGCAGGGTACAGAGAGCTGGAGATTAATCACAAATTGCATTAACTCAGCCTCAACCAGAGCAATGCATTAATTTTGTTAACAGAGTAATACAACCCACACTTTATGGCAGACTTTCAGCACTGCCAAGGCTTCCAAGACAAGAAAAAACAGCTGATTACTTTAATTCCCACTGTCTTCTCCCAGTGGTCCCATTTTGAAATATTTAAGGCAGAATCATTATTGCCTAATTAAATATCTGTCATTCAATGCTTTCTTTTACAATGGAGACACAGTAGCACTGAAATGAATTATAAACTAAGTTAGATATTCCAAGGTTCATTATTGGCTCAGATCACCTCTTGTGGCAAATATTAAAGATCAGAAACTCACAAAGCTCTATGATATTCCATGGCCTGAAATCAGTTTATGTGTCCAAATCTGCCATTCTGTGCCTCAGGGGCAAAGCACATGAAAGTGGCAGCAGATGAAGGACACAGAACATCAGTAAAGACATAAAAATACATAAAATTAGTGTTCAAAAACCATGTTGATGTGGTACTTAGGAACATGGTTTAGTGGGTTTGTCTTTAAACCCCAAATCTGTTCTTTTGCACTGAAGATTTTTTATTTTTATTGGGATTTTTTTACCTGTGCGAATGTCATGGTTAACACCTTCCACTGAAATAACAGCATTTGGGATTCCTTTTCCATGCACATCTTTCACAATGCCTTTGATGCCACGATGGACCTGTGGAGAGAATGAATAAAGCAAATAAATACTGCACAGCAATGAACAGCAGTATTCCTAGGAACTTACAACCAATCATTAACTTCATAAGTGAATTATATTTTTATATTCCCACTTCATGGCTCACAAAATTGGGGAATATCATTATTAACCCTGTAGCAGCCCTTCAGGTGTTAACTTGTGAATCTGTTTGTGAATTTTGTCAGGATTCCTGAGGCATCTAATTCAAGATACAGATAAAAAGAACAGATGAAGCAACAGACACAATATCGAGGTTTTTTTCCTAGCAACCCTTTCTAGCAAGTTCAGCACCCACATTAAATTTTCAGAAGCTTCATTATTTTATTCCCTGAAGTCAAACAAGCCTGGCTCAAGAGATATGTCCATCAAAAATACCAATAACCATGTAATTAGTCATGCAAGAGAAACAGTAGGTACCTCAATCTTCAACGTGAAAGGAGCTACACTTGTGGTGAATACCTGTTCCATAAAAACAATCAATAGCACAAACTTCAACCTCTCAATCTGAAAGGAATTATAATTCTGGTGAATACCTGTTCCATAAAAAACAATAGCACAAACCCCAACCTCTCAATCTGAAAGGAATTACAGTTTTGGGGAGTACCTGTTCCATAAAAACGATCAGGGACTCGCGGTTGTTCTCCCACTCCTCGGGCAGCTCGCTCTCGTGGGGATATTTGTCACAGCCAACATAGATGGAGAGCTCAAAGCAGTTTGTGTGCAGGTAGCTGAAGTCATTGATGCCTGTCAATAGTGAGGAAAAAGGCAACAATTTCATATCCTTTCTTAATTGATTGATCAGATCCGAGTTTTTATGCAAATTAACATAACCTCTATAAACACAAGTTGGATAATTCATCCAGATGGCTCTGCAGAATTGGAAGGGCAAAAGGTTTTTAGAAAAGCCAAATGTACTGTAACAAAGCACCAGAATGGCCGGGTTGGACAGGGCTTGGAGCAATCTGGGTAGTGAAAAGTTGCTCCAAGCAGGGGGTGGAACTCAATGGGCTTTAAGGTCCCTTCCAAGCCAAACCATTCTGGGATTCTCTTGATGGAGAAGATGGGGACACGACCAGGAAAAAGTTCTTTCCCTACAGCAAAAAATTCTGCTTTGCTATTAGGAAAGCACTAAGCATCCCTAATCCTGGACACTGCCCAGGGAGCAGCTCTCCCTTATGAGTGCCCTGGGTAGAAATGGAATTGTCTATGTTGGGTTGCAGGGAGGTGCAGCTGATAACCCAATTTATAGAACCCTGAATGCCAGGACACACAGCAATGTGCTCACAGGGGTTGTTATGTGAAAGTGATTTATCAGAGCAATTGGTGAAAGAGGTCCTCAGTCTGTTTTCCTCCCTGAGTAATCTGATAGAAAAGGCAGAAAAATCAAGGTAGTAATAATTATTTTATGTTACATGTGGTGTCTGCAGTTTGTAAGAAATGAAAGGGTCTCTTTTCTCTCTATCATGGTGTTGCAGGAGACTGGGATCTGCACTGCTGCTCTGCAATAGGGATTTCCACCAGAAATATGACCTAA
This sequence comes from Eopsaltria australis, assembly GCA_034509425.1. Classification (NCBI taxonomy): domain Eukaryota; kingdom Metazoa; phylum Chordata; class Aves; order Passeriformes; family Petroicidae; genus Eopsaltria; species Eopsaltria australis. The sequence goes on from JAVTVJ010010685.1 coordinate 1,548,807, forward strand.
TCAAGCCCCAGGAACCTCAGTGCCTCCAATCTCTGAGGGGCTGCAGTTTAATTCTGTATTACAGAAACCTCTGTAACCAGAGCTCTAAGGAGCTGTGTCTTTACATACAGAACTCAAACATTCCCTTTCTCCAGGTTTCTCTCCTGTTTCTCACCATTATTTTTCCTGCTTATTAGTTCTCCACTATCTCACAGATAATGAGATACAGAGCATGAATACTAGAGGAAGAAATTCTGTGAGCTTCATATCTCATTCCACCTGCATTTCTAATAAGAAAATGGTTTAAAATATGGCTGTTAATGATCATTAATTGTTATGTTTTGAATGGCGAAGATTAGCAGGATTTGCATTCACTGAGTGCTTCTGACCGAGAAGAGTTAAAACAAAGTCCCTGCTCCTGTCCAATTACCACAGAGCAGTAGTCAAGTATTTAATGAGCCCTCAGTGCCTTCTGGAAGCAGAGCAGGAGGATTATATAATACAGATGTTAAACTTTTCACTTTTGTTGAAATATCAGGCAGTGGCATATGCTACTCTGCATAAACGTGCTTCCCCTCCACTTGAGAAACAGCCACAATTATTTTCCCCTCACATACTGTATCACATCCTGATTAATCTGCTGTGAAATGTTTTGCCATACACAGTAATTGCTCAGTTTTAATACATGTATTTAAGAAAATGGCTTAGCTCTGCCAAGAGCAACTCTTTCCTAGTGCCTGAACGTGCAAATCCAGCCTCAAAAACACAGGAAATAAAATTAAATCCATCTCTTTTTTTGTCTCTGTGCAGTTCACCGAGTGCAGAAACTTTATATGCAAAATTGCTGAATAACTTGCATTCACTGCAGTCAAAATAACGTGCAGGAAATATCATGGCTGGGTTTTAAAGGCACGAGGAGGTGTTGGGTATCTGTGGTGCACATGCTTCTCTAGGGACTGAAATGAAATTACGAAAATCCCATCTGAATTTTCCCATGGCACAAGCAGTGAGAAGTTTCTGTGCAGGACCCCTGCAAGGAAGCAGATGGGTGAGGAGAGAGGGGATGGGCAGTTTCAAGGAGAGGTGCACTAAGGAGATGCCACCCACACCAAAGGATGGGTGGGAGAGCTTCTGCAAGCATTTATCGGAGGACTTGCCATAATGTAACAGAGCAGGACATAAATCATAATTAAAACATCATCAAGAAACAAAACAAATCAGATGAAACAAATCCAATATGTAATTGGTCCTAAGAAATCAGGGTAATATTCAGCATTTATATTGTCCATCTTTGCTTAATGTAACTCAGTGTGACAGCTGTTAGTGACAAGGCCAATGTCATCTTTTCTGGATTGATTCATAATGATGTTTCTTGCAGCACTTAGGAAAATTAGATTCATAAATTAGATAATTAAATGATCAAGTTAGCTCTCAGAGTATGCTTTAGAATTTGCATAAATGCACAGGAATGTACTGCCAGGCCTAAGGGTTCAAGGATTCCCCCAAAATTCACCCAACACTTTCTAACCTCCTGAAAAAAATATTTGAAAAGCTAATTCTTGACTGTAGCCTTTAAAGGCTGGCCAGTACTAACTCCACAAGGGCCAGTGTGAAAGCCATAAAAATCATGTCCAAAATTCAGAAATGTTTATGCAGTGGAAGTACCTGTGAGTTCCAAACACGAGCCAGTTCCAGCTCAGCCTGGGCTGCATAGACACTGGGCTGCATCTGTTTGCCATTAGTGCTGCTCCTGTTGTCAGCCCACTGGTGGCAAATGCCTGTCTCATTTCCTAATTTCAGGGAATGTGTTGTTTGACTGATGCACTTAGAAAAACACGAGGATTTTGAGCAGAACTTTGATGAATCAGCAGAATATCTGATTCCCAGCCCACTCCAAGGGCACGCCCAGAGAGACAAACGTGCCTAATGCGGGTAGAAATGGGGATCTAATTGGGCTTTCCTGGAAATTGAGGTTTTGGCTGCACCACAGGCCATGGCTTCCTCTCTGTGCTCCCTAACAGGGTGACAGGCTTGGGTGTGTGGAGATTGATCCAGGCTGTGATTTATCCTGGCAGCAGGAATGTCTGTGGAGCCCATGCAAAATGTAAGCGTGAGGATGTCCAGGTGTTTTAGAAACAGGACGGTAGCAGGCAAACAGTAGCTTTTTATGGCATTTCATTACAAGTGGGGGCTGATCTAAGGCTGAGTTCAGTCAGCAGGAGGCTGAAACCAGGATTTCCTTATCTGAGAGCCACAGGAATCTCTGCCTGAAGCCACTGTTTCAGCTCTAACACCAGTTCTGGTGCTTGGCAGCAGTTTTCTTCTTGTCACCTTGTGTGTGGGTTTGGATTGGGTTGATTTCTTCCTGGCAAACTGTCTTGAGTGCACAGAATTCTTAAAACTAATGTTCTGCATGTGCATTTTTGGGAAAGTCAGTTGTAAAAGAAACATTCACCAGGTATTAATGACAGTAATGACATCTGTACGTGATGAACTGGGGAAATATTCCTCTTAGAACACACGTTTTACCCCAAATGCTGCTGCAACGTGCACCAGGCAGTGATGGCTGTGCCCTAATTAGCAAGATAACACTAATTGGAGTTTCCACCACTTACTTCCAGCCACAGTGTGCCAGGAGGCTCCATTGACAGTGCCATCCTCCTTCTGGAAGTCCTCGGTGTGGCAGGCTCTCCTCCTGGCATCCGTCATCAGGCGGTGCGTGGAGGCGTACGAGTACGCCAGCCAGCGGAACACGTGGTCGTCAGGGGTGGGAGTGTAGTCCTGGGTTTTCCACATGGACCTCACCATGTCGTAGGGATAGGCCACCACCAGCTCTCCCCCCTGCAAGTTGCCCCCCAGCACGAAAGGGATTTTCTCCATCCAGGCGATGATGGCCCGCGTCTCCACCGCCACCTGGGAGAAAAAGTGACGGCAGCTTTGGAAATGTGATCGTGCTGTTTCAAAGGGAGAGCAGGCTCAGGAGTTCCTGAGCATGGGGGGCCTGCAGAAGGGATGTGGGCAAGGAGAAGGTCTATAAATGATGGTGCTTGTCAACCATCCTTGGGAGGTCACAGACATCCCACAAGAACTGACAAAACCTTCACGCCAGTAATTTATGGAACAGGAACATCTTTGCCGAGAGCAGGAACTGGCAGAGGTGTCAGATGGTGACATTGCTCCCCCTCTTTTTGTTTCCAGAATAAGGGATTTTGAACATAGAAATAATGGCCATAAATTAAACCACAGAAAGTTTCACCTCTACATGAGGATGAGCTTTTCCATGAGGGTGGCAGAGCACTGGAGCAGCTGCACATGGAGGTCATGGAATCTCCGTCTCTGGAAACATCCCAAACCCATGCAGACACGTTCCTGTGTCACCTGCTCCAGGTGCCCCTGCCTTGGCAAGGGGTTGGACTGAATAATCTCCAGAGGCCCCTTTAAACTGTAACTATTCCATGATTGTATGATTCTAAAGTACTAAAAAATTCCACAGGGAAGCTGCTATTAATAACTGCCATTATATTTAAAAGGTCAGGCCAAAATAAGTTAAATTTCTGGCACTACGATCCAATAAACGACTTTAACATAAGCCACTGCACTGGGTTTGCATATGCCTGATCTGTTGCTGTGTTTTTCAAGATAGGAATATATTTAAAATAAGAGCAAGTAAGAAAACCACAGGGGAAATCTGTGAGTGAGTTTCCAAAGAGCTCATCTACACCACAAAACCAGGGAGAAGCCTGATGCGCATGGCTGAGCTCATGGAGTGCTTCTCCTTGTCCACCTTGCTGCCTAAATTTGGGTATTGAGTCCACCAGGTCCTTGCAACAGCTGAGGGAAAAGAAAATCCTCTAGGAAACAGTTTCTTCCTCAAGATCTGCCTCTAAAACCTTGGGGGGAAAGGTCCTTTTGTGGTGCAATTTTATTTCCACCAATATACAGGGAATTATTGACAGGAAGCTTGGATCAGGTATGGAACTTCACTGCCAGGTTATTCATTTCTTGAGAAATGTAAATCTCACTCTCCCAGCACATCCCAGCCTTGGTGTCCCCTCTCCTGGTCTTACTCACTGTGGCATTTTCGGACAGGTACCAGTCAGGGATCGGGATGTGATGGTTTGGAACTTTTCTTTTACTCTTCTTCTGATCTTCTGACTCCCAGAGCAGAGAGTTTAAGTCAGGGAAGTTATTGTTGATGTCGATGCCGTCCTGAGTCCATCGTCCTAAAGACCAGCCCCCCAATTCTGAACCCTTAGATTAATAAAGAAAGAAAGAAAGAAAAAGGAAAAAAAAAAAATTAATGTTCTTTCAGAATACAACAACCTGTGAGCCCCTGCAGAATGTTTGGGTATGTGCCAGAGGGAATACTATAGAGAAAAATGGAAGGTTATTTCTTTAATTAACTGAATTAAATAACTGGCACTTTTTAAAAAATTCTGTATGAAATCTTGAATAGGTGAAGGAAAACCCATGAAAATTTACTTGAGGTTAGCCAAAATATATCTCTCAATGGAGACAGCACACATTCCCTGCCATGACTATGATTCTGACTTTCCTGCTCCAGTCTTCTGCAGACTGCTCTGGAAGATTTTCCAGTGCATTTCATCAGCCCCTACAATATTTCCTGGTGTCTGTCTTCATCCAGACTGAATTATTACAATGCCCAACATGTTGTGCTCTCCTTAAAGGCTCATTATTAAATTCCAGCTATGGAGGAATGCAAGTTTTCACGTGCTGAGCTTGGTTTCTCGTGAGAAACAGACTGCATGAATTTTCCATTTTCTATAAAGGTGTTCCCATCGCTCTGCACACCTCAGGATGGTTTGTTCTGGCAGTCTTTAGGACCCTCCTTTCCATGTACATTTTCCTGTTAGCCAACATCCCATAAAACACTGGTTCTTTCAGCTTTTCCCCAAGATGGTTTGTGTTTACTTTGATGCGCTCATCTTTTCATTTTTAAATTCTGATCGCTTGTAAAAAGTGATCTTTGAAACAAATCATGGCAAGAGGAGCATTTTGGTCTCATCTACTGGAAAACAAAGAGTTCCTTGATGTGCTCATAATCCCAATTACCGCTTTGTAGGCCTTGTCATATCCATCAGGGTTCACGGAGGGCAGCAGGTGGATCCTGGTGTCCTGGATGAGGTGCACAATGCGTGGGTTCCCAGCCAGGTACTCCTGGCACATGAACTGCATCAGCAGCAGGATCAGCTCTCGCCCAAGCACTTCATTCCCATGGGCTCCTGCAATGTAGTGGAATTCTGGCTCCCCTGTGGAGAAAAGACCCGGAGCAGAGCTGTGGTCAGAGCAGAAAATCAAGCCTCTTATCAAATGGCATTGATGTCAATCAGCAACATTTCTCTTAAGGGAAGCTGGAGAAATGTCTTAACTGAACAGATGAGAGGTGAAAATGTCACTTTGGAGAAACAAATTGCTTTCTGTTGCTATTTTAGAACAGGATTATGTATTAGTGATATCTAAAGCCACTGTGTAAAACTTCCAAAACCGAATTTTGATTGAACATATTTTTAATTATACTCACAACTTCAGCATGTTAGAGGTAGATTTTAACAGTTTTGAAGGTCTAAAAATCACATGAAAAATACTTTGCTAGAAGAGAATTTTCCCAACAACCAATCTAAACACTTTATCAGGGTATTCATGGATACAGCAAAGCACAAAATTCCTTTATTCCAACAGCTGTCCCAGGCAGTATCACAGTGAGAAGGACCAAAGACTGAACGAGTTTCTATGCTGAAGAATTATATCAAAATTGAAACTGAACCCCAGTCTGCACGAGTGAAAAATTATTTAGAGGTTTGACCTGTCCCTGCTTGCAATAAAAGGTAAATTTCTATCCAAAGCTACATCAATCCCATGACTAAAACCCATCCTCCAGCATTAAAATTCACTTGTTTTTTATTACTGTAAAGAATTATCATCAAAGAATTTGATCCCACATTCAAAATGTCTTCTATTTGTGCTCACCCTCCACTTCCCAATTTAGAAATACAGCACTGAGGTTCCTCCCACATACATTTGAGATCTTTGCTGCCATGAATATAATTCCATCAGTGATAATTAGTGCAGACACAGAGAAAGAGGAGGGGGGGAAAGCCAAATCCCAACACCCCTTCAATAGATTTAGTTAAGAATAAAATCCTAACCAACTTCGTGTTCTCCTGGGTTGTCAGAAATCTCAACAGCATAAAGCTTCAGTCCTTGGTTGCTTTTTCCAATATTGTAAATTCTTGTGATATTTGGGCACATTTTATTCACAGTTTTCATCAACTGCCAACAAAAAAAAAAAAAAAAAAAAAAAAAAAAGAGAAAAAAAAGAACATATTTAGACAATGCAGCATCAAAATAGATCCACTACGAATTGGTTCATTCTAAATTGGATGTGGCACAAACTCTTCATTTGCTTCTCTGATTACTTCTTAGTTGTAAAACTTATATGTTTAGTTCATTAATTTATAGCTCTGCTATCTTGTTTTTAAAATATTACGCAATGGAGAATAATTATAATAACAGAGAGTAATTAAAGCAACCACTCTGTGATGTCCTACAGGTGAGGGATTTGAGGTGACCCAGGGTGTCAGTGCACAGAAATGCATTTATTTTGCAGGCTGCCACATTCTCCCCAATAGAAATATGAATTTTTTCACTCTGCCAGCATGCAGAGATATTGCACTAAAAGCAGTCCCATTTTAGCTAAAGGCTAAAACCATACTGTATAAACAATGTTACTGACTCAGACCTGTGTTCACCAATTTCTCTCCTCACACCTTCTCCAAATGGAAGGAGCTCAGCTGGCTGATGTTTCCCTGCATCCATGCAGCTCCACCAGCTGAGAAATAGGGAAGGTGAGCCTTTTGTCTCAGAGCTGTCTCCAAAACCCAGCAGAGAAACTTCTGCCTCTGAAACTTCCACGAGCAGAAGCTTTTCTGACGTGCCTGGCACTCCAGTGCTCACAGGATACCAAGAACATCAATTTAGAGAAGTGGTTGGAAGTATGGAAATGCTCATTAACAGTGAGAAAAATGCCCAGAACCAAAGTAATATTACATTCAGTGGAAATATTTGTATTGGCCTCAGTAAACTCCCCATCACGTCTTTAATTGCAAACATGTGATTATTTTCTGAGTCAAAGGACTTCTCCTGCATTAGAGCCTCTGTAGCAACCTTTACTGTGGCTCTTTTGGTAACACGTGATGCAATGGAGTTAATTTTTTATGGAAATACAATGCTGAACATGAATATATCTCATGTTTGATCTTCTCATTCCCATTTCCTACAAATGGCACATTATTTCACCTGTGATCTGGATTTGTTGCCTCAGAGACAAGGTTGTACTCAAATATCCACATCAAACCATTTAAGAGCTTCCTGTACCACATGAATACACAGAAATATATACACAGAAATGAGCACACCATAAATATTTTGGGCTGTAAAACAATCCTGACTTCTGCACACAAGGTACAGTGAGTGTTCCCATTGACTGGAGGAAGAATATTGAATGCTCTTTTACAAGGACAAAACTGGAGCTGTAAATTTCATCTTCCTAATCAGAGAGTTCTATTAAAATAACCTGACACAGAGAGAATCCCTCCCTCTCACAAATACTTGATTTATTGCAATGTAATGTAATGTTTCCCAAACATGGCCCAGGGAACACCATCTCCTCCTCCTTCAGTATTGATAACAAATCTTCAAAGATCAGCATTTTTCTAAGATGGTTGGTGGTGAAGTAGCTATGAAAAGTGAAAATAATGTGTATTTTGGGGGGCTGGGTGCTTTTTTGGGTGTTGTTTCTGTCAGTTGTTTGTTTTTAATAAGAAGCTGACTCTGGCAGTTATTCCATTTTGCACTCAAGTTTTGAGGATAGTTTTGGGAATATGCAATGCAACCCACAATTTCTGCCCACCAGCAATTAAAATCCAATGAGCTCTAAACAAATTAACTATTTTGACACAGAGGAAAACAGAAATTGGGGGAGCACACTCTCAGCCACAGCCACAGATTTTCCACTTGTGTGAAGAGTGCAAAAACATTCTGGTTTAAAGCTGTGGTTTTTTTCCCCCAAGATATTTCTAACCTGAGCAACCTGTCTTTCTGCAGTGACAGGATAAATACATTTTATTTTATTGTTCTTGACAGTAATTATGCCAATTGAGTTCCTACTCGTCTAATCTTTGTGCTAAGAAATATAGGCCATGAAATCTCTACCAAAATAAATGTGTGACTCAGTACACAATTGCTCAATAAAACCCAGTGGTGATTCATGCAGTATAAATACACTGAAAATCCAGCACACAGCAAGTGATTCACACACATCAAGTCCAAACATATTATCTTTATATTTGAAGAGAAAGTGGGCAGAAATATTTCTCCAGGACAACCCACACTTGTGTCTGTGGTGATATGAAGCAAGATTAAAAACAATAACAAAGCCAAGAACAAGGCTGGCTGTTTGAAGTGAAAGGAACAAGATTACAAGGTTGGTGGATTTAAAATTATATTAACAGGGGTTTTTTTTCCCTGGTGTTTTTGGGGAATTTTTGCTGATTTTCACAGCTGTGAATATGGAATTGGATTCTAGAGTTTATTCTGGTTATCCAAACCCACTGAAATATAAGAGAAAACTGATGGATAAATCAGAGTCAAATCTAGAAGGAGAAACCAGTTTCATTCAATACTCAAATATACATGGAAGAAAAAATGGCACATTGTAAGAAAATACTCCCTGTGTCAGGTAGTGTCACCTCTTTCAGGTTAGTTTATGCATAAATTAAGACTTTGGGATTTCATTGGACTGCTTCTTTTAATAAACTAAAGCAGGGAAATATTTTAAAAGCATATTGCAGACAGAGTTTAATAAGATTTTGAAGAGGTGGAATTCATACTCCATAGGGCTGAAAAGCCTGCACCCATCCACCCTCCATCTCACACCAGCCTCTTGGCCTACCTGCCTCATCTCCTTGTAGTTGTGATGCTTAAAGTCCAGATTATCAGTGGTTGTCATTTCATTTCTTCTGTGGTAATAATTATTTGGATCTGAGAAAAGAAATAGAAGAGTTTTCACCTGCTTAGAAATTTCAAATATAGAGACACAACGCATGTAAGGAACGTGGAAATCTGAATTCCCCTGTCCTGTGTGTACTTAAAACAGGTTTTCTATAAGCAAAGATCACATAAACACTTAATTTTAAATATTTCTAGTCACTGCACAAATCAATTCCTACAGATCCAAACAAAAGCAAGGAGGCATCAGCTTTCCAGAGAGCTCCTCTGCACAAAAAACCTCAACTTCAACAGAAAAGCTTAAGGGCAGCCTTAGGCTGCAGAGGAGGGGAAAAGTCATTGGGAAATGATGAGTCAGATGCAAGATAAAAGAGTGGAAGAAAAATCAAATTAGAGGAAAAAGCCCCAGTAAATGTTTTGTGTCCACTTGATTCATTTACTACTGCAAGGAATTTTAGTTCTCCTGATGAGTGTTTTCCACTGCTTGCAAAACATGGAAAGGAACAACTGTGCACATTAAACACTCCTAATTATCTTCCAAAAGAACTCTTGTGGAAGTCAGAGGCCTTTGTTACTTAAAATTTACCTATTCACGTATTTATAGCTATTATTTATAGTTTGTTCATTTTGAAGTATCAAAGGATATGTGGTTAGGAAAGAATCCTTTGTCTCCTTGACATTCCAGGCCCTTCACCTAGAAAAAAAAATGCAAAAAACCAGGCCAAGACTGTTATGGCTGAGCTTTGAAGTTCCTGATAAAAGTGCTCCCAGCCTAATCTATTCTGATTTATTTTCAGAGACAAACAAGTCTATTTGGAAAACATCAGACACATTCCTTAACTTGCCACATCTGGGATGTCTGGAATTTTGAGTAATCGTTTGTCAAGCCAGTGGCTGTCAGGCTCCTATGAAAAATTGTTTCCCTTCACACAAAATCATCTTCATTGGTTTAAAATTATTGGGGGAAAAGGGAAATATGAAAAAGTCCAAGAATCATCCTGTCTCATTGCAACACAAAAAGACGTTGTCTCTAGAGAAGGAAAATGGTTTTGAACAGCATCACCTGTCAGCTGTGACTTTTCCTGGGGGAAAAAAAGAACAATTCTCACTAGGAAAAATATGTAGTTACCATCCCACAGCAACAAACCCTTAATGAAATTATGGAAAACTCATAACGCTGCAAAATACTTCCTAACATTTTTAAGTTTCATATTTCTGACATTAAAACCACTAAATATTCCCATAAAATTCTAAAATTTTGTGGGTTTTTTGCACCATTTAAGTTATTTATGAAATGAAAGATGCAAGCTCCATTAGGCTTCACAGTAACACGACCCATCCTTGTCTCCACTTCCATTTCCTAATCTACAGCAGAGATGCTGGAGGTTCAATTGAAAGCTGCTCTACAAATATGACTGAAAATTGACCAAAAAACCATCTTGTCTCATCAAAATCCATGTTAATTTGTAGAAATTACTCATTTATATACTGATGGGTGAGAAATGGAAATCATGAAGAAAACCCCCACTTCTTCTCAAAAGAGACAATGTGTCTAATGCCCCGCAGAATATCTTCATAATTGAAAAAATATCCCCCTGTTGTAAAAAAATATAAAAATAAACATCATAAAACTGCCAGGATGTTGAAGGTTTTCTGTATCACCACGAGCCAAAATATACAGCAACCGATTTTTTTCCCTGATACTTTAATCCCATTCCTTTCAAAGCCTGGCTCTTTTTCCATACATCAAACCCTAATATCATGGGAATGACTGTGAATGCTGTAGAGTTGGTGGAAACTTAAAAAAAAATGGTGCAGTGAGAATGATTGTGTCTCTGGCCCTTCCTCAACAACAGAGCTCAATTTGACAGTTCCCAGGGGAATTAACACTCACATTTTGCCAGGCTCTGCTGCAGCCTGCTTGGATCACTGGATTTCTGCTGCAGCAGGAATACAGATTAGAACATTCAAAGCTAAAATGTAGAAAGGCAAACAAGGCTTGTGCACAGCTGGATGAGTCCATTTTGGCAAAAAAAATTTTTTTAAATAAAACAGAGAATAAGAGATTGAGAAACTCAAACCAGAGATGAGTTATAATAAAAATATACTGATTTATTCACAGAAATTCTGCAGAAAGTCTCTTTTTCTTCCAAGGAGGAAAGATTCTGCACAACTGTGGCTCTCACATTTATACAGAGGGATATATTAGCAATAATCTATCATTGCATCACCAGTAGAGTTAATGAAGTTCTCTGGTAGAGGCACTTTGGTCCCTTCATCCTTCTATTCTTTGTAAAGATGGACAAGTGACTAAATCACAGATTCATGGGACCATCATGGCCTGGTTTGGATGGGACATTAAAGCCCATCCTGTTCCACTCCTGCCATGGGCAGGGACACCTTCCACTGTCCCAGGCTGCTCCAAGCCCCATCCAACCTGGCCTTGGGCACTGCCAGGGATCCAGGAGCAGCCACAGCTGCTCTGGGAATTCTATCCCAGCTCCTCCCCACCCTCCCAGGGAACAATTCCTTCCCAATATCCCATCTAACCCTGCCCTGTGGCAGTGGGAATCCATTCCCTTGTCCTGTCACTCCAGGCCCTTGTCCAAAGTCTCTCCCCATCTTTCTTGTTGGCTCCTTCAAGTACTGGAAAGTCACAATGAGGTCACCTCAAAGCTTCTCCTCTCCAGGCTGAACAATCCCAATTCTCCCAGCCTTTCCTCACAGCAGAGCTGCTCCATCCCTCTGATCAACTCTGAAGCCTCCTCTGGATTGTCTCCAGCAGATCCTTGTCCTTCCTGTGCTGGGGAACCCAGGCTGGAGCAGAGCTCCAGGTTGGTTAATGCCCAACTCCTCAGCAGCATGAGGGCTCTAAAAGCTGCCCAGAAAAAATTCCAGAAAGGACCAATTGCTCAGCAGCTGATGAAAAAAAGGGGATTTTCACTTATTACAGCTCTACAGCCTCTCAGCCAGTGGAGCCCTGATGCTTCCAGTGGGTTTCAGCTTCTCAGAAGGGGTGCTCCAAATGTAGGATGTAACAAAGGCAATCCAAGCGATTCGGAGAAATCTTTGATAAAAAAGAATATTCTGGCTCAAATCCTTTAGACTGCCTTAAAAACCCCGACATGATATTTCGCAAATGACTGATTTTTTTTTTTTTTTAAATTTCCATGTAATTTAAGAGAATTTGACTTGTCTTCACTAAATTGAACACTCACAGACAGCACATGTGTAATTTTGAAATAAATCTGCTGGCAGCCACATCAGGTGATTCTAAGTTTTCTTCCACATGATCTGTTTCATGGCAGCCTCATGAGCATTGCTCATGAGCATTAGCATCACACATGAAATCAGCAATGAAATACTATTTTTCAACTCTAAATTGATTCTTTTCTCCCTTTACTCTCAGAAGTAGCTTGTTGGATTTAGAGCTGCTGTTTACAGCACCACTAACAATGAAAGATACTTGTAGAAAGTCAAATTTTTATCAAAAGTTGAACACAACTCTAGACTTGACCAGGTAGTTTGGCACTGAGAGAGAAGCAATAAAAATAAGACTGAAGCCACTGCAAAACACAATACTCCATTACAGAGCTGTTAAAGTTCATTTTTTACCTTGGCTTCAAAGTAATGGCATAATCATGGTACCACTGATAGTTTTCTACATAAGAACTATTAAAAATTAAATTTCATCACAAATTTATTCCATTAAAATAATTGCCTCTTGCCTTGAATACTCTGCAATATAAATAAATGCATGAAGAACTTAACTAATTTTCTCTCTCCAATCTCTGGGTACTTTTGATCATATGCAATTTCTTCTTGACCTTCCTTAGGTTTGAGAAAGAAAAGGCAAGGAAAGCACATCCATCCCTCTGAGGCAACTGCAAAAGACTGTGAGTGTCAGTCTCCATCTACATAAATACCAGCATTTTTGGGAAGTGGAGAGGGAATTAAATGCTTGTGGTTTTTGTCCTCTTTTTGCCCAGGGAGACATGGCAGCACTGATTGTTGCTATAGGTGGGATTTTCTGGCATCTTTTCTCTGCAAGGAAATGTCTTTCCCTTGGTGAAGCAGCAAATCCCTTCTGTTGCCCAAAGACAGCACTGACACAGTTGGATGATACAGCTTTTCTAGTTTTTAGAGCTACTGTATAGTCTAGAAAATGTTGTTTGTCCAAACTCACCTATGATACAATAAAAACTATGTTATGGATAAGATAGAAGCATTTCACTGATAAAAATTACAATTATCTTATATAATGCTGATTAGATAAGCAGTAAATTCTCTGTTCCAATTGTCCAAATAGTGTTTTTAATCATGATTTATCCAATTTTTAGTGCACCTAGCACATGCAGCAGGTTTTATGGACAGAGCCCTACCCACAGGAATGGGTTCTAGATATCTTTTACCATTTCCATCTCATTCTGACAGTGCTAGGAACCTCTCCTAGAATATTAATATCTTATTCAGGTTTTTTTCTTTTTCTTTCATCCTTTCTCCTTATTCCTTTTACACCCTCCCTTGTGAGCCTGCTTGATGGAAAGCTGATACAGAGCACAGACTGAATGCAAATGGTTTAATATATTCAGGGATTAATAAAGACATAAACCCTAAAATTACAAGTCTAGGAGACATGAAAAGAAATGCAGAGTTATGAAAAGCTGGTTTCTTTCCTTCCACCTTCTTTAGTTGTTGGGGTGTTTTCCTGTGCCCTGGGCTTTGGAAAGGCTACAGGTGTGTGAAATAACAGAGCTCCACCTCCTGATTTTGGTGAATTAAGGAAAATTGGTCATTTTAATGGAAAATAAAACCTGTCAAAAAAGAAGAGCCCTTGATTTTCCAGTCCCACAGTCAGCACAGAGTGTTAGAGAAGCACTGGCAAAGTTGCTGCTCCCTTGGCCAAACCATCTGGACATTTAAGTTGGAATGAGCAAAATAACACCAATAAAAGGTGAGGAATCAACTTTGAGGGAGCTTCAAAAAAAAAAAAAGTCCAATCCTACAGGAGGAAAACGTGCATGGAAAAGCCTCTGGAACCTGAGGAACAGCTTTGTCCCGGGCGCCTCGCGTGCGACGCACAAAACGAGCGAGGAGAAAGAAATGCCAGCTCTTTCTGAGCTAAAAAGATGGGTCAGCACTTATCAAAACCTATTAGTTCTTCAGTCCAATTACATTTTGAATGAACACACCCCATTCCCATTGTGTTTGTCAATGAATGATTCTGGTATTTTCTTTCAGGAATATACTGAATCAGCCACTGCGGGCAATTAACTCAATAAATGACTACCAAGGGGATGCTCTGATGCTGCTTCCACGTGAATCCAGGATCTGTGAAAAGCTGGAAGAGCACTCAGCAGGACAGTGGTGAAAGTGGAGATGTGTTCCCAGCTTCACCCACTGACACAGCCCCACGAAGCTGAAGGGTAACAAATGCCCACACTGCCAAGCAGAATTTGGCCCTGGATGGGTGTAAATCCAGCAAGAATCCAGGGTAAAAAAAAAGCTGCACTTAATAAAAATTGCCTTTCCAAATACTGACATTTCTGATTTTTCTTGTTTAGGTGCAGTTTTAGGGGACAGAAAGGGATCATGAGAATTTCCCTACAAATTGCCCTACGAAATGATTTGGGTGTCATCTCTGTTACCTCTGTGTGTGTCCTGTGTGCCAGCAAAGCCATGGTGCTGAAGGAAGGCTCCTTTTCCTTCATCCTCACACCCTGGTTTATAGAGTGGTTCCAGTCACTGCTGGTTTACAGAGAGTGGGATAAATCAATGCTCTCTGAGAGTCCTTCCAAGAGCTGAGGGGAAACACTGGCTGTGGAATTGCCCATCATAGTGGGGAAAAGGCAGCCCACAAGGATGGCGTGTTCTAAATCTATGGCTAAAGGAAATCAGGAATATGAAATATTGAAAATATGGAAATCCACACGCACAGGCATCTTTGGTCCCTGCCATCAAGTCCAGGATGTATTTTTTACCCACTGACAGCAGTTGTCTGTGTGCTGCTAAATTTCAGTGCTTCATGACAATGCATCTACAGACGAAATTGTATGACAATGCTTGCCCCACACTTCTCTTTGGCAGAGAATTATCCCTTCCATGCCCTGAACAGATTGGTTTTTTTCTTTCCCTGAGTGTTTAAACATCTAAAGGACAAAAATCAAGCTGTGTCTGCTTGGCATGTGAGGACCCTACATCACCAGAGGAACTGGAGGCAGCAAGTTCTGAACAGAGGCAGGAACAGTTAAAGCAGCAATGAAAGGCTCTGGAAAGGCAGGTTTTTTTCTGACTCTAGTATTTCTTAAAACACTATTCACAGACCTCTGCAAAAAAAAAAAAATCCCCATGGTGCCAGTCTTTGAGATCAAAGAAAACAACAAAAAAAGCAGATGAGAGGTGTGAAATGAGTAGTGAGCAATTTAGAAAAGATTTGAGAAAAGAGGTTTTTAAAATATTTATATACATGTACACAGAGAAATGAAGACATAAATCCACCACAAGACAATTCACAATGTGCCTGGCAGAATCATAGCTTTAGCAGAATTTGCAGTATTTAATGGTTTTGAGTTTCTTTTTTTAGTGGCCTTGCATAACATAGGACAATTTCCCCTCACTTCTGACTTGGTGATGATGCTGGATTTAATAACATTTGGAATATCCTAGAAATTCCTTACGACCCCAGCTCCCCTCCTTCACCCTACAAGCTAAATATGAGTTCAGCAAAAGAATTTGCCTGCAAAATATTTCAGGGAAGTCCTATGGCCTATATAATAAAAAAAAAAAATTAAAAATCGGGCCATATAATTGTTATTTCTTGCCTTAGAAGTTTGAGACATCCACAAGTGACTTTCCCTGTACATAATCCCATTGCCTCCATTGTACATGTGCACTCAGGAAGATTCACTGCACTGCATTTAAGCCCAAACAACAAAGAAAATCATGTTAGCTCACCTCTGCAATCTTGTTTTATTAATAAACACTTACAGATACTGTGAGTTGCACATCAGAAGTTATTCTGAAACTGTCCCTGGGCTTGGGCAGATATTTCTGTTTCTTTTTGCGTAACTCTACTCACTAAAGCTAAATATGATACCAAAAGCAAAGATACCCAAAGGAAATGAATTTTTTGAGTCTTGGCACAGGCAGCCATGTTCAATATTAATTAATAAAGGCTCTTACCTGGCAAGGGGCAGCCCAGGATCTCCAGCCTCATGCAGATGCTGCCCTCCTGGAACCAGGAGCGGGGGTTGATGCGGATGTACCGCGCCACCAGCGGCACTGGCAGCATGTTCAGCACTGGGATCTCCTTCTCGCTGTTCCCCTCAAAAATCTGGGCAGGACAAACAGGGGAACATGGCAAGATCAGGGCTTCAAAATATTTCTTAATGGTTTTGGTAATAGAAATGTAAAATCGCCTTTCAGCTCCAGGCTGATGGTGGCTCAGGCCAGAACAGCTCTTCAAGAAATGCAATCCCCCCGTTCCCCCTGGACAATTCTCTGTCCATTTTTGTACCATGAGATTTGCTCTTAAAATCAATGGCACCACTGAGAGATGCTCCTTTAAGTCATACACTGACTAATCTGTGGCCAGCCCCTGCTTTCCCATCTCTGCTCTTCCTCCCAGAACATGTTCCATTCCACTCACCACATCTCCAGACTCGTTTCTGACTGCAGTCCACGCGTGGCTGTCGTTGCTCACCAGCACTCTGTAAGAGGTCACCCAGTTACTCCTTGAAAAAGACAGAGAATAAATAAGTTCTTTTTCATAATTCAGAAGGAATGCACATTATTTAATATAATCAAGCTTCTAAAGCTGCCAGCAGTGGAAATCCCATTTGGCCAAGTCATGCCAATCTGGATTCAGCAGACAATTCAAAAAGCCCTGCACACAGAAGCAAAATCCTGGTGAGATAATATTCTGAGATTCCAGGGGGTGAGAGACGTGCTGCTCTCCTCTCTTTTTATATGCAGAGTTTGGGATAAATGGCTTATCTAGAACAGATTTATGCAGTGTTCAAATATCATCTTTTCAGCTGCAGAACACTTATTAGCTCTGCTGTTATTATCAGAGAGGATGGGAAAAAAGTAATAAATCCTCTAGGATGAAACATCTGTGAATTTCAACCAGCAAAATTTCCATTTCTTTCAATAGAAGAATAACGGGAGCCTGCAGTTATTCCTGTATTTATTAGCATGAGACAGGGACAGTGAGACAACTGATCACAGGATGACTGCACTCCTACAATATCCTGATCAATCCCCTATAGGCTGGTTTTTCTAATGTTATCTGATTTACAGCAAAATCCCCTTTCATCTAAAAAAAAAAAAAAAAGTCAAATACTTCAGTTATGCCTTGCCTGGATCCATCTAAAGCAAGTATGAGGAGATGGAAAATGCTGCTTCCTGCATTCTGGATTAAAGCTGTGGAGTTTCACACTGTTTGGGCATTACCTGTGTGTTGCCCTGGTTTTTGTGGTGTTCTATGTTTTACTTCAGTGGTAAAATTTTCCATGCATTTTTTATAAACACAGTCCTTGTTTTCCTAACCAGCCTAGATTGTTTTTGAACTTCTAGATTGTTTTCATTCCTTTCTCCTAAGGTGGAGAATGATGATAGACTGTGTCATTATCCTGTGGAATGGTAGAGGTGGTAACCTCATTGACCAATCCATGATTGTATTAAGAAAGATATAAAAATGAGTGAACAAAGAAAGGCAGGCTCTCTTTTCTGGTCCTGCCTGGGTGGTCCTGACTTGTTGCTAAATCTGCGTGTTTCTTTCATGTCTGACAGTGCAACACCTGTGTGCACAGGTTTGGGGAAGGCTGGAGAAGGCAATGCCCAACTCTCCCCTCACATTTGCTCCTCAGAAAAAGCAGCAGTGATTGATTTTTTTCCCCCTAACACCTGGTGTCAGTAGGCAGGGACTTGGAGCAGAGTTGTGGCTTGGAGGAATATGTGTACCATGAAAACAGTCCAGGATGATTAAATTCTGTATTTATGGATGTAAACTGATGATGTGCAATCAGCAGGGCTCTGGAGCTGCCCTTCTTCAGCACAGGTTCTTAGCAAAACTCCAGTCCCGTGGCTGGGAGTGAAACCAGGGCAAGGAAAGCTCTCAGCACTGGAGAGAAGAACAGGGGCCTTTGGGACAGGTATTGGAGAAGCATCAGAGCATAAAAATTGGAGATCAGGAAGGACAGACACACCTAGGAACAACTTCCCCTTGTACTGCTCCTATACAAAAACGTGATTTGTTTTGTTTTTTCTTTTAAAATTAACTCATAATAATAACAAACTACCTATGAACACACACACACACACATTGAACCCACTGTGCCTGTGTCCAAAGGGACAAACCAGCCTTTATGTGCTCACTGAAGAGAGTCAGGCTTCTAATGAAGACCAAAAAGGGACAAGGATGGAACAAGAGTAAAACCATCAGCTCCAGTTCACCAAGCCTTGTACAAAACAGACAATAGAGTTTTTGGGGTTTAGTTTTTTGGGGACAATAGGTTTTTTGCACACCTGAAAACAAAGATGAGGTAAATGTTTAGTAGGATTTGGAAAATCACTTTGGGACATTCTATACTAATGCCCCCAAAAGTAAAAAAAAAATGAGATTTTGAAAAAAACAAAAACAAAACCTGAACAAACCCAGCTCTGTTTTAGACACTAAACCAGTCCTTTGCAACTCTTTCACCAGCCTCCTTCAGTGAATAGATTTTGCCATTCATGTTAGATTAAATGGAAAAATCTTGACTATTGCCAAGCAGACTGAACTTTTTGTTATCGTAATGAAAAGAAGGGTACATCTATCACTTGTAATGCACACAACTTTAGTATTTGGTAAACAACTGTAACAAGTTAGCAGCACTCTGAAAATCCTAATTGTCTGCCTTTCAGTGGAAGGGCTCCTGGGGTAGGAGATTTACTGGAGAGCTGAGAAGTGCCGTGCTGGCATCTCTAGAATTTGGCTGTAAAATGATAAATGACACACAACAAAATAAACAGTGACTTCAGCATGCTGGATAAGTTTCTACTGACTCCAGCAAAGAACTTTCTTCCCTCAGCTTCTCTGTATTCTTAAGCTGAAGAAAGGCAGATTTACTTCTGGCAAATAAAGGAGCTGACAAGAAGGAAGGAGAGGGACTTGTGATGAGGACATGGAGTGCCAGGACAAGGGTGATGAAAGAAAGTAGGTTTGGATCAGATATTGGGATGGAATTGTTCCCTGTGAGGGTGGGGAGGCCCTGGCACAGGGTGCCCAGAGAAGCTGTGGCTGCCCCTGGATCCCTGGAAGTGTCCAAGGCCAGGTTGGACACTGGGGCTTGGAGCAGCCTGGGACAGTGGGAGGTGTCCCTCCCCATGGCAGGGGATGGAAAAGGATGAGCTTTAAGGTCCCTTCCAGCCCAAACCAGTCTATGGTTCTATGAAATGGCCAACAGCAAAACTCTAAAAAGAGGAAAATAGCCTTTTCTGAATTACTAGAAAAAGATAAGCTTGAGGCAAAATTCCTGGGTTTGAAAGAGAGTGCTGGTGGCAGTGTACATATTCCATGCACATACAATTATACTGAGTTTTTTGTTGGGTTTTTTAATTTCCTTGCTTGTTTTGTTGGGGGTTTTTGCATGGGTTTTGCATTATTGGGGTTTTTTAACTATTTTTGGCCATCTCTCAAAATCAGGCTAAATTACCAAATGAGGCAACGCCACAAACCAAACAACGTCATTGCTTCTGAAGTATTACAGAACTTCTTTCACTTCAACTGCACAGATCAGACAAGGAGGGCAAACACAACACATCCACATTCACTGCTCAACACCTGCAGAAGAAATTCAAACAGAGTACTAAAGTCACATAAAACCACGACAATGGTGGACAGACCCTGTAAGAGACTTTTGTAAGAAAATCATGGCACACACAGGAGGTTTTAAAAGAACAAGCTCGCTTTACTGGCATGAGAAAATGCTGCTGTCACAGTAACATTTCTAAGCTGGGACTTTGATTTAACATATTTTGATTTTGTCACTCCCTACCATTGCCAAAGTTCAAACTTCTCCCAAAGGAAAACATATACAAGCAGCCCTGCACGTTTTCCATCTCGAGTGGCAGCAAGTGATGTGCTTTGGAGAGGCAGAATGCAATTAAAACCCTAATGACTGCATCCAATCTTGGACTCTGGCAGGACAGAAGGACCTCAGAGGGTCATGGATGAGGTAAATCAGTGCAAGGTATGAAGGTACACACCACACACTATTAATTGTGTAAGGAAGAAGCAGAATAAAAACATCACAGGGCAACAGATCCTTCCCTCACTGGCACTACTTGCAAAGCTGCCCCAAGGGACTTGAATCTTTCCATAATAAAAATGGAATAATGCCATAATAAAAACAGCTTCTGATCATATTAAAAAGGCCGCTGTAAATTCAGACTCCCCTGAGAAATGGCATCACCCATGGGATTTGGGTCAGAGGATCTGGAAAAAAACTGGCAAAGCCTAATGCTCATGGCTTCTGACTGAGTATCTTCAAATCCCAGCCACTTCTACAGCTCCAGACCAGCACAGGAACATCCAGCTCACTGAATCTCCCTGAGAGCTGCAGTTTTTTCCCCTGTGTGTGGCACAGGAGAGATCCTAACACCATGAAGGGGCTGGATGTGCTGCCCATGTTTGCAGCAAGAACAGCACTTCCCAGGATCAAGGAGTTCCACTCAAACCTGGTTTATTCATGGAGGCACAGAAATCTAAAGGGTTTTTTTGTGGCAATCCATCAGAGGAACGTGGCAGCTAAAGCAAATCCTTGTGCTAGGAGAAGTGCTGGGGAATTTGGTCTGTGTGATTATCTGGTGACACCAAGATCCATCTCCTCGGGTTTGGGATTTGCAGACAGGGATTTCTGTCACATCCAATCTTTTTGGGGCCCATCAGCACTGAACAATAAAGCTGTCTAAGGAAGGCTGAAAGAAAGCTGTAATGTTCTTCAACACTCAGGAGGTCACTGCTGTTTTAGAGAACCTCTTCTGGTTTCACTCTCTAAAATCTCCCAGGACCTACCTTTGCAGTCCTAAGAGAAAAATACAGATATTTGTTGGGTTTGTAGAGCTGAGGAGACAGAATTCTGGGGAAATCCTAGGCCAGAATTCAGAAAAGAGTGCAGTAATTACTGAGCTCTTTCTTGGCAGAGGCCAAGGCAGCACAGAAGCCATTGTGTGACAATTCTCGAGTGGTCGAGGTGACCCCCAGTTCATCACCCTCTGTCACAAAGTGCCCCTTCTGCCTCACAAATTTCCTCCATGCTGGGAAAAGATCACGAGGTAGAGATTTGATGGGGATCCTTTGGATTCAGGTGCATCCCAGGAATAATCCCTTTTAAAATTCATGCCAGCCTTATCTCTTCAGAAGCAGCGCATCTGAAAAGTCTCAGTATCCACGCCAATATTAATCAATTCCTTTCAGAGAGAGTAAATGCAAAAATCAAAATATGATTCAAATTCACTTAATGTGGGAGATTTTGGAATTATTACTAATTGTTTGGTTTTTATCTGTAATGCACTGGCTTTAGACAAAGCTTATTTGAACACCTTCAGTTTCAAATTCAGTTTCTTGTGATGCATGAAAATGTCCTGCTTTTCCATTTTCATCCAAAAAGAAAAGCTGAGGGATTAAATAACTTGCCCAGGGGACAGAGAGAGTAAACCTGAATCAAAGCAGGGAATTAAAAGCAGATCTCCTACAGCTTTGGCAGGTTCCTTTCCCATTAATCAGCTTTTCCTTATCTAACCACAGCATCAGGCTACTGGGCACTGGCAAAAAGAGCATGGGAGCACCAGAACAACAAAACATCTTCCAGCTTTGCCTTCCCTGGTACAATTTCGTGACTTTTCTCTCTGTGTTGGACA
The DNA here is from genome assembly GCA_034509425.1 of Eopsaltria australis. Lineage (NCBI taxonomy): Eukaryota > Metazoa > Chordata > Aves > Passeriformes > Petroicidae > Eopsaltria > Eopsaltria australis. Next base: position 1,570,716 of record JAVTVJ010010685.1, read on the forward strand.
CGAGGTTGAATCCCAGCTCAGAGCACACAGCAAGTGTTGAATGGGAAGCAGTGGAGGGATGCCAGGTTTTCCCAGCCCTGGCTCCAGCAGCAGAGGATCAGCTGAGAATTGGGGCTGTTTGGGTTTCTTCTGTTTGAGCAGCATCTGCTGTGTGTAATATTGCAAGGCCAAGCTTCTCAATCATGGAAGGCTGAACGAGCAACAGGTGAAATAAAGCTGACACTTTGAGGTTGTTTTTCCACATCAAGGAAACCCCACATGATTTGAGGTAAACAAGGAAGGTTGGCAGGTGCTGGTGAGCAGAAGGTCAAGCCCAGAGTGGTAGAAATGGACCACAAAAAAGATTGAAAGGATGGAGCATCCCTTCTATCTGGGAAGGGTGAGAGAATTGGGGTTGTTCAGACTGGAGAAGGCTCTGAACTGATCTTAGAGCAACTTCCAGAGCCTAAAGGGGCTCCAGGAGAGCTGGAGAGAGACTGGGGACAAGGGCATAGAGGGACAGGACACAGGGAATGGCTTCCCAGTGCCAGAGGGCAGGGATGGATGGAATATTGGGAAGGAATTGTTCCCTGGGAGGGTGGGGAGGAGCTGAGATAGAATTCCCAGAGAAGCTGTGGCTGCCCCTGGATCCCTGGCAGTGCCCAAGGCCAAGCTGGACATTGGTGTTTGGAGCAGCCTGGGACAGTGGAAGGTGCCCACGGCAGGGGGACTGGAACAGGGTGAATTTAATGTCCCTTCTAACCCAAACTATTCCATGATTCTCACATTCTTGGGATGAGACCAGCAAACACCAGCAGAGCTCCCCTGAACATCCTCTACAACAGACCTGACTCCAGCTGAGCATTTTATTCTTCTGCTGTCAGGACAACCTGATTTATCTGCAATACAAACCCCTAAAATTAATATAAAATAGAACCAGCCAGGCAAATAAATGTGTACCCAGCAATAAGATATAAATTGGCAAGCCAAAATACTTGAAATAGTAAAATCTCTGTACCAAAAAAATGCTGGACAAGCTTTATAATAAATGATACTCATGCAACAGAATCAGCATGCTGGCAATTAAATGGCTTTCTGCTTGAAAAATTAATTTGTACTCTCATGCAATTAAATGCAAAACCATTAATATTAATATTCTATAATAATATTTATGCTGATAAACTGTTAAATCACCCACTGCCAAACAGCTTCCAAACAAGCTAAGTCATAAAATGTGCAGGCTAACCACAGGTAGCCCAGCAAGTTTTGCAAACTAATTAAAATAGATTTGATTTAGGAGACGAAGATTGACTAGCCAGCAAGGGTATTTTTTTTAATAATTGAAATCTTTGAATGTTTAATTTTTAAAATTGCTTCTAGCTGACTGAAATGAATGCACTACTGTGAAATCCATCTCTTTGGAGGCCCTATGAAGAAAAGCTCAGAATTTCACTTCATGAACTGAATTCAGCACAAGTTTTTCAAAGCTTTACTCAATAAACAGGAATTGGGGTTGAAAATACCTGTCCAACCCAACATCAACTTACAGCCAGGTTTTTGTAAGAATTTTATGTCTTTCTATAAAATCTGGTGCCAGCTGTGGGTGTTTCTTTTTTGCTGCTGTACATTCAGCCAGTAATGCCTGAAGGTGTCAGGGTCAGAGATCCTCTGCCCCAAACATTTCGGTCTTAACACTGATCATTTTGGGCCACTCTTTGCAACAAGATCTGCAAGAGTTTGAAATTCTTCCTACACCAGATCCTCTGTATCTGCTGAACACAACCAAGCTGTGGTGCCTTTTCTTCTGAACTTCTTTAGGTGACATTCTTAATTTTCCATTCTTTTTTATGCCCATCTCATCCTTGTAAATTAACTGTGTGTTTGAGGAGAAAAATCCACACTTTCCAGGCACTGCCTCACTATGTGAATGTTAAAATACAGGAAAATGAAAAGCCCTGGGAGTAACCAGCAAACAAACACTGCCATTTGTGTCCACAGCTGAGAGAATATTTACAGCAATGCTGGGGGCTCTCACTGCCACCAAGCCCTCAGAGAGGTGGCCAAGTGCCACTGGGGGAGTGTGGAAGGGACATTGGTTTGGGAAGGGCTCAAGTGGAGGGACAAGGAGCCTGATGACCCCAACATGACCCCCACACAGCCATTCCCACTGCAACAAGTCATCGTGCACGTGCCAAATGCACAAATCCAGGCTGTGGTGAGTAAGTGTGAGTAATCTGCTGCAGCAGATGCTGAAATTCATCTGATGGAGCCCTTTCCAAGAGGCTTTGGCTCATTTGATTTCAAGTCCCTTCCTTGGAGGTAAAAAGCTTTTTTTCCCACTTGTGAGCATCCCCAGTGAACCTCAGCGTGCAGGGCAGGTTCTGTCCGCTCCTCAGCAGCCTTTGAGAGTGCAGAGTGAGCAGGCAGGAGCCGTCCCTGGGGGTGACAGCAGTGACCTGCTCCCTCCCAGTGAGTCACCAGGGCTTGGCCAGAGCATCCCATGACAAACCAGACCCACAACAGAACAGCTTCAGCTCTGACATTTCTGTCAAACAAACTTGTGAAAGCATAAATCTGTCCCTGGCTGTGCTGTCAGCACCCCACCCACACAGGGTCACCCCAGCTGGTCACTGAGGCAGCTCCCCAGTGCTCAGCAGGGTCACCAACACTGTGACAAAATCCTGGGCAGGGGACAAGAGCTGAGCTGGAAAATCCCCAGGGCAAAGGGACAGAACTTAACAAATAGATGGAGGGCACTGGAGGTGCAGCTGCCGAAGGCTGGCTCATGAAAGCCCATGAGAAGGATTCACCGAGCCACAGCCAACAGAAAATGGAAATTATTAGGTAAAGCCATCATAAACATGAGTATAACATGTAACTGCTGACATTATTATCTCAAGGGAGTTTTTCCTGCAATGAATTCAGCTTGTTTTATAACTCCCATCAACACACTTGGTGTGATTTCTATGGATTTGGAACGACTCACTCCACGAGGCTGGCTTTGGGAAAGCTGCAATAATCTCTGCAGTCCTGCCACCCCATCAGGGCAAATACAAGTTTGCATTGATTTAATGTACCTGAACAACTCGAGCCTGCACACAGCAGCTGCTTGTTTTGTTACATGATTTGGATAAAACATCGAGACATATCCACTGAACTTGCTGAAGTTTCACCAGGGTGTGTTTTCACAGCCTTTGCGTGGGGACAGGAGGGACTGCTCCAAAAATCAGTGCAAAGTTTGTCTGTTGTGCTTCTGAGCTGGACAGGGTTTAGGGTTGATTCTTCTCTGCTCTCACAAGCAGCATTGCACTGCTGAATTTTGATCCTTCATGTGTACAGTGCAAAATTCTGTTTACTCAGATTGTAGTAACAGCTCAAATACCCGTGAATATCCACTCCACTTTCTTGAATGTTACCACAGTGTCCCTGGAAGGATTATCACTGCTCTTCCTTCTGTTCTTGTTGGAATCCTGAGGATGTTCATGTGATTATCTCTTCAGGAAGCCAATGTTACTGTTGAGACCACGACCTTAGTACCAGGAGCAGCTGCTAAGACCGTGGCAATGTTATTTTAATGGTTGGACTTGATTTTAGAGGTCTTTTCCAACCTTAATGATTCTGTGACACTGGTTTTTACTGCCTTGCAAGCAAGGAAATTATCCCCTTGCCACAGAGACTGCCTAAAAAACAAATCTGAGCTTCTGAGAAACTGCCAGTGAGTGCAGCAAGAAGTTGAAATGTGGGGCAACACATTCATTTGTGACTAAAGAGCAGAATGCCGCACCACTGAAATTAGAAGCAAGCAAGCAAATTGCACTGACCTAAATTCATCCTCAAATGTAGCTCTGGAAGGCACCCAGCTTGTTACAGACCTACAATTCCCTCAGGACAGTTTGTCAAAAGGGATGCTGGGCCATCATGAAGAGCTACACTGCACACGGGGAAGGCTGAGGTCGAGGGTGCGCTACCAGAAGAATTGCAAAATCACTCCCCTACTCAACCACAAGAATCTTGTCTGCAGCAAAAGCATGATCAGACACAAAATCCAATCTGCTGGGTATTTGTAGCTTGCTGTCCCTTCAGAGCAGCACAGGGAAATCAAACGAGTGACACAGTGGGGAGTGTGCAATGGTGTCTGTCTGCAGCAGCTTCAGGTTAAAACGTTTCTTCAGCATTAATGAAAAATGACCAGCTTAAAAGTGTGTCAGTTTAGAGCCAGGCAATACATGAAAGTCATTCCTGCCAGCCAGCAACACCATTGATTTGGTGTCTGCTCAAACCTTTTAAGAGCTATTGCAGTTTTGCACGGCATAGGAACTGATCTCTAACCAAAGCAGACTTGAAAAGTTAAGATGCTCCCCCTCCATTTTTTTTTCCTAAAGATAAATATCATGCATAGAAGTAAAAAATCTTCAACATTTTCATGAAGCTGAAAGGTCTTAAAGAGAACAGACTTGAAAGTAAGTCTATTCTGATTTTTTTCTAAAAGTTTCAGAATTTTGCATTGGAATTCCAGCTTTCTGCACAGATCATTTCATCCATGCTTTTTCTTATTGTTGCCATTTTGTCACTCTGTGGCATGTAGTGATAGCTCACAATTTACCACGACTGAAAGGTTAATTTTTAGAAAATGCATCATCACAAAGACTCACTGCAACATTACATCCTCTCCTGAAAACCAAAACATCCTCTGCATTCACACAGCCTGAAGCTTTATATTACTGTCAGCACACACTGGCTCTATTTTGACATGTGGCTTTTCTCTTGATACAAAAGATGATGCTGAATTATCAGAAGAGAGTTTGGTTTGTGGGAAACAAAGTTTCCTCTGTTTTTGAGATCCTTGCCAAACTGCTAAGAGTGATTAATATTTTCTTTCCCTCTGTCAAGAGAGTGCATATTTGAAACTGCCACATCACTGCTTTGAATCCACAGTGATGCTTCCAGTGTCCCACTCTCCAGCCTTGAACAGTTTAAAGATATTTGGTTCCTCAAACTGGAAGATGTATTGGCAGCAATAGGCAGAATTACATACATTATTTGTCCCCCAAAGCAACAGATATTCTGCTCACTTTCAAGGCACTGGATTTTATTCCTATTAACCAACACTTGTGGCACTCCTGATTTTTGGGTGTCTTCAGCGTAAAAATCAAAAAGAAGTCCTGGTTCTCACAGCTGGGCTTCACTTTTCCTGTGAAATTCATCATCTGCTGATCTGGGTGATCTAAACAGATTTGCCCATTTATGGTGACAAAAGAGCATTTTTCCATGATTTCAGGTTTCCCAGGAATGACTGAGGTGCCTGAACAGCAACAGCCCTCGAGCTCACGTGCTTGCTTTGACTGGTAAAAGGAAGAACTCCTCAAATGCGGGATTTTTTGTTCAAAGCCTGGTTTTGCTCATTAAAAAAAAAAAAAAGAGCAGAAATATTTGATTCCATGTGACCATGACAGAATTCACAGCCGGGCAGTTGGAGCAAAAAGATTTGACTGAGAAGTGCTTTTCCTTAAAAAGGAAATGATTAAACAATCCAAGTATTCATTACAAACCAGGCTCAGCTTCCTTCTCTCCTGCTGGGTCATCTGTGTTTTCAAGAGCTGCTTCTGCAGCTTGGCCTCTTCCTCCCCCAGGCTCTCCTGTCCCCAGCCTGGGATGGGCAAGAGGAGCCACAATCACCAGAGACAGGCAGGGAATGGCAGGAGAGGGGGGACTGAGGAGAAGCAGCTCCTGCCAGTGCACAGAACGTGGAAACCCAGAGCATTTCTGTGCTCTTTGCACTGTGTGAAGTGTAACCTTCAGTCCATCATTGCATATAAGGCCCAAAAAAACCCCTAATGAGCAAAGCTGGATGTGAGCAGCTCGTGTCTGGCTGCAGCGGTCCCCAGCACCAGGTTCCAGGTGCCAGAGCTGCTCCAAAGGAGGAAAAGGATGAATCCAGCACCAGTAAAAGAGCTCTGGCTGCAGCAGCACACACAGGAGAGCAAAGGCCAGGCTGCTGAGAACTCAAGTTTTGCTGTGAAGGGCAAAGCAGTTTGACAGAGGATTCAGCAGGGTGTCCTTGCCTGCCCTCCCTTGGCATTTTAAATGTCCTCATTAAGGCAGCAGCAGGAAACTACAGGGAGCAGGAGAGGCACAAGTCTGATCTAAGCAGATCCTCCAGTGAAGTACATTTTTTTTCATTTTGTTAAAGATTCTTGCTCAATAAAAAGAGTTGGTTTACTGGTTCTTTATCCCAGTGTTATGGGATCATAGAATGGTTTGGGCAGGAAGGGACCTTAAATCCTGTCCAGTGCCACCCCTGCCATGGGCAGGGACACCTTCCTCTGTCTCGGGATGCTCCAAGCCCCATCCAACCTGGCCTTGGACACTGCCAGGGATCCAGGGGCAGCCCCAGCTTCTCTGGGCACCCTGTGCCAGGGCCTGCCCACCCTCACAAGGAACAATTCCTTCTCAATATCTAATATAAGCCTGCCCTCCTTCAGTGCCTTGATTTTTTATTTTTAAAACATAAATCTGGGAAAGTCTCCAAGGCTTTGGACTAAATAAAAATCTTACCTCGGCTCCCCTGCTTGGCAGGCTTTCACTTCCAATACAACACAGACCAGAGAGGTGTTTTTTTGGCTCTCCTACCTACAATAAGATTATTCTCCAACATATGTTTCCATCAGTCATGAAAGCACTCTGTTCCTGTCACACAGCCTCATAAAGCTGGGAAGATGCCTCAGGTAACAGAAGGCATCTTTTGGTACAAACTTTCATATCACAAACAATCCTTTTTGATACCATCACAGCAGCTGAAGGTGAGGGAAGGAAGTTGAGGAGTTGTTTAGAGCAGAACAGGTCCAAAGGAACCTGCCCAACCCAGTACAAGTCCTACCCCACTCTTTTTCTGTCCCTGTCTGGGGCTGTTTCTCCCCACTCCACTGCTCCTTCCACGGGGCACAGTTCAATCCTACAGGATGTGTTTTCAGGGAGATTTTAACCTGCCCCACAGAGCAGCTGGTCCTGTTGAAATCATCTTTGTTCCCATCAGGCAGAAATGGGGCTGTTTCCCCTCAAATGTGAGCAGCAATCCAGGAGGAGCCCAGACCTGCTCTGCCAGCACCAACCCTGCTCTTCCTGCAGACCCTCAGGGTTCTGCTCATCAATTTTTTAATGGAAAAAAAGGTCAAAAACAAAATTCCCTGCCCATGGCAGGGGGGTGGAACCAAATGATCTTTAAAGTCCACTCCAACCCAAACCTTTCTGTGATTCTGTGTTTCAAAGAAAAACCCCCAAGGCCCCAAGATGACTGTGAATACCAGTTATAAATAGTGTCAAATCCTGCTGTAAACTCCTAACAGAGCTGAACTAAAAATAGAAATATGACAGGATGAAGCAGTGCAGCTCTGGTGTTGAGAGGAACAGCGATGTCAAGAGGAAGAATAAAGAAAAGAGTAAGGTTTTGCTACAGTAATTATCTACCTAGCACCGAACAATGCGGAATAAATATAGAAACCTTATTGCCAAATAAGATCCTACTCCCACAGCCACGTTAAAAGAAATTAAACAAAAAAAAAAAAAAACCCACAGAAAATTAACCTGTTGAAGGAAAAATATTCTTTTTCTAAGATGTAGTGGCATTTTTTCTAGTTCACATTTCATTACAGGTCACATTCATTTTCTAAGGGAGAGCTCTGACCAGAATGGATCTCTCAGAGTGGTTGTGCACCTCCTGCATACTTGGGCAAAAGGGCCAGCAGCACAAGTGGAATTATTTGCTCACATAAAGCTGTGAGACTCAATGACAGATTAAAAGGCTGAACAAACACATAAAGTGCAGGAAAAAAACCCCAAATCCTCACCAGTTCCTGTTCCTGCCATCTGATTGCTGCATCCCTCATATACACTCAGCAACAGTCACAGAGGAGTAAATGCACACAAATCTGGTCAAAACACTAATTTCTCAGTGCCATGAACACATCCTCTAGCACAAGCAGTGGCCAGAAAGCTCAAAGATAGTATAATTATATATATTATATATAATATATATGTATTACATATATGTGTAATACATTTACTTGCATAATTATAAAAAATATATAATTAAAATAGATATTACATTCATTAAGAATAAATATGTAAATAAAATTTTAATCAATATATTTAAATATATATATATAGTACTATAAAGGTTGTTTGAGCTGCTCACCTAAAAATCATGTTATTTTGGAATTACACCAATTACTTGGTGGTTGCCTAGGGATGAAGACATCTCAAAGAGGAGTGGTTATTCTAAACTAAATAAAAAAGGTCCAAAACTATTACCTAATCAAGTTAATTATTGGAAAAGAATGAGGAACTTTAACACCAGCAAATATGACGAGGTGAGTGCAAAGGCCCAGGTGTAGATAATGCCTGCAGAAGTTTGTTACTCTAAAACTTCTATTTCATGCCATTTATAACGACTTTGCCTTTTAGTGTTCCCCATTTAATTACTTGATGTCTCACAGCATTTCCACTCTTTCTGCTGTTTTGTTGTTTTTGGATTTTTTTTTTTAAGAACCAAAGCACATCAGGACACGAATTCCTTGGTCTGAAAGCTCATAATCCCATGGAGAAAATTCAGAGTGTACTTACGACCAGAGGGAGTTTCTTCCCTGGGTGATGACTCCAGTGAACTTTGTCAGCCTTCGAGCATCTACTTCAATCCACTGGTAGGGGTCATTTCTTCCTGCACACCAAGCACCATCATAAAAATCATTTTCGTTAACACCTGCCTGAAAAGAAGGCAAAGCTGACCATAAATCAGAGCTGGGAAACTGAAGGTCTTCCATGGGGAAAAGAAAGGAACACATCATTCATCCCCCTCACTCCTCTGGCAACACTTTAAGGCCCTCACCAAAATATTTCCTTGCTCAAGGCAGGGCAGGAAATTCTGGGGAGTCCTTTTGAAAATCAAGAATGTTTACATATAAATTTAAGTCAGAAAATAATAAACAGAGCTTCAGTCTGTTCACCTGTCTGTGCCTGTGGTCTGACAGAGCCTTTATCCAGAACAAATTATTATAAATTATAATATTTGGAAAGTCCTAAAGAGCCAGCTCCAGCCCAGGTAAATAATGCTCAGTGATTAGAGAATCCCATTTTCCCTGGAAGCAGCAAGGCAGAGTGCAGGGCATAAGGAAACAGCAACTACTCCCCACCGGAACCAGAATTATTAATTTCCGTAGCTAGGGTGGCAAAGGTTAAAAATTCAGGAACGCCTGGCTTTTCCCCAGATCTGCATCCCAGTTTCTGCTGGGAAACCCATCACCAACAGCCTTCCCAGCATTTCCAAACAAATAGCTGAAGGTATTTTCAGTAAACTCTTTTCCAAATAAATCTGAATTAGAATTTAATGAAACATAGCATCTGAAGCCTTCAGAGATTTATTTTCCTCCCCAAGCCCAGGAGATGTTTGGCACCAAGCTGGAGACTGCCATAAAGAGCATGGAAGCTTTGCCATGTGCTCCTTTGAGGCTTTGTGTATTTTTGCGGTATTTCATCTGTGGTTTATGTGGATTTATCATTGCCATCCATGCAGTTCCGAGAATGGATATTGTTAAATATTTCCCAGATGAAAATGAAGAGGTTTTCAGGCTTTTTCTACTCAAATGGGCATTGAGAGGCTCTAACTCAGAGAGGATGCAGTGGTTAATCCCTTTTCCCAGGGTGCCTCTGATGGAATCTGAAGGAAGTGCTGCAAAACACAAGACACTGATTCAATTTTCCTAAAACTTCTCATTTTCTCAGGTATTCAGATCTGAGATAAGGCAGCTTAAAAATTATTTGTTTTCCTCCATCAACCAAAATGAAATTAAGCCACCTCCTTCTACGCATTAGCTCTGATGTTTCAAGGAGAAGTTTGTATCAAAGTCAAAAAGAAAAAAAACACAGAGAAAAAGCAAATTAACAATGGGAGCTAAATTCTTCAAGGAGAGCAGAACAATGGGAAAACACGAGAATACAAACACGGTCACTGACCTGAGTTACAACCCTTTGCAAGGAAAGGTTTCAATGCATTTTAAAATAAGATGGAATTTGAAGTAGCCTCAGGCTTTAAAACCTTGCCAGGAAGTGTTAAGATCTAGAGAGCACCTTGAACCAGCATCCTGCTAATCCCCTGCACACTGGGGAAATTCCACCAGCTCCTGCAGAACAAGTCCCCATCTCCCAACCCCTGCTCCTCATTAAGCTGAGGGTATTTCCCTTTGGTGTGATGCTCATCAGGGAATAGGCTTCTCCTCCACATTGCACTGAGAAGAGGAAAGGAGAGGAAAAAAGTGCTTATTTTTTAAAAAAAAACACCACCTCCCACCTAAATGACATCTGTGAGTAGCCATGGTTTCAACTGGGTTTAAATAAAGTTAAGCTTAATTTGCACATCAAATATGGGGAGTCTCAGTTATCCACAGCTCAAAATACTCTGGCCTTAAAGAGGGGCAAAGATGCCATAAAAATAAAAAAAATTAAAGAAAGAAAAGAAGAAATAATGCTGCTACTCCCTCCTGCTCTATCTTCTGACATCAACTTCTCTGAACCTAGAACAAAAGGGTTTTTAAAAGGTAAAAACAAGCAGGTGTCTGAGTCTAACCAGCACAACATACTATGTGAAAAAGAGTTGAATCAATGAGAAGTTCTTTTTAGAAATGTTTCTGAAGGAAAAAAAACCTCAAGAAATTTATGCTACAATTTCTCTTCTCAAGCTTCAAGTCTGTATTTTTTTTTTCTGAAGGTGCTTAATTTGCCCTATGGCCACTTCAAAAAACTGATTCTATAAAATAAAAACTTACAGATGCAATCAAGTATTTAGTAATTAGGATTCCTATTCAATTTCTTTGGGAAAATGATCATTCCTGAGAGATGGGTACAGTTATCACCAAGTAGTCCATCAAATAATACAGATCAAGATCCTCAGTAAGGTGTTTACTTGAATTTTTTAAAATCCATATTGAATTACTGGAAAGAATAGATTCAAGTCATGTCATGAATACTTAAATTATCCTCAGCAGCAGGAGATTGAAGGAGCTGATGAAAACTGGAAGCCAGGGCTAAGTCTTGAGCAAATGCTTTTTCCTTTCACAGAATATTCAAGAATAACTCCCAGTCTAACCCAGTTTGTGTTTCACTTGCAGCCAAATGCAAAATTATTTCTCAATATGCAGTGTCTTATGAAAAAAAAATGCCTTTTGGATAGAGGAAAAGAGACTTTTTCTGTCACTCACAAATAAGTTATTCCCGAGTGTGAAAGTTGAAAATTGTCATTTAGCTAAACCAAGTCATCTGCTTGTTATGTATGCAGAAAGCAAATGAAGGTTACAAATTCCTTTACAAATAATATGACTTTGCATTTTAATTCCTGTTTCTCGTTTAAATTAGATGTGTGCAAGGCAGAATAAAAACTAGCTCACATTATCACTGTTTTAAAAGCCTTGTTCTATAATGAGGAGAGAGATGATACTACCAAAATGTATTCAAATAAAGAAAGAAATCCCAGTCTTCTGCCACAAATCAGCTGGAGCAGCAGTAAAAATACACCAACTATCAAACCACCTCTGCTTAAACTCTTTTCCATTCCCAGTGGGATGATCAAAAAAATTATTTTACCATAGGAAGTTTGGGAGGGGGGAGACAAAAAAGCACATTACTCATCACAGGTATTTATAGCAACCACTGCCAGTAGGGAAGAACTAAAACACAGGCTGGGAGTAGATCTTCAATAATTTTGTCTTTCCTTTGGGGTTTGACAACGCAGCTTTTCAAAAGGAACAAATACCTGGAATGACAATCATGAAATAATGGAATGGTTTGGGTTGGAAGGGACATAAAAGCTCATCCAGTGCCACCCCTGCCATGGGCAGGGACACCTCCCACTGTCCCAGGCTGCTCCAGCCTGGCCTTGGGCACTGCCAGGGATCCAGGGGCAGCCACAGCAAATCTGGGCACCCTGTGCCAGGGAACAATTCCTTCCCAATCTCCCATCCATCCCTGCCCTTTGGCAGTGGAAGCCATTCCCTGTGTCCTGTCCCTCCATCCCTTGTCCCCAGTCCCTCTCCAGCTCTCCTGGAGCCCCTTTAGGCCCTGGGAGGTCTCCTTTATCCACAAATGCCTGTGTTTGCAGACCCAGCATTGCTTTACCTGGTTAATCTTCAGTGCTTGGATTTCCCCAACCAGAAAAATGAGGAAGGGAAAGAAACATAAGTTGACTAATTATTCACATTTCAACCACTCTTAATTATCGTATAAGTGACAAATACTAATGAATTTTATCCCCGAAGGCAGAGAGCCTCAATTAATATTATTTTAGGCCATGATTTCTCTTGATGATGTTAAATTACTCCTGGTTGTGCCACTATTGCAGTTGCAGCTAGACCTCCAAAATATGGGGCTCCACTTGAGAAATCCCACCTTAATCCCCACATTCAGGCAGGACTGGGAGGAAAATGAGAACAAGAGAAACAGATCCTACAAAGTCCTATCCAATTCTAAGCCTGTCCTTCCTTGGGATAAAGCACACACCAACTGATACATTTCATGTGCTTCAGATAATCTAAACAGGAAAAAGGAAAAAAAACCAAAACAAGCCCTCAAAAGCTTTTGAAAAACTTAATTATTCTGCAAATTCCCTGCAAACTGAGGCAGTGCCAGTTACCTGGGGAGAGCCCTGAGCTCCTCAGCTGACTTCACATCAGATGATGAGGTTGGGCAGAGAGAGGATTTTGCATTATTTTGGGGGGCGGGACACCACAGTCCCTTGAACATTGTGACAGCTCTGTGGTGATACCCAGATCACTGGACAAGGGCAGCAGCCCAGAAAATTGCTTGTCACCATAACACCCACAGCAGAACACGTTCACAGAGTCCCTGGGGCACAGCAGTGGCTCTGAGCTGGGCCGAGTGTTTTTCTTCAAGTGCAGTTGTGAGCAGCAGGAGAACACAGCAGCTTAAATCCCAGTGCCTTCTGCCTTTCCCCAGCACTCTGCAGCCTCCTGTGCTGAGCAGCAGAGAAAAACCTCCAAGGACCTCATTACCCACCTGCCACATCAGCCACCTGCAGCACCGGTCCCTGGTTAGGAGCAAATTCCCTCTAAATGTGATTGAAATTCAGAAATCTTCGTACAGGGTAAAATGAAGCACTGAAACCCCAGTGACAGGGACTGAAACCTGCAGATTCCAGGTTTAGAAAAGTTTCAGTGCTATTCATTTTTAACTAAGCCCAGAGGAAACTGTTTGTAAAGAAAAATAAAGGCATGCCCAATTTTCTTTAACAGTGCCAGCCCTTACAGTAACCCCAAGTGGTGAGGGTGAATTACAAATTGCTACAATTACTATTTGTATCTATGGTTTCAGTAGGGGTAAAAAGCTTTGGATCACACTTGATCTAATCCAAGCTCTGGGAAATTTCAGGGAGAGCTGAGTGGCATTTTGCTTCTTCTTTGCTTCCCAGTAAAAGACTCTGCCCTTGGCTTCTCTGAAGGCTACCCACAGGAAACATCAGCCATCAGTAACACTCTATTTATTATGTATATAAATTATATATTTATTTATCACCTCACTATTTATTTTAACACAGCACAGGTGATGGATGACAGCACTGGATGGACTCCTGGTCTAACCAGTGTGGTCTTGTGTTTAAATAAATTGAACTTCAACAGCAGCATGAAAGGTAAGTAGCCAGAACCAACAGAGAACTCAGAGGTTTGCATCACACTCCTTGGTTTTATGCCATTATATAAACAAGACTGTAATAAAACTATTAAATATTCCTCTAGAACCCTCTGAATATCACCTACATTCCTTTTCTTGTGATCATGAGGGTTTTTTTCCTAGCAGAAAATATTAAGTAAAGAAGCAAACTACCTCAGTGGGATCTCAAAAGAAAATAAACACGAAGGCTGCAGGTGAGACCTCACCTTGCACCACCCTCTGTACCTGCACACTGGATTGGAAAGGAAGAGCCCATTCCCACCCCTGAGCTGGCTTTTCCAAAGTGCTTTCCTGAGCTTTCTGACCAACTTTAGTACATTAAAACAAACACTGAAAACAAATTAGGAGGGGTACGCAGGCATTTTCCCCAGAGAGAAGCTCAGAGAGCTTTTTGTGCAGAGGCACAGTGGGATTTTAACCAGGGGTGCTCCCTCTTCCAGTGGGAACCATGTGGGATGGCACTGCTGGTTAGAGCTCATCTTTCCCAGTCCCAGCCTTAGCTCCCTAAATATCAAATCCCTTCAGCTGAGGAGAAACACAAATGGAGGGGTCTAATAATAAAAGATAACAAATAAATTAAATAAACAACTGGGATCTTTCACTGTTGGCTCGGTGCTGATATCCTGTTTATGACTTTAAGTGTTGTGCTTTATCATGCAAAGTAACATTTTCAGCCTGGACAGACTGTAATTCAGAGAACAGCACTAATAATAAAGTGGGAAACAGAAACACAAGAGATGGGAAGATGGCATTTGGTCCTGCAAAGCACCTAAGCACATTTTCAATCGTAAATAAAAGAAGCCAGACGAGATTGCGTGTCAGAGCGTTCTGAACTGAAGCATTTTTTGGATGGTACAATCACTGCTTCTGAAAACAAAACTGCCTTAGGGAAAGGGTTTCACTCGAAATCACACTTTCAATTAACCATTGTCACTAACTACAGGCAAACAACAAAGAAAAAAGCAACTTGCAGCGAGAGCTTCCTTTGCAGGCCGATTGTGCAGGGAGCTGGGATGATCTCCTGGAGTTGGAAGGGAGCTGCCTCCACCTTTGCTTGCTCACAGGGGTCTGTCTGGATTTGCACACCAAGTCTGGAGATGTTCCCAGCCAGCCCACGAACCCAAAGGTTATCCATCAACCTCACTCATTTCTCCAGTCCCAGCATTTCCCCTTCATTTGAATTACATGAGCTGACAAAGCAGTCAGAACCAATAACTATCCACTGGTTCCCTTTATTCAGCAGCACAACCTGGAGCCATTCTCCCACTTAGGAGGAAAAATTGATGTTACCTGAATATTGAGCCTTCCTCGGTGGGCCCCGAGGCCGTAGCGCTTCGCTGTGGAGGCATGGAGCTGGAAGTCAGTGATTTTTAATGTCTCCAGACCAAGTGGAGGGCAATCTACGGAACAAAAGATTGATTAAATTTTAATTAAACAGGAAAAAACAAAATAAAACCAAGCCAACACAAAACAAACAACTATTCAGAGTTTCTGGATTTTGGCAGTGCCAAGCTGGCCGGGTCCTCCCTGGGATAAACGAGCACAGCAGTGCTGAGGTCAATGAGAAATGGCAGCTCTCAAGAATCAATGAGGCACTGCAGATTTACACCATTCTCAGGGGCTCTGATAGTTATTCCTGCTTGCTCTGTACTTCAGTTTTTCAGGGATATGCACAGTATTTCCTGTCAAGTGCATTTCGGTACAAAACACCAGTAAAACACCCTTTTATTTTTCTACTTGGTGTTTTCTTTTTCATCTCTTGCATGGATTTTTTTTTCTCTTCCCTGTACTCATTCCAAGCTACTGTATGAAGTTATGTTTCTAATTAAAATCTGTTCTGGAAACTTCACCCAGAGTCTCCCTTGTTGCACAATAGCATCTGTTACAGAGGTCTGGGAGCCCAGAGAGAGCTGAGCTCTGCAGAGGTGGTGATTAAGCACAAACAGAGCAATTTTGAACCAAGGACCATCTCTCTGAGCCCCAAATTCTGCACAGCCTTGAGGACAGAAAAGCAAATGCCATTACTTTAGCAAAGCAGTGCTTGGAGCTCTGGCTTTGGAAGATAAGAGGTTGGGGAAAGTCTGTTTCATGATTAGAAGAAAAAGGTTTGGCTTTTTAATCCCTCACCAAAATGCCATGAGGTTATCAAAGTATGAAAGAATCATTTATGTTGGGAAAGCCCTCAAAAATCATCAAGTCCATCCATTCCCCCAGCACTGCCATGTTCACCAGGATTGTCCCCAAGTGCCACATCCACACCTCTGTTAAATCCCTCCGGGGTGGAGACTCTGCCCTGGACAGTGGGGACGTACCTGAGAATCTCATCCTGCTTTTATTTAACTTTCAGGTGCAGTTTTGCATTATTAGTCACAAACTGGCAAGATCTGAGATTCCCCAGACTCCTCCTTAGTTCACAACAAACTAAAATCCCTCAGGAAAAATGTTACAAGCTGTCAGTTCACGCTGCTGTTTCTTTGCTCATCCTCAGGAGAGTTCTCACACAAATCCAGGGCCAAATGTCTCCTTCAGAGGTTTTGGAAAGACAAAAAGTTAAAATTTATGTATTTTCTAAAGTACCAGCAGTGATCTTAGCCTTACATAAGAGCTGAAATGTAGGCAGCTGCTCATTTCAAAGAGCTTTCAATTCAATTATCCAAAACAGAGGAGAGACAGGATGTACAGGGAAAGCCAGAGGAAGGAATAGCTGGGGGGATTTTGGTTTCATTGTCTGATTGTTTTAATTGCATTTCCTTATAGAGTGTTGCATCTTTCATCATCCTCCAACTGGAAGAAGTCTCGGGCTCTGACAGATCTCTACTGGGAGTAAATCACATCTCTGGAAACTGCCTGCTTTTTTTAACAGGTTTGGTCCTCAAGGCAGGTTTGGAAATCAACCTCATGGTGCAATCCTGAAAATGCTTTGGCACTTTGGTGTATTTTCCTCTGTGAACAATCTCAACATCCCCCACACTCCAAAGTTACCCAGAGCTACCTGTGCCAGGTCTGAGCTGAAAATCAAGGTGAGTTGAAAAGAAAGGCAAGCTGAAAATGAAAGCAAGCTGCTTTTGCATGAATTAAATTATATACAATATCATTTAATTCAATGTTTATGCTGCACCTACCAAAGCCAAGGGGCGACCTACAGGTACTGCTGGGAGTTATAAAAAATAACTTGAAAAGTCTCTGTGTTGCACAGCCTGTTCTCTGCTGCCAAACTGCAGCAAAGGTTTGTGGAGCTGCCCCAGGTGTCCCAGCCCTGCTCCACAGGATGCACAGGCACAGTCCCTGCCCACCACTGCTCTCTGCTGTGCAAAACCCCATTTCGATGAAACCTGCAGGAAATGCACTATTTTTGAGCCTGGCAGCTGCCAGTCAGAGCAGGCTGAGGCTCCCTGCAGTGACATTCACCTGCCTGTACAGGTATGAGAAGTGGGTTTGGTTTTATTCAGAAGGAAATGTTATTAATTCACTATAAAGCTGCAGAATTCCTGGGCTGCCTGTGGATTTAGGCTGCAAGATGAGTATTTCCAGGCTGAAAAAATTCCCTAAATATTTTGGTGTCTATCTCTGTTTCTAGAGAAACTGAAGCTTAATAACAGACTAAAAATGTTCACATGGATCTCAAAGAAAGGTGCTTGACTGTTCCTTGTTTTTCAAGGATTAATTACTTGTGCTGTCTGTGGAAGCATCAGATTACCAGGCCAATATCGGGAAATGCTCAATTTAGCAGGAGCTGTCAATGAACCCAAGGTGAGGCTGTGTGAGCAGGCAGGGACTGCAACAGGCAGAACAGGTAACTCTGATGAAAACCCTGCAATGCATTGCTCACACCACTCTGTCCTTTCCCAACCTGCTCAAATGTTACAATATTCCAAGGGAAATCATGAGGATCTTTGCCATCAATTCAACAGTATCCTGGAATTTATTTTTTACAGTTATCCATATAAATCAATAGAAGAACACCTGCTTCCTCTAAACCTCAAGCTGTGACTTCATTAACTCACCAAAACAAATAAAATTATTTTTTTCCTTATCTTGGTAAGAAAAAACCTGAATATTTTGCTCCAATACTTGACTGAAAAGTCATTAAAATAATTCCCTCTGCTGTTGGTTCCTCCTTCTCCAGTGGACATCCCAAACTGGGAGCAGAGCAGCAGGATTCTCATTCCAAGACCTTTAGATGTTTCCATCTGTGCAGCTCTGCATGGGGATGATATTCTTGGAATCACCAAGACTATTGTTTGCAGCAGTTTGGATGTATGGAATTCATGCAGTTTTCCACTAGAGAAGATCTTTGATTTTGGTTTTAAGTAAAATTATGCCTTCTATTTATAGCCATAATGTTTGAGTATTAATACTTCAAGAATATAGATGTTTTCCATGTGCACATGAATTCCAGCACCAATAAAGGGATGAAAAGAGGAGCATGCAGACCAAAATAACAATTTGTAATGTACAAAGATGGTGGGGACAAATTTTTCAGTGTGGCCTCTTCTGATTAACTCAAATTTATCCATTATAATACAACAAAATCCACCTGAAGTTGCCATTTCACTACTGAAAAAGAAAAAATCCTGAGTCATAGTGTGAATTTAATTTTGGATAAATTATTTTTTGGGGTGTGTGTCCCCTGCTTCTTAAAGCAACTGGAGATAACCAGGACAGTTTTGAAAAACATATGAGGAAAGAAACTGATTTATGGTATTCATAAAAACTTTACTTTTTAAAATACTGCTTTAATGTATTTTATTTAACTTGAAGAAATATTTCATGAAACACAGAAAATTGCCACCCAATCAGTAGGGCTGCCTTAATGATCTTGTACTCTCTATGCCAGTTGGAAAAAACCTTGGGGAAGGTGCAGAAATTGGAGAGCAGGAATGACCAGAGATGTGTGAATCTATTGCATAAAGGATCCAGCTGGAAATGACCCAGTTTTTTGGTAGTTTCTTTAACCAGCTGAAAATTTAATCATTGTAAAACACAGGGAACTCAGCTGTGGCTTTGAGAGACATTGAAGTGCACATTCTATGTACATACAAACTTGCTAACAAAAAGCATCTACAGCATTTCTGGTTTAGAGCGACAAAAAGCAAACACTGAACTTGCAGGTGCAGGGAAGAGGCTGCTGTGGACATTTTTTTCCTCCAGGCCAACATCCAGACATGATTTTGTGTGTGATTTGCAGCCACGGAGAGGTATTCACATTAAAAACAAGCCATTAATAAGATGTCTGGATGAACTGAATTCATTCCAGGCTGTGAAAAGAGACAAGGCTTGGATTCAGACTCGATAACATTTGTCTGTGGAAGTGTATTTTTGTGAGGTTTTCATTCCAGAGCAGCTTTCCTACAGCAATGCTAAATGGCCACATCCCAGTGCCCATTATTGTCAATCATCCTGCTCCCAGGGGGTTGGGGCCACCAAGGCACTCCTGGCACCTCAACACTGTCCCTTAAAATCAGCAGGAGAAACACTCAGGAATTACCTCAGCCACCACTTCATCTCTTGAAATCTGAATTTACCTCTTATTTTAGGCTGGCCTATGGCAAGAGCAATCCCTGAATGTGCTGCTGAGCTGCCTCTTCAAGCCAGCAGGGGCTCAATTTGCAGTTGTGGGGATATTTGAAAGCAGTTTCATCTTCCTGATGGCTTTGTCCTGTTGCTGCAGCATCTTCCACTGAAGCTCTGGTCAAAAACCTCATCTTTTCAGAGTCAGCTTGGTTTTCTTCACTCCTGAATTATAATTACAGCTGCTGAGCTGCAATTTCAGCTGTTCTGTATCACACAACTGTATTAGCAGGCAAGGAAAACACTTGTGTTCATCTCCACTGCCTAAATTATGCATTTATTTTATTTCTTCCTGGTCTAAATAAAGAATGCCAGAGAAGCCCAGATTGCCTTTATGGCTCTTGTATCTAATAAAGACGCATTTAGGAAATCATTCTGTCCTCCTCTTTCAAAGGCAAAGCAGACAAACAACTCTTTTGCTTGAAGAGAATTTTCCATCAATTTTGGAATATGTTCAGTTTTTCAAATGGAAAGGCAGAGAGGAGCATCATGTTTCCTGCTCAGTCATTAATTAAGAGCCATACCTCTAATTCTCTTCCATTCCTACGAGTCTGTGCTGGTCTAACTTCTCATGAACAGAGATAGTGGGATCTGGAAATGGAGAAACATCAGCTTTGTGCAGTCTGACCATCTCCCATCCCAGGGGAGATACAGGATTTAAATCTTGTTCAACAAAACATTTCAACATGCAGTTAAGAGGCAAAAATTTACCTATGAACAGAGGTAAATTAAGCACACAAATAAGGGTATATTTTGTGAGAATGAAGACTTTAATGCTCATTATACACTCATACTATTTTTAGGTCTTTATGGTCGTGCACAAAAATTCCTTAATGAGGCCAATATCATAAATTTTGCCCTAGCAGCTAAATTTAGAGGTTTTCCTATGAAAAGTGTGGTTGATAATTCATCTTCCAGCAGCAGAAACTTTTAATGGGAACTCTGGCAGTCTAATTTCTGTGGTTAAAGTTATGCTTAGGTCACAGGTATGCAAAGTATTTTAACATTGCAATGAACCTGGCAAGGTGAAATGAAATAACAGTAAAGGCACATTTCTCACAACCTTCACCTTGCTGAAAATATCTTTAGATTGCTTTTCTGTGATGGGCAGCCTTTGTAGGGGCTGAGTTAAACAGAATAAAGTTTTCCATTTTCTAAACAATTTGTTATATATATATATTACATAAATAATTAATATTTATTTATGAGGGCATTGGGGGGGGGTGCAAATTTGGTCTTTAAATGTTGCTGTTTTGATGATGTGATCATGGAAGTGTGAAATTCCCACAGATGTTGATGACTCACACTCCAGAGCTGCTATGGCCCAGCTTTTCCCTGGAAAAACATCCATGGATTTCAGTCTGAGTGCTTTCCTGACTCTGTTCATCTGAAGTGTTGCTAACAACAATTACAAGTTTTTTTCTGGCCTGAATTCAGTTCCCCAGCCACTCTACACCCCAGATCATCTGAAGCAGCATCTTGAGGCAGGTGAAAGTTCCTCACACACACACATTTGCTTTTATTTATTTTTTTTCTGAAAAACCCATTCCCAGAGCACTGCGAGAGCAAAGCAAGCAAAGTGCACTCACAACAAATGCCCTGCACAGAAGTTAAAACACTGAATTATAGTCCCAGATCAAAGATCAAATAAAGAATTAAGGAGATGCCAAAATTTCCTGTGCTAAGACCACATTAATTATTGGCTAATGTTGCATTGGAGCTGTATATTTTTGTAGGACAAGCAACAAATGCTGCATTGAGGTCTTCAACTTTGGGGGCTTCTCTCAGGAGGAAATATTTATCACAGCACTGCAACACACACTTATGATTGGTCTTGAAGATTTAAAAACAAATTAAAAATAAATTAAGATTTTTCTGGGTTCTTTAGGTCCGGTCTGACATGAAACCAAATGAGAGATTCAGAAAAGACACTTTTTCATTTTCTTTCATTGACTTTTCATGTTTTTGCTCTCTCACAAGCCCAGGTTGTGGCTGGCTGGAGATGCAACAAAACATTCAGCAGGAAGAGCTCCTATTATTGCTGGCACAGATGGAGGCAGGAGTTTCCAGAGTGCCTGGGAGTTTTCTGGCCAAGCCTTCAGACTCAGGAGGTTTATCTAAACTCCAGACATCACATCCATTCCCTGAGCTGCCTTCTGCTGCCACCAGCCTGGCAGGGGATGGGATCTGTGACGTGGCACAAGGCACCCTCCCATTTGTACCCACACCTGCAAAGATCTCCCCTCTCTCTAGAAAGTATTTCATTTAATCACTCTGAAGAAAACATTTTTTCTTTAGTGGCCAAAAGAACCCGGCCTGAAAAATATCACATCAGTTCTTAACTTTTTATTATGAGCTCTGATAGAGGCTGAATTCTGTGCTATTAATTTTAAAACATCTCCTCTGATGTTTTTTTCTGAAGCACAGGGTGAAGACTTTCTGTAATTCCAGCTAAAGCCACAAAACCAAGTACAGCCATCAGAAATGAGAACCATCCTCTTTTTTCCAGAGCCAAACAATCAGGCTCAGCCAAAAATACAGAGAACAAAACTGAGACAGACCACTTGCACAATGGTTGGGTATAGGACAAAAATTACCATGAAAAACACATCTTCGTGCCAGAAATAGCTAAAAATACCAGGTCACTGAGGTGCACTGCAAGAGCAAAGATTCTACACTAAGAGCATTAATTGAAGCCATTAAAAATAAACATTAAAACTTGGAATATCATTTACAAGTACAAAACCAAGGCAGAAAACAGCTCTGATCTTAAGGTACAACCCTGGCTCGATAAATGAGACTTTTTAGAAGCCCTCAAGTTTAACCATATTAGCAATCCAAATTGAGTGCATTTTACCAAAAATAGCATAAATATATAAGAAGTTCTATGAGTATAAAACTGGCTTGTGGTACAATTATGTCCCTCCCTCTCCATGAGAGCTGGAGTAGGAATTTTATACAGCAGTAAATATATCCAGTATATCCATAGTTGGTATGGCACATTCACTGAGAGCATGGGCATGAAATTCCTTAAACATAAATAAATTGGAAAGTATCCATAACTCCTGGTCCTAGAAATACACATTTACAGGGAGTTCTGGCTGTTTTTTGAGGATTTTGCAGCTCAGCCATGATTTTGGAGCAGAACATGGATTTGAGGTGGCCCAAAGGAAGGCTCCAAGTGCGAGAACACAGGAAAGGGGCTCAAAATGCTCCACCCTGAGAACCAGAATTGCTCACCTGGGGCTGAGATACACAAGAGCAGCTCCAGAAATCCTCTGGAAACACCTAGTACCACTGGAATAAACTCTGATATCACCCAGCTTTCACCTCTGCATGTGAAACCCACACACACAGAGCAGGAAAAACCTGAGAAACTGTGAACTCCTCATTAGCAGTGACGAGCCATTAAATTTTATCCCCACTGCCACAGTCACCTCCACTTCCAAGTGCTAAATTTACACTTGAGAAAGGCTGAAATCAGCAGCTTCCCAGTCAGTTCCACTTAGTGTTATTCAAATTTTAATCCAGTTAAGCTCCAGCACAGACAAAACTGTATTTTTTTACTTCTCAACAAGGCAGAAAATGAGTTGAAAATGATACTGGAACAGACGCATTAACATCCTTTGATGATGCAGCTCAAAGCCTAACAGAGTAAATCATGGATGGGGATAGAATCACTCGGCTCTTCAGTTCTGGGTTTCAGAGGCTGTTTTCTACCAGTTTAGCTTTCTGACTTAGCTCCTGATGGGAGCCAGAACACTCCAGAGCCAGGCTGATGAAGTAGCATGAGCTGTGCCTTTAGGCAGCAGAGAGTCATTACTCATCTGAGCCGAGAGCTGAGATGTCATCTTTCCTATTTTTGTGATTAAAACTAAAAATACTCAAATTACCAACAGAATTCAGCAGCAGTCTGCATCTGCAGTGAGACCTGGGTGAGGATCATCCTTCTCACCTGACCATCAGCCCTCCTCTGCTGCCTTGGGAAAAACTCATCCTTGTTGGTTTGAAATCTCCCCAGCAATGTGCTGCTGCTCAGCTGTGATGTTAGAATTTGAACACACGGCTGCAAACACAGCTCCGTGCACAAGCAACACTCTCAAAGGTGGGCTGGGATTGCCAAACCCTCGGAATTCCCACCCCTTCTCCTCCAGCAGCACCGAGGGAGCATCACTGGAGGCTCTGCTCCAGCCCCAGGGTGTGTTGGAGTTGCCACCCCAGACTCCCTCCCTGCCCAGCCCTCTGCCAGGCTGCACATCTGGGATAAATACTCGACCTACATAAAGAGCCTGTGACAGGAAATACCTCAAACCAATCCAACTTGGTTTTAAAACCTTTTATAAAGTGTAAGGCCTGAGTTTTATGAAGACCTGGTGTGTCTGCTCTAGCAAGTTTAGGCATTTATACTTTTTTTTGTTTCCTAGCATGGCATCTGTTGTTATTATTTCATATGAAATAATAAGAGGAATTAATAAACCCAAACACTTCTCACAAGGCATTGAAGTTATCGTAGTGCCTGGAGCTGCTGCTCAGACAGTGATTCCAAAGGTAACCTGTGTGGTTACAATTAACCTGAACTCCAGCTTTGTACTCCTTCCCAGTGCTTAAAAAGGAATCAGTTTGTAATTTCTAGAGCAGTGTAAAAGGAAAAGTAAGTTTGCTAGGGTTGTCTGCTTCTCACTTCATTACTCTTCTTTATTTAACTGATTATTCATTTGATGGACTGTGCATTCTTTGATATTGAGCTCTAAGACAGCACAAATATGTCAGAAGTAACTTAGACATTTAAATGCCCAAACAGTGGAAAACTGCTTCAGTGGAGGGATAAAAAATTTGCCAGGTGCACATAGAAAATAACCAGAGGTTCTTTGGATACATCCAGAAGTGCAGAAAAGGAAAATATTTAGGAACTCATGTATCTGAGCTTTCTTCTTCCCTTTAAAGCCCACTATGTCCAAGCTGTTGCACCCTTGAGAAACACCCTGAAAGCAGAGGATTTAAGAGTTCAAAGCATCAAGAAGCAACATTTCAAAAAATAACTAAATCTCTGAGATCTGACAAAATCAAATCCAGGCCTGGACTGAAGTGTGACTACCCTCTTTTATTAAAAAAAAACCAACCCAAACCAATAACCAAAAAAAACACACCCCAGAAATAAATAAAAAAGAAAAGAGGAGTGGAATTTAGGGGTGCATGAGAGATGATTTCCTTGGGAAGAGGCCTCTGACTGGCATTTGGGCTCACTGAGGGGACACAAACCCCAGGGCAGCACAGGAATCCCACTGGAAAACATGGAAAATCTAAGGACAGAGCCCAGATTACAAAGGCAATCAGTTCTTCCTTAAAGTAATTCCAGAGAAAGACATGATTTTTAAGGAGCTCAGAAAGAAAGTCAGGCTCTTCCTTTCCCACATTTCATCAGATGTGATTCCCTGAGTTTTTGCTCATCTTCCCAAGGATTTCAGCTCTCAGGTGACTTTTTAGCTTTCATGTGTCCTTTATGAAAATGGCATTTGGACACACCAGAGTCTCTCTGTTCAACTGCCCCCTCTCTACCTGCCTTCAAACTAATCATGGAAAAGTCATCTTAGGGAAATAACTCAATAAATACATTTTAAAAGGCCTCAAGCCCAAGCAAGCACCAGGATTCTGTGGATTTAAAAACTTGGTTAATGCCTTTAAAATTCTGAACACTCAGCATTTTCTCAAGGCTCTGAGGTCCTGCCTGCAGAAAGAGAAATGCTAAAAGTGAGAAAGGCTTTGCTTCTGGTACCTCTGAGAGGGTTGTAGGGAAGGGCTGGAGCTTCAGCTGGGAAGCTGATGTGAAGCTCCAGCTCCAAGCTATGGAGCAAAGGAGATAAAGCAGTTCAAGCAAGGTTCAGACAAATATCTCCAAGGGTGGGCACCTCTCCAGCCCAAAGGACTGATTGTTCAGAGCTCCCTTCTCCCCATTCCAGCCTCCTACGGTCTTGCAGCCTTCTGCAGCCCACAAAAGATTCCCAAAATTCAATCTGTCCAAACATCTTTTCTGCTTTGTTTAACAATTCAGCCGTGGTCCAGCAAAAGCTCATAATCACAGGCTCCACATTTAGCACATTGGAAGCTTCACTGGTTCAAAGCAAAGTGTGTCAGGAGCTCCAAATGAATTGGAATGTGAGTTATTAGTGAGTATAAAACTGACTGTGTTCACGTCTGCCTGCTCCAGGCTGAAAGCCCAAAAATCCAAGCTGAAGACAACATATTTCCCAGCCTATGAACCCAAGAAGAAGAGCTCAGGAGGGCATTCAGATAAATTCCAGTTTTCACCAGTTGTTCAGGGAGGTTTGACACCCTTTCCCTGGAGAAAAGTGCCCACATTGTCACCAAAATGTGACACCACTGCAAAACATCCACGTGTTAATGTGAAAAGTTGCAGGTCATGATTTGGGACATATCAAAAGGAGAGCCCATCCTCCTTCCCATCCACAGGAGCCAAAAGTATTTGCTAAGTCCAGGTATTTTGCACTTAAAAAGCTATGGAATAGGGGAAGCTTCAAGGCAAGCTCCCCTGAGCATAAAACTCCTCATTTTTCAACTTCCTCATTGGAAAGAAAAGAAATCTGATACAGGATTAATGAGCACAAATATGGAAAGACTTGCAGAGGAAATGTTCTGTGCTACTTTCTGGCCCCTTTTTCAAAGAGTTCTGTGGCATTTTATCTGCACTAACTCCATACTGGCACTTTTTAATCATATTTTTAAACCTTCCCGTTTTATTCCTCTTGTAAGACAGCAGGGGATCCACATGTCTGATTGCCATTTGACTTGCATTCAAGCACCAAAAAAAGCCAAATACATATTTGGAATATGGAACAAATCAGATGTGTCTGCAGGGTTTTGTGTTCCACAGGCCACCACCCTCAGCTCCCTCAGCCCTCATTCCTGTAAGTTTGGCAGCTGAGGAATTTATCCAGTTTCTTTTGAGCCTCATGCCTTCCATCCATCTCTTGGCTTCTGCAGGACCTGGACTCACTTTTCAGGGCATTTTAAGAGGTCTTTGAAACAACTCTCAGAGTTCACTCACATTTCTGACTCTGCATATGATTCCCCAATCCTTTGTTCCACTACCAGATGGAACAGGGATTTTTAGGGTCCCTTTTTGTCACTTCCATGTATCCAGTGAAATAACTGATGCAAAGGAACTGGTCTAGATGTGAGCCACTCATCTGGGGAGCCTGCAGGGGTTTTGGACTGCAGCCCTCTGCTGGGATCCAAAATTATCCAGAGGAGCCTGAGGAACAGAATATCCCCCAGAAGAGCTGTCAGAGACTTCTCTGTTTGTGTTAGCTGGGGTGTGTGCTGGGCCTGGCCACTCCTCTCCCTGTCCCTCTGTTCCCCAGTGTAAGAGCTCTGGCCTCACCTGGGACATGCACTGGAGACTGGGACCCATCCCCACGTTCTTGGGTCAGCCCCACCCTGTAACAAATATAAATCCACTCCAGATTTACCATGGGAAATGCCAGCCTCCCCCACCCCCAGCCATCCATACAGACCATATATAGCCCAGATTTGATTTTGGCAGAGCTCTCGTTGGAATTCTTGGTTGGAATTTAAAGACAGTGCAGGCTACACACTCTGGGATAAAACTGGGTCTGACCTCTCGGACAGGGTACTTGCTATCCAGTTTGTGATGACTAACATAATTCTAACTGCTTCTGAAATGCCTTCTGTAGCTTTGAATCACAGAATCATTAAGGTTGGAAAACACCTCCAAGATCATCAAGTCCAACCTTTGACAGTATTTTTCAGTACATGAGCAATTAAGGGGAAAAAGGAGAAGAATCAAGTTGTCAAGGGCTGAAGTTCTGCTTTTAGGCAATCACATAGGAAAGGCTGTTTGAAATTGCAGTTTCTGTTATCAGTCAGTGAAACATTTTCGGGAAGCCTGAGATCTGGTCCCTTCTTTTCAGACATCCTCTGTCTCGTGCAGGGGGAAAACCCATTACATTATTGAAAATTATCTTGGAGGAGGGGGTGGAAAAAAGTGTTTCAGAGCCAAATCTGGGCTCAGGGGTGGCTGTACCAGTGGTGTGGGGAGTGCTGACATTCAGGTCTGAGATCAGCTCTTCCAAGACTCTTTGAACTGTTCCCTTCCTTCCACAGAGATTTTAGGAGCACCCTGAAAGTTGTGAGGAGCCATAAACCTGTCATCATAAACCACTGTATCTCTGAAGGGGAGAACATAAAAATACTCTGTTTTCTGGAAAGAGTGGAGAAAGATGGGGCTCAGTTTACTCCCACTGCAAACAACACCTCAGTCCCAAAACACAGAGATGATGGATGGGCTCAGCATTTCCCATAAATCCTGGAGGTGGAAAAGGAAGGGGATGCTTGGCCTCGCTCTGAGCTCTCCTGTCAAACACAGCTCCCTTTTGCTCTCCAAAGTTCAAATGAGGAAACAGCTAAAAGGCAAATCTGGGAACAATGGGGACTGCAGACCTCCTGGAAGACAAACAGGGACGTTTGGGCCTCCCTTTGAGGTTCCCTTTTAGGTCCCACTCAGGAGGACTCATCCTGCAGAGCCAAAATGAAGGGAAACAACAAGAAAGCCATTAAATGTGTGATATGTGGGAGAGTGAGGAAGAAATCACCTACAGGAAGCACTCAAGCCCATAATCTAAGCAAGAAAATCAGATTCAGGAAGGTCTATCAGCCACTGTCTGGAGGAGCTGCTGAGGTCAAAAAGAAAGAATTGACATGAATAGAGGAATCTGGTGCTTTATCCAACTGAGTCCCATTCTGGAACTTTAAAAGTTCCCATATTTTTTAAGTTTATAAATATAGATATACACCCAATTCTTTAATATCAGCTTCATGAAGATCTCAGTTGTGCTGTTTCTTGGTCTGTGGGAATCATGTTGATTATAGAACAGTTTTGCCAGGTACACACCTTAAATAATTCACCAGCAGCCCCAGGCTGATGTACAGTCACCCAAGAAGTCTGGCTGGTAATTCGTTAAAAATAAAAGCAAACCACAAAGTAAATCTGTAAGTAATTAACCACCACCACCCTAAAAAAGCTTAATTAATCACTTCTCCTGCTTACTTTGATAGTAATATTTAAGAAACTACAGAGGAGATAAGTTGTGTAGCAGAAAGAAGTCAAAATATTTGTAACCTGCCAGCACATGAACAATGTTTAACTTCTTTTTACAACTTCTTCAGTGTTCCTTGCTTGGCCTGCAGCACTTTTGCAATTACAGCATCTTGCTAGTGCTCATGTGAAACCAGGAGCAAACCTCTATTATTTACTCTTATTTACAGACCTGTACATTTACAGGTAAATCACCACAAAGAAACAGAAGATTAATCCCATATTGGGTGCTTTCACTCCTAAATCAGCTCAGCTCCAGCCATTAGTCACAGCTACTGGAAGTCACTGTGGTTCTGTGAAACTTGCCAGCTTTTTTCCACTTTTCTGCAATGTCAAATCCCAGCAATGCAGCCCCACAGAGCCCAGGCAGTGCGGGTTTGGGGGGCATTCCTGTGTCAGAATAGGAAGTGATTCACTCTTCCTAAGCCAAGAATAAAATGAGTTTCTCCACCTCTGACACGGTGACATTATCTCATGTAATTCTTTGAAATGTATTGTTATAAAATATGCTGCACAGTGTATTGGGGCTGATTCCCATTTGTAAAACAGCTCCTTTAAACACCCCTCCAGAATCAGAAAGTCACTTTAAAGCCTTTTTGTTGTTTGGAAAAATGATGTAAATCATTGAGCAGAGAAGGGATGAAGCCTTTGTCTTTCCTTGTCTCCATTTAACCCATAATAAGATGGTGCAAAGCCTTGCTTGCTCCCACCAGGATGTTCCCCACCAGAAGGGAAACATTTTATGCCCAAAAGAGGACTTTAGATTTCTATCAGCAGACTCACAGAATATCCTTTGTAACTCAATTCGAGCAGGGCTGGAGGGATTAGCAGCTAAACCCAAGTGCTCTGGAGATGCCTCGAGTGATCCCCACACACCCCCTGTGATCCCTTCACAGGCACTCTGCCTCCCTGAGTCACCAGCTGGCATCTCTTCATTATTCCTGTTTTTCTCACCTTTTTTCCGTTGCCGTTTTTAGCCACGGCTAGAAAAGAGAAACAGTTTCCCTTTTACACCTGTCAAGTTGATTTAGCACTGCCTGGCGAGTGCACCAGGAATAAAATGCCTTGCTCCTCTCTGATAGTGCTCCATCCCTTCCAGCACACAGCAGAATATCCTGTTCTTGCCCACACTGGGATGTTAAAACCGCAGGGGAATGGAATCATAAATGTTCCTTTTGCTGGGCCACAAGGAAATTATAAATGTGGTTTCATCAGAAGTAATGGATCAATACCATGGTGTATTTTACTAATGGTTTAATGTGGGTGTTTCTTATTGCTTGGTTAGACATGCAAACACCCCACCAAACACCTTTTGAAGCTTAAATACCAGAAAAAGGCTTCCAGAGGAGCAAGGCTTGACCCTGAAAGATGCACTCAGTAATCTGTGGCTCAGAAATCCTCATTGGGAAAACAATCAGACAGCAGCAGTGGTGGAGACCCATCTTTGGGCTGGCCACAGTTTCCTCTGAACATCCTCATTTCATTGTCCAGGCACTGAATTTAAAAGTGCATTTTAAAAGGTAAGGAATTCTGACTACATCAGAGCTTTGCTTCTTCCCATTTTCCTTGAGCACCCAGTGTTAAAGGCACATAGTATATTCCTGTAGACCAAATAATTCCACAAAACATCACCTCACCAGAGGCCTGACAAGACCAAATCTAGAATATCCTTTGCATAATAAAATACAATCACAAGCAACCACTGTGTGAATATGACACTTAAATCCCAACTCAGACCACCAGCCTTTTGGTAGTTTGCTTTTTGCACAGTGAATTGGGCAAGACTTAAAAATCCCAGCTCAGATACTGAAAATTCAGGAAATTACTTCTTCAGCACCACAGCTTCTACTTCCACTACTTCATCTTTCTGACAGATTTGAAGCTCACGTAGCTGACAGAAATCTTCATTCCAAACCCAAAAGAAATAAGTGAAATTCAGTTGTGAGCCATGGGATTGACCTGTCTAGCCAGCTCACTGAACAGATAATAACATTAAAGCCCAAGACAGAATTCAGCTAATGAGTGTCTCATAATATGCTGGCATTTCAGGAACAAGTCCAGGCTCAGGTTGAGACTATTAAAATCTATTCAGTGAAATCATCCCTTTCTTAAAGAGGTGTTTTTAAAGAGACATTTTTCTCACCTTAAACATGAGGCTGAATTGAGAGAAGGCTGCTGGAAGAATTGTCTTTGGAAATGGTTTTCTCTGGCATAATCAAGTGTGTTTATTCCCATTTTTTTCTTTCTCATGTTACATTTTTCACTGAAGCCATGGCTAAGGAAAGATGCTAATCAAAAAGGTTTGGCCAATTTTGAGGCTATTGCTCATTATTCATTCTTAGTCATCCCTTGTCCTCTTTTGTTGTGACATTCTTTAAAGGATGGGCTCTTAAATGGAGTAGTGAACATTTCATTATTCTGTGTATTTTAGAAGTGCTGAGGAGAAAATAGAGGCTGGTAGATGAAAGAAAGCTCATTAAAAGCCACATTGCTTGTCACATATGGCAATTAGGATGCATTACAGGTCATATTGAACTTCATGGCATATCCACCTAGGGCCAGAAAGTTCATTCTTAAAAGTTCCTATTACAAAAAGTTTGAGCAAAAGCTTTAAAATTAAAATCTATGTTCCAGGTCACAGGAGTGCTCCTCTTTGGGCTGCTCAGAGAAGGAAGGATTAACAGAGGGGACACCAAAGGACTGGGAAAGAGCAGTGGTGGAGGTTTCATGAGAAATTCTGTGCTGGTGTATCTTGGTGAGCACCTCTGAAGTGCTTTCAGCTGTCAGTTCAATGCCTGATGTGTCACTCTCTCATTTCTTCTTCCTAGTGAACAAAATCACCACGCAAATGCCAGCAACACCCCAAACCTGTCACGTCTTTAACTTCACACTCTCTTCACATCCTCGCCCCCATTTCGCACCAAAATATCTCCAGTTTTTCCTGAATGACATCCCTGTGATTCAGCTTTCCCTCCTCATTCACTCACTGATCTCTCTCCAGGCTTTCATTATCTTGATAAACATCTCAATTAAATACTATCAAGTCTATTTTTAAAAATCCTAATTCCTTCTGTTGGATAATTTCCATGGTTGCCTGCACTGTCCATTTTATCCTGTCCTTGCTTTCCCTTGCTGACTCCTCCTCACCCAAATGTCCCAGAGAGGACCTGACCATCCCATGCACTACATGAATTAAAAAGGAATAATAAACCAAAACCCTTAAGAATTGCATTACTGAACAGGTGGCAAGATTGCAGAAAAATAAACAAATATGGGGCAAGTAATCAGTGACACATCTGAGGAGTTTGATCAAGCTTGGGGAAAGCACCAAAGATGATGAGACAAAGGAAATCCTGATTTCCGCTAAATACACACAAATGTTGGGCTGTGCAGAGATCAAACACTGGGAGATCTGTGAAACACAGAACTAATGTGCTCTAAGCCCCACTCTGAGCACTGCCATACAAATAAACATCACTCCTTGATTTTCTGAATGCATTAAGGGTTGAGGTATGGCTCTACAAGAACTACAAGTTTGAGTTTTGTAAATCAAACCCAAATAATTACAGACTTCATCGTGGCAGATTTGGGCCACACTGAGCAGTGTTATTGGGCACCTCAGCCCCATAAATCTCTTGATGGTGAATTTTTGCCTGTAGTCAAACCCAGACTCTGAAGGGATCTGCCCCACAGATGGGAGCTGAGGCACCATATATCAAACTCTATTAAAAGCCTCATAAAAGAAAAACATTGATGTTAACAAGACTCTTTCCACTGATTTGAATGGGCTTTGGGCAGAGGCCTATACAAACAAGGATGGAATTAGAAAATGGAAATCTGTTTATATACACAAAACCTGTCAATCCAATTGTTTGCCTTCCAAGGATGACCTAGTACCACTTAATTTATGAAGTATTTAAAGGGCAAAGAGGCAGATTGATACTTTTAACTCCTACCTAAATCGAGTATTTGCAAATATTGATTCTAATAGTTTAAACAAAAAATCGCAAACCCACTGGCATCAATTGGATTTCTTTCTGCATTAATATTCCACAGATTGCAAATATCTATATCGTGGCCACCTCCAGTAATTAGCTGAAATAAGTGGAGTGTGTGTCATCTGTTTAGTGCCATGTCCTTGAGACTGCTCCGTTTGATTTCCACTTTGATTCCAAGCTGGGGCTGATCAGTCCCAGCTGCTCAGCCAAAGGGCACATCACACATTCCCATTCCTCCTCCTCCTCCATCCCAGCTCCCAGCCAGGCTATTGTTTGTTACAACTAATTAATCCCGCATGTCCTGGCTGCCAGCAAGCCTCACAAACCCCAAATTTCAGTATTTACTGCATGTCCAATAAAGTAATTCCACTTCTGGAGGGATGCATAAACACAGTTGTGTTCATGTAAGCACAATACATATCCCTACCCAGCCAGATTTATGGTTATTATTCACTGATATCTGTTTGACAGCTGTTATTGTTGTTTCTTGCTGGCCTCTTGACATCCAAATGTGAGTAAGTGTAGGTATGTATTAGTATTTAAACATCTCTGTGAGGGCCAGATTTTCAGAGCTCCATTCCAAACTGATCCCTGGTGACGTGGGGACATGGCACTAAGCATCAGAGTCATTGCCCTGGCAGGGCCTGGTCCTTGCCTGCCTCTGGGTGAGGAGAAAAGAGAAATTTTAAATATTACAGCCAGAACTTGTAACACTGCAGCTCAAACTGCCTGACACTTCCTGCTGAAACCCTCCTGTTTTCTCTATAACAAGCAGGGACCGTTCTCCTCACTGGGTGTTCACCTCAGGGCTTTCTATGCCTCTTGCAGTTGAAATAGCTCAGCTGCTCCCAGGGAAATCCACTGAAGTTTCCCATATAAATAATCCAGCAGCCACTTTGCTGAGTTGGTATTAATCACTCATACCCTGGACCAAGGAGAAGGAGTTGGGTGGAGCAGATCAGTTGCTTGTTGTATCTTTGGCTATTTCTTTAAAAGCTCAGAGGTTTTGAACCCTCTTATTGCATGTGGCTGGTGAAAGCTTGGAAGCTCAGCCGTGTCCAAAGAGCCCAAACTTGCTGTGGAAGGAAGGACTGAGCCATTTCCAGCTGCTTTTGGTGGTGGTCACAAGCATCTCCCCTTGTGCTCAGTGCAGCAGGTGGAGAACGAAGAAGGTGCCTGTCTGTAAAGATAAATGAACTTTCCCTTCATGGACTGGATTCTATTCTCATCTCTGTCATGTTTGCAGCAAGTGTGAATCCATGGTGCTGGGGAAATAGGGAAAAAGCCAACACGGAAGGTGAAAGCAAAGATGAACAGCAGAACATCCCACCACAGGATGGAAATCTCCATTGTCTCCACCACACTGAGGAATCAAAAACCTGCTACCTAATTACAGAGCTTTGTAATCCAAGTGTATCCCATTGCCATGAATTTATGGAATGGTTTGGGTTGGAAAGGATCTTAAAAGCTCATTCAGTGCCACCCTTGCCATGGGCAGGGACACCTTCCACTATCCCCAGGCTGCTCCAAGCCCTGTCCAACTGGCCTTGGACACTTCCAGGGATCCAGGGGCAGCCACAGCTTCTCTGGGCCCCCTGTGCCAGGGCCTCTCCACTCTCACAAAGAGGAATTCTTTCCCAACATCCCACCTAACCCTGCCCTCTGGCAGTGGGAAGTTGTTCCCCCTTGTCCTGTCATGATCCGCCTGATTCAGTCTGTGGAGGTGGAAAGCGGAGCCTTTTCCCCCTTAATTTAACAAAACAAACAAATGACACATTAAAACAAGAACACTCTCATTGATCTCATGTAGACTGCAATGACCAAAGTCAGATAATAAACCTGATAAGGCAATCCTTGAGATGGTCCAGGCATTATCATCCCCTCCAGCAGGGTCCCTGCTGGACTCTGAGGGGACAGGGACATGGATGTCTCATGTCTCTGCTCCCCAGACAAGTGCACTTTTAATCACCCTTGACTTCTGCCTTGAGTTAACCCTGGTTTTCCAGATGTCATTCCAGATGGGAATGACATTTTCTTATCACTATTTATTAGTATAAAAGCCCATTTCTTTGCTGCACAAATTAATTTCTATTGGTGTTAACAGCCAATTTAAAATATTTTGTTTGCTACCTGCTTGATGGACAAAGTTGAAGCCACTCTACAACCCCTGATCCTCTGTTTTGCTGTACTGATGGCTCTCAATCACAAATTTTGTGCCATGTGCCCCAGTCATTAACATGAAGTTTCCTCCTGAAGTAAAGGGGAGTTCAGCTGTAAGGGAGTGAGATTTGGCCCCAAATTTTGCAACTCTGAACTTCATGTACCAAACTCACTCCTAAGTCTCCCACACCAGTAAAGTACCTACCAGACAGTCAGGGAACACAGACAGGAATTACTCTTTAGGGATGGTGCAATTAGGTGTTAATGGGAATAAAAGGGTGGTAAAAGCTGATAGAGTTTCTGCAAACTTTAGAAAATGGAATTAAGGGTGGCCGTTTTATTATAAGGCATTTTTGTTGCTTTAATTTCTTTACTTAACGGGTCAGTAATTAAACTGAGCTTGTTAGGGCTTAGTCTTTTCCAAGAAGATCTCTGTTTACATATCTTCCTCTGGAGGGCTGCAAAGTGAAATCTCAGAGAAATTCACAGGTTTAGAAGTGAAATTAATTCAGAAACCTCTCTTAGATTAAAGTGACAAGGGATAAGGTGAGATGTCACTACACATAATCACCTTTTACTATGAAATCTGTCTCTGTTCTTTTGCTTCTAGAACAGCAGCTTTCACAGCAAGCCAGTTGCCAAGTGTAATTAAGAATAATTAAGAAGGGAAAGTTCACAGAATATAGAAGAATTAATACATTCCGACTCCGAAATAATCTCTTCACTTGAAAGGGAAAGAGTTAAAAAGTCTGTAAAAGTTCTGCAGGTCTGTTCTGCGGGATATTAAAATTTAATGCGTTGTCATCATCATCACCACAATCTCATTTCTTGTTATTATTACCAAGGCTGCCATTAACTGGATACTCATTAATGCTAAAAGTCACAGACAGCGTGAGATTCAGCAGGCTCCAAACTCTGGAGGAGAAGGTGGAAAGTTACCTGGTGCCGTTTCAAGAATGGATTTTCCCTTTTTGTTGTTTTTCTTCTGTTTTAACTCCTTCCTGCTCGGTTTGAACCCTGGGTGCTTCTCCGTCTCCGCAGCACGGACAGGTCCTTCCTCTCCGGGCTGCTCCGTGAAAGGAAAGAACTCTTCCCCAGGATATGGAAAGGAGTAATAATGATCCCTGTTGGTGATTTCCTGCAGGTAATAATCCTGGTCGTCCATGGGGACAGCCCGGGACACATCCCCCAGCAGCGCCAGCCCGAAAGTGCAGAGAGCCAGGCAGAGTCCGGAGTGGCCACGGGCGATCATCGCTCGCTTTCGCAGGAGCCTCCTCTGCGAGTGCTGCAACTTTATTTGGAGAGAGGGAGAACGGAGTTTGGGAAGCTGGAAAAGCGCTCCGGGAGCGGCGGGGGAAGGAGCCGGGGAAGGGGAAGGAGCCGGGGAAGGGGAAGGGAAGGAGCCCGAGCCGAGCGCTGCTTCGCAGGAGCCGCTGCGGGCCGAGGCTGCGGGGAGCGGGCAGAGCGGCACAGCCGGACACTCGGACACTCGGACACTCGGACACTCGGACAGTGCCCCGCTCCGGCCCCTGGCAGGTGGGATCCCCGGCTCTCCTCGCTGCCCCGCAGCTCCCGGTGCCGCTCTCCCCAAAGCCGAGTTACGCGGCAGTTTCCGCTCGGTCCCCGCGCTCCTCGCTCCTCCTGCGCGCAGCTCATCCAAGAGAGCGCTTATTCCAAGGAAAGTGAACTTGGCAGGCGGCCTTCTCCTCCCAGCCCGGCTCCAAAGTGTTTCCCTCCCCTGGGAGATGGGGGTGGGCACGCAGAGCCTGTGCCTGGCAGGGGTCATTGCTGGCACTGCCACCCTGGGCACGCAGGGGGGTGCGTGGGATGCGGGACTGTGGCAAATAATTCTCATTCCATAGAAGTTATTCCCTTTTGTGGTGCCTTTTCCCCCCCTTTTAACTTTTACAAAGTAGGATCCGTCTCCACCACCAGTCTCAGCCTCCCTTGTTTATATTAGTTTACATAGATATGACATAGAAAGTTATATATTACTTAGCTTACAGATATAAAACTATATATTCGTTTCTAGATAGAAAACTATATCTTAGTTTCTAGTTATAAAACTATATTTTAGTTTATAGATCTAAGACTATAATATATATAGTCATATTAATTTATAGTAACTTAAAGTTTGTTGTTATATAGTAGAGTTTGAATCATATAGCTTTAGATAAACTTATACTTTGTAGTAGCTTATTTTATAGCAACTTATAGTAAGTTATCTATAACTAATTCAGCTCAACACACATCACATGCCAAGTTTTAAGAGACTTCTCCTGGGGTACATGGCAGCTCCCTGGATTCAGCCCAGCTGCAAACCAGGAAGAGAATGGTTCATCTGTGGCCCCTTTTTCGCACTCTTTTTGGGATAATCCTGAAATTTTTTCTCCCTGAAACATCTTCCCAGCAGACCAGGATGTTTTGTGCTCCACACACGCAAGCCCAGTGTCGTTAATGAAATCAATTTGTCTGCGAGCAAAAATCTTATCTTTCATCTTTTTCATACCTCTAAAATAACCTTCAGTGCTGAAGGAAATGTGCAACAGTTGGCTCACATGAAATATGAATTCTTACTCCTGTGTTGAAAATACCAGCTTATATTTTCATCATGTATATTGTATTTCTTGCCATGGTCCAGTCAGCTGGGATAAAGCATTACGTCTGTTACCCCAGCCTTTATTCTGGCTTTGTGCTTGCATTTTTTGTGTCTTTCTCATGATTTTAATACCATAATAAGCATCACTTCGTGGCTTGGTACCTGTTGCTTTTGATATCTTTGGTTTCCAGGCTGTGGGTGATCCTGTCCCATATTTGCAATGATCATCCTTGCTTTCTTAGTTGCTATCCCAAAAGGAATTTAGTGATTATATTGTATCACTTGTCCTTCTTTTTGTAAAAATGTAGCTGTACTTTTATTCTGAATTTTAACTTTTTCTTTCTTTAAATATGAAAACTGTGCATCTTTCTATTTGAAATATAGGAATTTTCATTTTTTAAAACTGGAATAAAACATACTTTTCTTTTTCGCCGCTTTGCTGAATTATACATGTATACATAAATAAACTTGATTTGATGAAAAGCTGCTACCCATCAAACTTTCAGACCCTTTTATCTGTAATAGATGCCTTTGTCACCTCTGCCTCTGGGAGCAGTGTGGGAGCTATGTCCCACTGAGTGTGGTGTGTGGAGCATGCTGAATATCCTGGAAATCCCCTCTTAGTGATTTCACAAATATTCTTACTTTGTTTTCACTTTCCAGAGTACCCAGTCCTCTCTCCCCACTTGGTCCTAATTTCTGAGGGCAGAGCACAAGCTACAGAAAATGTGTTTAATTTTGCAGCCAATTGCAGCACAGTCAGTCTTCTGAAAATATTATGAACACTCACACACCTAGAGAAGTGCTAGAAAAATAAACTTTTCCATGACGTCATTGAGGACTTGGCTTTTGGTAACTAAAGCAGCTTTGGCTGCAAATCATTACTGAACTCATTGCAGTGGTTAAAGAAGGACACAGAGATGGGTATTTACATTTTTAAGCATAACAAGAAGGATTTTCATAAGACACAAAATCGAGTGAACAATAATTAAAGACGTGAGGAATGTGATTCGGGAAAATTTTGCATTCCACTGGGAAGAACATTGCAGGACATCAGGCAGCACCAAACCCACTGCTCCTCCTCCTGCAAATAACTCCCTCCATTCTCTCTGTCTGTAATTACCTTCAGAGAGATTAATTAATCCAAACACACCTATCAATATCAATTCCTGGGTATCAACCTGTGCAAATAACCAACTCCCCTATAATTCTTTTTCTAGGATTTTAATACTTTCTGTGAGTGAGGGTATGGATTCATTGCTTCCCCTTCCACATCCACCTCTCTTTTTGGGGTGTGCATGAATTCAGCAACTTGAGACTACACAAAAGTCTTTCTTGAGGCACAATTTTGATCTACTTCACCATAAAATGTTTTTATTACTTTTTATCTGTCAGCATCCTGGAAACAACTTACAGGAAAGGAGATTTTTCTTCTAAGAGTGGCACAGAAGTATTAAGATCACTGAGGGCTCAGATGTTTTGGGCCTAAGGGCCGTTTCTTTTCTTTTGCCTGAGAAGTATCACAATAGCTTGTAAAAACCTGCAGTTGATGTGGAAGGAGATAAAACAAACACAAATTTTTGTAGAAAACAACTGTAACAGCATCACCCTCCCTCCTGAAATGATGCCAGTGAGGGTGTATAAGTCATTCTACACTTTGCTTGAAATGTTTGTCCTGCTGAAGTGAGACACAAGCTGCAAATGAATAAGGTTTCCCCCTCTGTTCCCAAGAAGGATTTATTTGGAAGGTGATGTTTTGCTCTCTAAGCTGGGTTAACACTTCTCAAGCCACGTATTTTAAGCCAATTTCAACAACACTTCTGGAAAAAGAGGCACTCCCAGCTCCTCCTTGCTCCTTGCCCCCTCCCTCCTAGGCGAGGTTGAGAGTGGATATTGGGGGAGGTTTCATCACGGAAAAGGTGATCAAGCTTTGGAACAGCTGCCCCGAGCAGTGGTGGAGTCCCCATCCCTGGAGGGATTTAAAAGCTGCATGGATGTGGCACCTGGGGACATGTGTGGGATTGGCAGTGCTGGGGTGTCGCCCTGATTTTTACAGTGTATTGTGTTGATACTTGGTAACAAAAGTTCTCATAGATTTTATATAAACATAATCCATGTTTGTATAACCGGCCAAAGATTGTTTTGTACATTAAATATTGTTTTTCATTCCTTTCCTGAAGGCGGAGAAAGTTGATAAACTGTGTTTCTCACCTATGAAATTAGAAAAGTAGTAACCTCATTGTCCAATCCATGATTGTATATGAAAAAGTATATAAATATAAAAATAAAGAGAAACTGAGCTCTTCTTCTCTCCCAGCCAGCCTTAGTAGCTCTGTGACCTGAATAAGTAGCTGATTCTTTCGTGTCCATCCGTGCAAAACTGGGGGAATGGATGGGTTCGATGACCTGAGAGATCTTTCCCTAAATGACTCTGGAAAGTGCAGGTTCAGGGATGTGTCTCACTGAGGAGAGGTAAAGCTGTACCTGTAAGCACAGTCCTTGGTGAGGGTCTTGATTCGTATTTATACTACACAATCAGTGACCACACCTTTAGTTTTAATTCAACTTCAAACAGCTCAGTGACTCCTGCAACTCCTCATTTGGAAAATAATTTTTTTTAGTTGGAGCAAAGCTTTGTGGTTGGAAAAAAAGGACAAAAAAACAGGCATCTCTGTTTTCCTTGCCATTCCAGGATAACTTTCTGAGGTAGCACATAAGGTTTCTATATGCTTTGGCAACAAAATGACTCTAAAAATAACTTTCCTCCTGAACACCAGTGAAGTTTCTGTTCCTTTGTACTTCAGCTCTGTAGTAAATCATGAAGCACAGAATGGAGCAAGAAAAGAGAATTACACTTTCTAAAGCCGTTTTCTTTGCCACATAAAGCATTTACCCCTGCTGTCAACAAGGTCAAACCATCTCAGAGGAAATGGAAACCTAAAACTGATACTGGGAAATCCAAAGTAAACTGAATTGAACATTTATGTGGCTCTTTGATGCCTGGTTCTTACACATGTAACAGAGACAGGTACTAAGGTTCTGCTCACCTGCATACCCTGAGTTATCCTGGCATTTAAAGCCCTGTTTGTGCTTGTCGATAAAGCAGAGCCTTAAAAAAGTGATTCTTACCACAGAAATAAATGACTGGAAATGTAAACAAGCTCTTACATGGAGATGTTTTACTCAGTTTTAAGATGCATTTAACTTTAACGGGAATATAATTATTTTACCAGGTGAGGGATGCCAAATATGCCCAGAATCTCAACATTTGTCTCTGAACATATCAAATAATGGTGCAAAATATCTTCCTGAGCAGGCTGCTGTTCCTTTTGGGCAAACAGATTTTAAAATAAACTGATGCCGTTAATGAAGGCAATTATTTCCTTCAGCAGTTGTTTATTTGAACTGGTGAGAAATGCAGTGTGCATCCTGGCTGGGGAATTCATCCCAGGGCATTCTCCCTAACTTTTCCTCCTAAGAACAACATGACCTTCAGATAATCATTCAGCATATTGCCTTTGTGCTTGTGTCTGGAGAAGGAGCTCAGATTGCCATGGAAACAAAAGTTCCTTGTTCTCTTACACTTCCCCGTGCTGTGATATCATTTTCACTATATGAACCCTTCTCCGAGCCAGAAATGGAATTGTGGGATTTTCCTGTTTTGAGCATCTCAAAGTGATGGATCAGTTCGTGGCACAAATGCTGTGAATGCCAAGCAGAGACTGCTCCCACCATCATCATTATTTGGGGATATTTAGATCAGATCCATCTGCATCAATCACATTCTGCTGGAGAAATGAAAATTCTCTACCCTACACTTTCCCAGAGTTTTCTTTACTTTTTCCTTCTGTGCTGAACACATGAGAAGAAACAGAATTTTAAG
The DNA here is from genome assembly GCA_034509425.1 of Eopsaltria australis. NCBI lineage: Eukaryota > Metazoa > Chordata > Aves > Passeriformes > Petroicidae > Eopsaltria > Eopsaltria australis. The sequence goes on from JAVTVJ010010685.1 coordinate 1,611,767, forward strand.
AAAGACAAAGTTAGCCAGTGACATAAACAAAGCCAAAAAGGAATTTCTGGCATTTTTGCAAAGAATGTAATAGTTTTTGGGTTGTTTTTTTTTTATGATGGGAACTACATTTCTACATGACCCTAGAATGTCTGTAGGTTTTGTGTTGATAACACATTGCCCTGGCATTTGGCAGCCACTGCTGGACCAAAGCCAGCAGGATTATCACTAGGAAAGGGACTGGAGAGGCTGCCTTGGGATTAAAAATTCTGCAATGTTAGTGCTACAGAAGGAGAATTAATACTTTATTTTTTTCTAATACTATCTGTATTTTGTTGATTCAACAGCATTGGAAAGACTGTAGTTCTGCACTAATCAATGGTTTAGAGTTTGCATTGCCCAAAAATGGGCAAGTTTAATGCGTAAATTTTATTTTAACTGTAAAACTGAGACAGCAGAGATGAGTGGATGACAGGGGTTATATGGAACAGTTGGAGAAAATGGGATGGAATTCCCCCGCTGTGCTCACAGCCTGTCTGGAACGTCCCTTTTTGGTTCACTTGGATGAAAACAGCCACTTCCAGCAAGTCCCCATGGACATCATCTACCTGCCAACATTTGAATCCCAAAAAGTAACGACTCTCACATTTCAGTCTGGTATTTCCTGGACTGAAATTGCTGCACATGTGCCATGTGGAGTGTGAGCAGCATGTTTAACACATCCCAGGCAGCAGCAGGGAAATGCAGTGTGGAGTTTGTCTGAGACTGACTGAAAGGTCATTTTTTTCCTGGGATTTCTTCAATATATGCTCAGCCTAAGTGTAGCCTGAGAAGTCATGGATGAAAGTCCAGTGGGAACTGAAGATGGCACATAAATGTTGTAATATTATGCTAAATGTGATAGAACTGGCAAATGCATCGTTGGAGAGGAGTCCTTAAAATTCTGTATTTAAGGATTGTGTTTTAAAGACAGAAGAGCCAGGAATTATTCCTTTGAGATTCAAGCAGTATTCATGGCTGGGATTACTTTGGGTGAAGAAATATTTAATGCAGTGCAATATTTTCATATGATAACAATGTTAGCATAGCTTAATTCCAACCCCAAACTGATTAATTTAGCGACATTTATAGCCAATGTTTGAAGATTTGATTTTATCTTCATAATCACATATTTTTTGTCAATATGCTGAAAGTACCTTCCACAGTGCAATCACAGTGAAAATGCAAGAATTGATGGGAAAAGAAAGCAATAAAATGAGTTTTCACTTGTCACACAGAAGGCATCAAAGATTCATGTCAGGCTTACATTACCGGATGTGCCAATATAATTTCACAGCTGTGTAAGAAACTTGTTTGAACTTAACTTGTAGCCATTAAAAAAGGGCTTGTGCCAGCATGCTGGACAGGGCTATCTGAGAGGTGAAATGATAGGATTTAAAGGCACAGTGAGGCTTTATTGCTATGCAGATTATTACTAATAGGTGGCATAACATAAATGAGAAAGTTTCACTGTTTGAAAGGAACTAATATATTTTTCCACATAGGACTTGGCACTAATTCTGCCCCAAAAAAAGCAGGATATAAAAATTGCCTTGCGTTTTAGAATTTATCCAAAGTATTTTATTTCCAAAAATCATAGAATAGCTTAGGTTGAAAGAGATCTTTGGGACATCAGCATCTTTTATAACCTTCTTTGTATGTTTAAACTGTAAGATCTCTAAGACAGAGTGAATTTCTCTCAGTGTGGTTGGATATCCCCCTCATCAATGGAATCAGCAGTGTTAGGGATACTATTGACTCCAACAGAGTTTTATCCTAAAGAGTGTCATTATCATATAGGTTACTGAATTTGGTTTTGGAAATACTGAAATTTAGCCAAATGCACCCCATAGTGCAGTTCAGATATGGTTTTGTTTGCTTCCTACTGGTTATGGCAAACTCAGTCCAAGTAAAATACTTCAGCCTTACTTGAGGCCAGATAAGCTTGTCAGCAGAGTGGGGAGTAATTTCCAGAAGCATCCATCAGGACTTAAATGGTTTTATCTCAGAAATAATGATAATATTTTTGAAAGGAAACCACTTGTGGCTAACAGGAAGAAGAGCTGCTGGCTCCTTTGATCAGCACCTAGACAAGGGAGTTTCTTATTCCCCTTTTATTGCTGTAACTGGATTGATAACAAAACTGGTAGGAAGCAATTTCAGCATTTTCCTGGCATTGTAGGGATGCCTTCTGTGCTTTTATTGCTTATGATCTTCTCATTGTCTCCTTCCCGTGGTCCCTGTACATTTGCCGTGGGATGGGGCTACTTTTCTTGGTATTTTATGATATTTAACGTAGTGTGTCAGGGGAGAGGCCAGGCCCAGAGGCCAAGCAAGGATCAAGATGCTTCTGCTCATTGTGAGGTATCAGAGAGTCAATGAGGCTCCCAGTGCCCCTTTCCCAGATTTCCATACAAATATTGCTACAGAGACCTCCCCCACACGGGGGATTGTGTCCTGCTTTACGGCTCCTCGCTGTTCCTCAGTGACCACAGGCTCAGGGCTCCATATCATGGGAGATTTCAGATTTGCAGATTTGGGAAGGAGATCAGCAGAAGTCCTGGAGAATGGGACATCTGTAGAGCCAAGCCTGAGGTTGGCCTGGTGTTTATGGAGGCCAACACTGCTCCATAATTATCTTCCCCATCTCGTTTCACAGGTGGTTTGGATCTGTAATAGATAGGATGTGTTTTCTAAATATAAATAAGCATTTTCAAATGCATTCATCATCTGTATTTTATTCACTTCCGACAAAATCCCAGTAGAAACTCACAAGAGGCTCCAGATCAATTGCAGGGAATGTTACTGAAGGTCTCTTTGCTGGCAAATGAGGAAAAATGAAAATGTGGCTCCTCTTCCTCCAGAGAACTCCATCATGGACTCAGAAATTCTGGTTATTTAATGCTCAGTGACACCTTTACATTTTAAGGGCACTTTTCATGTATTTTATATGGGATTTCAGTCATACGAGGTAAAATGTTTTATAAATTTTAGAAGTCACTCACGAACAGTCCTTTGAAAATTGAGTTTGACAAAAATGCCACACCCTTCCTATACATCTGGATCATCTCCAACAAATTCAAACTCCTACAGAAGCATCATTTTTTCATGTTTACCCCCTCAAGCCACATGGAAGATAATTTATTTAGTAGTTTCTTTGGAAATGCCTGTCCCATTGTGTTGCCCTGTCACCAAGCTGTCTGCCCGCTCATTTTCCCAGAAGTCTGTCCATCTGCAGTGCCCTGGTCTCTAGTGATGCTGGGATTCCTGGTGGATTTCATTCGAACTGAATGGAAAAATCAAGATGGCAAATAAATTCCCTTCACATGTTATGAAAATTGGCTGAATAGCAAAAACACAGCCAAGTTAATAACCCCAGGGATGGAAAACGGCGCTGCTGAATTGGACAATTTTCTGTTTTCTTTAGCTGGCTGATTTCTCAACAGACAGATAGCTGCAGACCAACCCAAGCACGGGAATTCTCTTGCAAAAATGGCAATTTGAAGGTGTGGAAGAGAGCCAAAGGTACTCAATTAGGACAGGGGAACTGGAGATATGAGGAAAAAGTAATTCAGTGTGAGAAGCAGACCTAGGCATCAAAGCCCTGGAGAAGAACCATAGAACGAAAGAATGGTTTGGGTTGGAAGAGATCTCAAAAATCATCTCATTCCATCCCCCTGCCATGGGCAGGGACACCTTCCACTACCCCAGGGTGCTCCAAGCCCCATCCATCCTGGCCTTGGGCACTGCCAGGGATCCAGGGGCAGCCACAGCTTCTCTGGGCACCCTGTGCCAGGGCCTGCCCACCCTCAAAGGCAACAGTTTCTTCCTCACATCTCATCTAAATCTTCCCTCTGTCAGTTTGAAACTGTTCCCCCTTTGTCCTATCATTGCCTTTCCTTGTAAAAAGTCACTTTTTGTCTTTTTTATAAGCTTCCTTTAAGGACTGCACCATCATCCCAAGGCTGCCAGGCAGGGCAGGAGGGCAGAGTGCCAAAAGCTCTTCCTGAGTGAGCTCCCAGATAATGTAGGCAGCACATCCCCACTTGGAATGGCACATTTGATTTAAATCCCATCTATTCACCCCAAGTGCAAAGGGAGAAGGAAAACTTCCTTCCCAGTGACACACCAGAAGGATGGGATGTGCCTAGAAAGTTTTCTTCTGCTCTCCCAGAAGTATCCACACCTTGGTAGTGGAAAATAAGCTCCAAAAGTTCAGCTGGAGGATCACTTACAGCTATTTTCTACATGGTTTGCTTCTGACTGTGATCCATCACACATACCAGACTAATGGATTACAGTGCAGCAACTTTAGCTTCATCTTCCTTTATCTTGGAAAATCTGGGTAATGGCACTAAGTGTGTTTTTCCATAAATAATTTACAGGAGGAGACCAACCTTGTAATTGCAATGGAAAATATTTATTTCTTGTTATTTTGCCCAATCATGTGCAAATTCCTCCTGCCTACTTGTCTAGGACCTCCACAAACGAAGAATATACTTAAAAGGCAATGTTTAAAGTACCCTGGAAAACACCAGAAGCTTAAAACAAGCCAGTAGGGCAGCGAAAGGCAAAGCAAGACACAGTGAATTGCAGACAGCCAGCAACATTCCCCAGATAAACATTGAACCAGGAAAAAAAATCCTTGCAATTCCTAAGATTATTGATTTAAACTTCCTGTATTTCAAGGTTTTTTATCATCTCTGCACTTCCTGCTGCAGGAAGGGCCCGGCCTTGGCTCACCTGCCGCAGTCACAGCAGAGAGGGCACCACGTGCCAGGCCTCAAACCCAACCCCAACCTCATCCCTCCTGCGACCTGCCGGGAATGTGAAATCTGCTGGCTGCAGACATCGCTCCCAGCTCTAATTCCCAGCGATTTTCCCTTCAGGAAGCTCTAATGAGACGGTGTTTACAGAGCCCTGCTCCTGCGCGGCAGCAGCGCGAGCGGCCCTGCCCCGCGGGGCCGGGGCCTGCGGCCAGATCCAGGCACCAGCAGCCCCAAAAAGCTTCCTTCAGGACACCTAAATTAGAAATTCCCTGCATTTCTATCTCCATCCCCTTCCAGATAATCTGGTTGTTTTGTAGTTAGGGCCTCCACGCCTGTGCCATCGTTTCAGGTGGCTCCTGATTCCATTAGTTACGGTGTTGGTGTTCTCGGTGCCAGTTTTTCTGGTAGTTTTTCTAAGGAAATAGGATAAACCCAGGAGGTTTTATTATCAGCCCAAACAGCCATCTATTGAGACAACACTGCCTTTACAGTCAGACATTTCTGCTTGATCTGTCAATCTCTTTCAGTTCCTTATCAGAAAATAAATACCTGTGCTACGAAGAAAGGTTTAAAACGGCACAGTGTGATCACGGGCTCTTCAGAGTGGACAGTGTTGTGCTTCTAGAAACTATTCTAGAAACCTTCTAGAAACTATTAATTCTGGAGAACCAAAACTGCAAGTTACTCTTTCAACACATAAGCAGCAAAACTGCACTCCTTAAACATCAGATTTAGGACTGAAGAGAGAGGAAAACCTTCCTTTTTCCATAAGTTACTCCCTCTCCCCCAGGCACAGGAGGGCTCCTTGCATATTTTCCTTTCTCTGCACTACAACAACACATGGTGCAACCACGAGCACAGAAAGCTGAGGAATAGCAGAGCTGAGTGCTGCTCTGAACTCTGGCACTGAGCTGCTGTGTGAACCTGCCCATCTTGCTTAAACTTTCTGTAACTCATTCCCTCCATTCATTCTCCTTGGAAAGTGAGCATTTTTATGCAGTTGAGGAGACCTGTCAGCATTACTCACTTGTTCTTTCATGTGCATTTGTACGTTGCATTTGTATATTTTGTTGGGTTTGGTAAAATTATATTAAAAATTATATTATATTATTTTTTAAATTATATTAAGAATCATAATAAATAAGTTGAATTTGAATGGTGCTCCACCATCTTAACAAGGAGAAAGCAGGGAAATTTTTGTCATCTGTTCCAATAGTGTCACCTGCACTCACTCTGTTTTGTAATTTCTTGAAGAACCTCCAACCTGTAAACTGCCAACAAGTTTTAAAGACACATTTACAAAAAGGGATTGCAAAAGCCTCCCTCCTGCTGAGGCAGCTTTTGAGGTCTCCTCTCTGCAAATTTCCTGGTTAAACTGGTGATAAAGCATAATCATGGTTCTCCTTTGCCGCAAAAGAGAAAAAAAAATAAAAGAAAACCTAAAATGCCAGTTATATTTATAGTTGATTCATATAAAAAGCTACTTTCCAAAGAAAATGAGGCAAAAAAAAAAAAAAAAAAAAAAAAAGAATGTTTATACTTTTCACTGAAATTAAGACATTTCCCTAATGGGGAAATGCAGTGTGCAAAAATTTGAGTTATACTCTAAATATCAATTTCTGCATAGCAAGTGTGATACGTGGCTATGTTTTTAAAGAACGGTAGATTTGCTACTTTGCCAGAAGCTCCACAATTCCTGAATTTAGGGCTGGTACCCCAAGAGGATCACATTTGTGGATTTCTCATAGCTGGCTGTCTCAGTGCTGTTTTTTGGTGGTGCTGGCCATGAATCCCTGTCCTTTGGGATGTCAGAGGGATTGCCCAGGAAGCAGCAGGAAAAGGTGCAGCAGGAGCTGAGCTGGTGGGAGAGGAGCAGCCTGACCTCCTCTGCAAGTGCTGCTAATGAGGGTTTAAAACTGAGTCGGGGATTTAAGTTTGTCCAGAAAAACATGCAGCTGGTAATGATGTGTAACTTCTCCTTTCTCCGCACTTACCATTAATTCAGGCTAATTCTGAAGAATAGGCTCATGATCTGGATGGTAAAAATTGTTATAATTGGATATTTAACTCCCTTTCCAGAAGCTCTGGGGAGCTGAATGCTCTTGGACAAAAGCAGCAGAAACTCTTTAAAATGTCTGTTGACATTCTCGAAGGCTGATGTCACCGTGCAGCTTTTTTAAATGAAAGGTTGATACGTGTGTGTGCCTACAATTAATTAACTCTTCTCTCTGTGTGGCTCTGGGTAGTTAATGATTAGCACTTCTATTTGCATGATGGTGGTCAGAACAGATTAGCTCAAATTGCTCCTGTTTCATCTCCAAATAAATGCAGATGATAACACCAAATAAACAGCAGCAGCAGCCCAGCTGACCTTTAAGTGGAACATGCAAATGAGCTCAGAGCAAATAATGACCCTAAATTAGAAGGAGGGTGTGAGTGCCCCTCTCTGTGCAGGTAGATGCTGTCTCAGGGAGTTTCTTGCTCCTGGCTTGTGTTGATATTAATTCTAAAATTAATAATCCTGCCCAGACCTGTTTGAGTCCCCAGATCCCCCCAGCACCTACCCTGTGACATGCCCAGTGAGGATGGCTCATTTAAGCTGTAAATGGAGATTTTAGAAGGTGCCCAGGCAAATGGGACCAGGGACCAGCCTGGGAGCATCTCCATGTGAGTGGCTGCAGGACTGTGATTCCCTGTTTGCTTTGAGGACCTCCAGGTTTCCATCATTTCCCTCATTTTGTATCCACTTTTTCCTTTTTTTTACTCTTCTTTCTTTTCTTTGTGTGTTATTGTGGGGTCACCATGTGGGTAGGGGTGGTTCTCACTGATCAGAATTTGCCTCACTGATTCTGATTTTCCCTAAAATCCATGGGCATTTTGTTGTTGTGTAGACACCAAGAAGTAGCTGTGTTCAAACATCAGGCCAAATATCTCTCTCAAAATCAAAAAAAAAAACTGTAATAATCCATTGCAATAAAATTTAAAATTAATGATGTTTTATGGTGACTGAGCTACCTATGATGTATCTGCCCATATAAATTCTGTATTGGCTGTTAACAAATCAGTTCAAGCTATGGACTGTCCCTCACCCAGAGCATCAATAATCTGTATTTCATAAAATTAAGAATGTGGGAAAGGAAATGTGTAGCAGTAATTTTAAATCTCTGCAGCCTCCATATTCTCTGTCAAAATTCAACAAGCCAGGCTAATTGAAACAGAAATTTATTAGAGAAAACACGCTCACAGTGTGGATATAAAAACCTAATTAATTAACAAAGCGGGCTAATTAGAGAATCAAACTGGGATTTGGTAACTACATCCAGAGCACTAATAAAATTAATTACATGTGTGCAATCAACATGCTGTGACAATTTGGGCCAAGAGATTATGACTCTGGAATCTCTTTTGCACATCAGGAAAATGTGAGGTCTGGTGACCAGGTTCAGATCAACTGGGCATCAATTAGTGCAGGAGGCCCTCTAAAGCAGAGTCCACTTTTAGAAATTTTTTAGATATTTAGAATTCTCTAAAAAAAAATAGATATTTGTAGAAATCTCTAAAGAGATTTCTGCACTGCCACTGGTGACAGTGGCAGAGCCAAGCTCAACCTCTGTCTCAGGGGATCCTATTTACTTTCAGCTCCTTGGAAATGTCTTTGAAATTGTCTCCATTTACAAGAGATTGCACAGAAATGTTCATTATAATTAATTTCAAAAGCAGCTGCCAGGACCATCCCTGTTCATTTATCCAGCCCCCAACATGGCTCATGCTGAGTCCCATCTCTGCTACCACAGCTGAGTGCTCTGGGCCTGCTGGTTTGATTCTGCCAGGCTGGACCACATGCAGCTATAAATTGCTGTAAATCTGCTGCAGACAAAATGAGCATTTCATTCTGGCTGGAATAGATGATCCAGTCCTGGCTGGAATAGATGACCCAGTCCTGGCTTCCAGAAAGTGAATTTACTCTCCTAGAAGGACTGTCCTTAAGGATGTGTCTGCAGCCAGCGTGCCCTGTCCACTCCTCCTTCCCTTTCTTCCTTGAGGTGCCCCTAAATGCCTGTGATGGTCAGAGGGACGCTCCCTGTTCCTGCCAGGAAGGATCCTTGTTCTTCACCGTGGATTGCTCTGCAGGATTCAGCACCCCCAGGAAAAGCCCATGAGGATCCAGGTCCATCAGGGTGAGGGAAGCAGCAGCCAGAATAGAAAAAACCCTCACAGCTGATGTTCAGAGAACATAAACTGGAGTTTCAACCAGCACATTGATTTCACTTTGCAGCAGCAGAGCTTTTGTTAAAGGTCTATTCCCACATTTTTAATGAGAGCCAGACTTTCAGGAGAGCCATGAAAATCAATCAGAAAGCTTCAGCCTTTAGATTGTTTCTAGCTTTGGTGGCATTTGCAAGCACTGCCATCTTACATTTTTAAAACTTCATGTCTTTCTCCTGCTCTGAATGGTGATGCTGTGACACACAGTCCAAAACAGAACCAACACACCACAGAATTTGCCTTCTCTCTGAGTGTCAAATCCACAACTTTTGTCTCTCACCAAACACAACATCCCAACTTGAGCCATTTTTCTTGATATCGTTTTGAAGAATAACAAGTTCAAGGTGAAATCTGAGACTTCAAAAGTTTGAGGAAGGGAGACGGGGGAGAAAGTATTTTTGAATCCCACCACAGCTGAAATGCCAGTGTTTGCAATGCCAACCCACACACCTCTTGGCAGCTTTTAGAAATGTTTCAGAAAACAGCTACCAGAAGGTTGCCAGCATAAGAAATTCTGCCTTCCAAAAGCCTAAAAACATGTTTTTCTGCACTATGGAACTGGACTCTTGGCTGTGAGAGAAGTCCCTCGGATGGAAGTAGGTCTCCAACAGCAGAGGGCTCTTTTGGCTCAGCAAATGATTGAATTCTCAACCCTAGTAGCTGAAACCAACTGATAAAACAAATTAAAAGCAGAACAGAAATGAGCTGTGAATTTAAACAGCAAGGCTGAACTTTATTGAAACAGCTCAACTGCTGACAGATGTGATAGAGAAGTGCGAATGTCTTTAAAAGTGAATTTTGCTGTAGAAATAGCCTAATAAAACACTCCTTCTAGCTGGTATTATGTAGTAGATCAAAATGGATTATCATAACAATCCGTTCCAAATTTACAGCTTCTTATTCCCCTATGAGAAATGTTAAAAGTTGAGGATTTGGAGTGGTTAGCATGATTTTAATTCTTGCATTTCACATGATGCTGTTCTAGAAAGTTGTTTTGACGCAAATGCCGTCCACAGAATTTTCACATTTTATTGAGTGATTTTTTTTCCCTCAGTTCTGAATTTGCTGCTGATATTTATTGTAGAAAACGTTGCTGTATCTGTCTGTTCTGTGGGGAAAATTGTGATTAATGTCTGTATAATCTGAGTCTGCCAATTAGAGGTTACTTAGCTCAGCATCATGAGTAAATACAGTGAAATTATTGCAGCCTACACGTGGGGTCTCTTTGTGGGACATAGGGAATATTTGAATGTAAACTGAATACAGGCAGCTCTTTGAATTTCATAAATAAATACCATATGTCAAACCTTTCCACATGCCCTTGTGTAAATTGTTGGTTTGTTTGCACTCTGTATCCAGATGTTGTTCTATAAAATATCTCCCATGCTGGGGGCTGTTACTACAGGCTGCAGAGAGCAAAAGAAACAGATCTTGCTTTTTTCCCTTCCAGGTACAGCACTTTATAACTTTATATGGATTCAGTCTTGATTTACACACCCAGAAAGCAGCAGGTGATATTTATGCAATGCCCAGTGCTGGCATTTCCATCAGCCTTGGAAACTGCTCATTCTCCTCTTCCTTGGAGGTGATGGCACCTTCCAGCCCCCAGGCACTGGGCTGAGCCTGATGCAGAAACCTTTTCGTTTTCAAGAGAAAGAGCCCAGGGAGCAGAGTCAGACTGCACATCTCCAAAAATGAACAGGTTTATGGAATCACAGAATGGTTTGCACAGGGAGGAACCTTAATGATCACCTTGTTTCACCCTCCTGCCATGGACAGGACACCTTCCACTAGACCAGGCTGTTCAGAGCCCCATCCAGCCTGAATGTTCACAGAGATGAGGGAAGCTGTTCCAGTGCCTCAACACCTTCATTGAAAAAAAACTTCATCTTTATCTAATTTTCATCCTTTTATCTCATCTTTATTGACCCTCATTCTGTTTCCAGGGCCTCCTTCATAAGCAATAAAAGGCTCGGGGACAAAAAAAGGCATTTGTGGGTATTTATCTTTCACAACAACTGTGGGCATTTCAGTGCCAGCAACTTCTCAGAGCTAACTGCTCCTTTTGGAAAAAGAGGTGCAACTCTTCACGAACAAAGGGATGTGAAGCAGGATCTTCTTTGAATTCTGAATTCTGCAAAGCTTGAATCCCACTGAGAGTACCTTAGAGATTAAAGGGAAAGATAGGGGGGGAGCTCACAGACTTTGCTGAGTGCTCAGAGGGGTGAGAAGAACCCATTGTCCCACTGAGAGCAAAAGGCAGATCCAGCCCCGTTTATGAGTCTTGTGACAAAGGAAAGACTTTCTTCAAATAATGAATACAGCACCTCACAACAGCCTTCTGCTTTGATCTGCTCAGCTGCACTTGTCACTACTCAAAACCTGTGGGCATCGTTTGCTTTTGGAGAGGTCTGCAGCAATTAGGAGGAAGTGGGGAGAGTTCTTCTGCCTTATGAGCTTGGAGTTCACTGAAATGGCCCTTGCACCATGAACAGGCCACCAACTGCTGGGAAACTCCATCAGAAAACAGCATTACAGTGAAAAATTAGCCTGCTAAGGAGCAAGTGCAGTTCTGTTCGACTGAACAATGTTCTGAGAATGTCTCTGAGCATATGGCTCCCCTATGATCCCCATTTAAAAACAATCTGAGCTGATCTATGAGGGAAATTAAAGGGTACATCTAAGCATTCTCTACAGCTGCCACAACAGAAAAATATTTAATTTCCCCCCATACAGCAATATAGAACTAAAAATTCTGTAAGGCCCCCAGCCCTACCAGCGTGTTTCCCACATGATCAGCAATAGGGGCAGAAGGCCTGGGTGATTTTTATCCCATAAATGCTGCTTTTAACCACCTGCTGGCTTCACTCATGTCTGTCGTCATCTGATAGCAGAGTCTGTCTCTGGAAATAAAACCATAATGCGTTTCACATCAGCAGTGTGTTACTATTTTTATTCCTACTATAGATTTCCCTAAGCCCATCACAGGAATTTCTGGTTTAAGGTTTAGATGCAGATGTGGATCAAATCAAAGTTGCCACTTCAATCAGGGGAAGTGCTCATCTGAAATTTGAACAGGTTTGGGGCTCTGTATTAGGGAATATCCCTCCCAATTTTTGCTGCTGGTGTCTCCATATTTATGCAGACACCTGGCACCAGGTATTCCCAGAGACTTCCACCCCACAGACTCCACAGGGGCCAAGATGTTCAGGCTCCACAGCCACTGCTGGTCACCAGCATCGTAGCAGAGCTGGGAAAAGCTTTGTAATGTGCTATGGAAAGGTCTTACAGCAAAGTGGGCAGGTGAAGAAATAATCTTTTAGATCACCTCCACATGAATTTTCAGGGATCATCTGTAGGTATCTGTGTCCTGCCTCCTCATGTTCTGAGCAGAAAAGCAGGAAACAGAAGAATCATGAGATTCTTTGTCAGGCTTTGGGTCTGTTTATCCAAAGTGTGATGAAATATCCTGATGTGGGTTTGCAGTTAAGGGAAATGGTTTTGTTCAGCTTCAGATAGTGGGGAGAAAATCAAATCTTGAAATAAAATCTCCAAAATGTTTTCTTAATATTTTTTCTTGTGGATTAAATTAGTAATATTTAAGAAAATAATAAAGCACCTCTGGCAAAAACCAGCTGGTAATATGCATATATATAAAATCTTCAGCTAAAAGCTCAAGGATGAGCTAATGATTTGATTCCTGACCCGTGGTCCAAGAGGAACCCTGGAATACATTCCCCTTGGTCTGGGATTTCTCTGGGAAGAAAAGACACCACATGAGCCCAGGTCTAAGGATCTGCCATGCCCTGAAGCTGAGATAAGTCTCATTTCTGAGCTGAGCTCAAGTTCATATTGCAATATTCAGTTCATTCAGTCTGGAAATACAGACCTGCCTTGTGCTTCCTAAAACTGATAATTGTCATTAGTGTAATTGCAAGGCAAGAGTTTCTATGTCTGAAACTCCCAATAGTGCCAACAATTTAATTTGTCCTCTTGTGACCTTTTCTTATTTGTGAGTCAGTACTGAGTCAGTATTTGCTTCTCTGATAGTGAGCAGTAAAATCTATTCATCTTTATAAACACAAGGAGGCTGAGTTAGTATTTTAGGGAAAATTACTGAACTGCTCCAAAAACGCAGCTACTTTGCATTTCTGGTGCTGTAAAAGGCTCTTTCCCTTCTACACATCCTCCCTTGCAGTGTTTTAATAAGAAACAACTTTACTGGCAGAGCAATGGCACAGAAACCCCACACTAACCCCTTGCTGAGCAGTAGCCATAGCAGTGATACCTTTTAATAAACCTAACAGTCAAAATTCAGTGAACCTCAGCCCATGTGGCTGAGGCAGCTGGATATTATCAAAAGTGAGGTGTCAGAAGATAAAGATGATTGAAAAGAACTGTGACAATCACTGGTGAAACCCGTAAACTCTTCAGGATCTTCGGTGGTAGTTTGATGCCCTAACTTTAATGGGAATTGGCAGGAAGATGTTCCACAGCAAAATGTAGATTTTACAAAGCAAAGGAAATGAAGCAGAACTTTTAAAAAGCAATGCATAATTTAAAGCCTAGAAGAGACGCCTTGTAATGAGAAACTTCACATTTGTTCTGCGTAACAAAGTGAAGATTGAGAGCCTCTTGTTTGCACTGAAAACATCTCTGCAAGTTGCAGAGATAACGAAGTTATCTCTAATCTGTTCTCCATTTTGAAAGGGGAGAAGCGATCTTCCTGTGCTGTTCAGCTGCAAGTCCATGGAAAGACACGCAGAGCTTTTCTTCTGAGGCTGATGACTGCTAATGACTGAGAAATGCACATGGAAAACCTCCCCAGAGCTGAGGAAGCACGAGCATTTCAGAACACTTCCACTGGTGTTTTTCATTCCTGTTGCCATCCCAACTGCACTTTCTCCACCCAGTGCCTCTCTTTTATGCATCGCATCTCCTTCTCTGCCTCTCCCACCCGGCTGTGTTTCTGTCCAAAGGCACAGTATTTCTGAGGATATATCAGGATGATATTAAGGATCTCTGGGAGTTCCATGGCTCTAGGCTGTTAAAAAGCACAGTACATCATATCCCACTAAATGATTTTTTTAGAAGTCAAAAGAAGTCTTTCTTCTTGAACTAGAAAATGTGTTGCACTGCTTCTCAATCCCAGCTTGTCCAAACACTGTCCCTCTGGTATATATTGATCAGAGCTGGTATCCTGATCCCCTAATTGCTATCAGGGAAGAGATAAACCTGAAGATGTATTACAGTATGAATGCAAACAGCATTTTTTCTATCAAGGTGCCTCTTTTCTGGCTTGTGCAAACGATAAAACTGCTAATGTGTTGTAATTGATTGTAAGTAGAGCTGACTCGAACCATTCATGCTGTCTGAGTGATTAAAATTCTCCAGATGGATCCTCAAAATGCAAAGGTCATATAATTAGTCTCCCTTTAAGTGAGAAATGCTTTCTTCAGGGTCTATCTGCAAAAATAGAGTGGAGTACATAACATGAGTATCTCTGCAGAGTTCAGTTCAGTATCTTCATGCTGTAACGCTTCCCAGGTGAGGAGAAAGGTCCCAATTTAAAAGACATTTTATACTTAATAGTGAGTGTCATATGGGCAGCAAAGGACTTTATTATGAAATTATTAAGTAACAAGCTTAACTTTTTATTCTGTGTTTTTGCTCTCAATTTTGTCTGCTCCCTTGGTCTGTATTAACTTCAGATGCATTTGCTACAAGAAAATAGGACTTTAGAAAGATGCCAGATTTTTATTTTCCATATTGTAAGTAGTGGAAATAAATAGTTGCTAAATTGTTTAGATAATCTCGATTGCATTATTAGTTAATTAATGAAATTTGAAAATATAGAAAGGTCATTGTCCCTTCTGCTGTGTTTTTTCAAAAGCTTTAATTTAGATTAAATCACCAGATGCTGAATCTCTGTGTAAATCTAAACCATGAGTTTTATCTTGTATTTTCTGCCACTTTTTGCCTCTGATGTATCCGTAGATGACATTCTCCTCATACATCGGACAGCTACACACTCTGAAGCAGAACTTGAGTGCATTTTTTCCAATACAGTATTTTATTTACACTTAGACCAGAAGAATAATTTTAGTCAATGTTTTCTGAGATGCAGAAGGGCTGAGAAATATTTAATTGACAAAATTTCCAGCAGAACTTTGGCATGATGTGTACAGCAATGTAAACACAGGCAAAGTGATGACAAATGAGAGCTTCACCTTTTGAGGTCTCATGGAAGGCCTGGATTAAGGGACTCTTGATTTAGTTCTGCCCAAGCTCAACATCTCCCACCACATTTCCCTTTTTCACTGTTCCCTTCTCCACTTTGTTACCTCACAAGTGACTCTTGCCCACCAAATCACCGTCTTTAAGTTTCCCTTTCAATGTTTTAAAACTTATTTCAAGATTCTAACTCTAGTGGGGTTGAATTCTACTTTTGATTCAATTCTAGATGCAGTTTGCTGTGGTCATGGAGGGTTTTTATTTGGATGCTGAGGGATGTCAATGGCAGATGTACAGCAGTGGTTACACTCTGGCTTTGAATTCCTTCAGGCAATTTTCCCTGTACATGCCAGGGCTCTCACTGTGGCCAGAAAGGAGTTTTTTTTCCTCCAGGAAAACTCCATTAGGAGCTGGATTCCTGCTTTATAACATGACTAAATCATTCTCACTTAAGTGGAAGAGTAACCTCATCCTAAAAGCTGACAATCTTCCTCAAAACTCTTATGGTTTTAAAGGGCCATGTAATTTTTAGCAAGGCTGTTCTATTAGTAATTTATTTCTACTGTTTCTCTCTCTCCTTTCAGAGTTATATCTATTGTCTTCTCTATTTCCACCTTTTGTTTCTCTTTCTTTTGAGCTGTCTGGGAGAAGGAGAAAAGCTTGTGAGGTATCAAACCCCACCTAGAGTTGTCTGTCCTGGATAGACTCAAATATCAACACCATCTTTCTAAATTTTGTTCAGTGGAAATTATACCAGGAACTGAGTTTAAGATACTGGACGTTTTAGTTATCATATTTAACAAAGTGCACACCTTTTTACATTTTTAAATGCACATGATGCTTCTGGTGCTCAACAAGTATCCTATATAAATATATATGAATTAAAAATGCAAATCAAAGAGAAAAAAAATGGTCAGCTTAATCCTTGGGAACTCAATTCCAGCATTTAATCAAGGATAAACTGACATGCCACCTAATGGAGAGAAATGAGGAACTTCTGAATAATTGAAAAGCTTGGGGGAAGCAGTAGCTGAAGATCCTTAAAAGTAAAAAGGAATGTTCTGATTTTTAAAGAAAATCTAAAATGTTCTCTTGCTTTCAAAATGTGTGTAAGAACATATCAGCTTCAACCAGCATGTAAGTTTAGAATTCCTTTGCTAAAAAATCCATAATGTCCATTTTAAAACAGAAATAAGTCTGTGCCAGTCAATGAACAGTAAAATCCTGCGGGGTTTTTCTGCAAACTGGAGGTTTTCCCTCAGCCTGATTTCTTGATTCATTGACCTGTGAAGCAGTTTAAACACAGCTAAAGGAAAAGTGTGAGTCTGCCAAAGGGGATGGCAGGAGACAATCCCTGATGGACAGCATGGAAGAATTTTGTGTCCTCAGAAAGAGTTCCTGGCCCCAGCTGGCCAATCCACGGGGAAATGAGGACATTTACAGCAAATCTTTGATCCTTACTCATCCTCCTCTTGAGCTGTCCCTTCTTCAGGAGTGCAGGGAAAGGAACAGGATGCTCCTCCCTCATTAATGAGCAAGGAGCTCCGCAGGTGCCCCGGGGACCAGCAGCTTCTCTCCCCCGGATGCAGAACTGAGGAGTTTCCCACACTCCAGCTGTCCCACGGCTGATTTCCCAATTCCACAGGTACACACAGATCAGATCTCCTGTGCCACACTCCTCCTTCAGGCTCAGGAGTGATCTGCCTTCTCTGTGACTCGGAAGGAAGGATTTGCTTTCCCCCCTTGCCCAGCTTTACATGCTCAATTTTGCCCACACACCTCTCTGCTCGGCCCTGGGAAGCAACTAAACATTGTTTGCAGCCAGTTATCTGCACTAAATAAACCCTCTGCTGCCTCTGCGATAAGCTGATAAATTGCAATCAATACAGAGCCCGGAGTCTCCGCTCCTCGACGGGAGCACATTTTTCACGTGGCAGGCACATCGCTGAGGCTCCAGAGGCTCAATCCATCTGGGGCATCATTTTTTAAAGGCAAACATTCTGGGTCATTATAAACCGAGCTAATCCCCCTTGTTGAAATTTGCATTTCTAAAGCGTGATGCATTTGTCCTGTCACATGTTGTGGCGTTTAACCAGGAGGTTAATTCGGTGATTGACTTACCCCCTCTGCTCAGCCTGCTTTGCTGCTAATCTTCCATACAAATGGGGTTAGGGAGTGTAATTTAGATTTACCAGCAGAAACAAAGCATCCAACAACCCTGCTAGCACGCAAAGCTCAGGGAATTCAGGGGATAAGCAGAAAGTAGCAAGGCTGCAGCAAAAATAAAATGAACACTAAAACCCTTGTGCTGAAAACGGTGACAATTAGAAGGAGCAAACTGGGGAAAGGAGATTTTCTGCTTCCAGCAGGCAGGGCTGGGCACAAAGGCAGAGGGGATGGAGAAATGAGCGACGTCCCTCACATTGTAATGGGTGTTTGTGAGCCCCCCATTCTTGTGAGGTCTGAAATGGGGGTCCAGTGGCCAGGCTCAGGGTTCCCCTCATCCCCCAGATGTCTGTGGTGGCTTGAAAACCCCCAAAAGGACACTGGCATGAGCCCCAGAGTGTCTGTCACTGCTGAGCCATGGCATGGCACCTGCACTGCCACGGCTGTGATGGGCAGAAATCTGGTCCAGTTGATTTGAAGCACCCAAAATACAAAAAGTAAAAGAAAGAAATCAAATAATCCCATTGCTTTGAGCACCTTCCAGCACAAACCCGCAGCTGAGAGATATCCTGCTTCCTGGAAAAAAAGCAAAAAATAGAAACACTTTGTTTTGAGCTCAGTTTCTCAGCCCACCTCTCATCCTGCCCTGGCACAGAGCATCCTGCCCCTACAGACTCTGGAGGAGAAGTGAGAACCAGCACCTCTCCACATCAATCCCTCCGTGCTGCTGTTACAGTTTCGGAGCAATTTCTACCCTGCAGGTAAATCCTGTCAGTCTGTCTATCAGCCCAGCCACGTGGAAATAACTGCTGATTATTAAAAGTATCATCAGCTCGCCAGCTTGGGGACCCAGCGGGCTCTGGGGACTCTCTGGAATCAGTCAGTGTGAAAGAAAATAGCAATTTTTGGCTAAGTGGCACAGCTTTTGCAATGTGCAGGGAGCAGTTCTTGATGTCCACTGCCAACCTTGTGCTGCTCTGGTCATCACTGTCAGCCAACTGTGCCAGGAAATGCCATGGAATGCCAGGAAATGCTATGGAATGCCATGGAATGCCATGAAATACCACAGAATGCCACAGAATGCCATGAAATGCCAAGAAATGCCAAGGAATGCCATGGAATGTCAGGAAATGCCTCTCCCAAGCCAAGGGACTGAGGTCCTGATCTGAGAACTGATGATTTCCCCATGTGTGCTCAGATGAATTCCCAGATTTATGGCTTGCTCATTCTTGTCCCCCCTGAATGTCACAGAACTGCAGAATAAAACCAAGCAGGTTGTCCCACAACTTGTCCCACCACAGGAGCTCTGTGAGATGACACTGATGGAGGAGAGGGCTCTGTGTGCTGACATTGTTGGGTGGAAAGATGCTTTGATGTGGTTTGGGAGAAATGCAGGGATCTTGCTGAAAATCATGGTGGGAAGGTGGGAATTATATAGATTTATGTAATCTGTGTTATTATGTAGAATTATGTAATCACACAATGGTTTGGGTTGGAAAGGACATTAAATCCCATCCAGTTCCATCCTCTGCCATGGGCAGGGACATTTTCCACTGTCCCAGGTTGCTCCAAGCCCCAATGTCCAACCTGGCCTTGGGCACTGCCAGGGATCCAGGGGCAGCCACAGCTTCTTTGGGCACCCTGTGCCAGGGCCTCACCACCCTCACAGCCAAGAATTCCCAAAATCCTATCTAACCCTGACCTCTGGCAGTTTGAAACCATTCCCCCTTGCTCTGTCACTCCATCCCTTGTTCAAAGTCCCTCTCCAGCTCTTTTGGGTTCCCTTTAGGTGCTGGAAGGGGCTCTAAGGTCTCCCCAGGGTCTCCATCTGAATTAAGGAATAAAGGTTAGGCAAAGTATTTTACCCCATCTGCCTCTGTTTTCTCCTCTCTCTCCCATCCTCTGGTTAAAACGCTTTAATTACAGAAGTCAGGAGTTTTTTTCACTGGGCAAATGAGGGGAAAATGGGTCAATCTCAGGTTCAGAAATGAGGGGAGCAATCGCAGCTGCCTTTTCGGAGAGCTCTGTGTTTGAACTGCAATCTCCTGCTTTCCCTGGCAATGAAAACCCCCCTCAGTAGATGGTGGCAAAGACCGCTGCTGAAAAAGGCTCAGTGAGATGCTGGCTTCAATCTCTCTGCAGAACATTCTTTCTTTTTTAGCAAAAAAACCCCACCAAAATGAGCGTGCTTTGAATGCAAATCCTCTCCAATTTAGGCTTTTACCCGGGTGAAATGGGGAGAAACTTTTCCTTTCAGTCTGCTCATTGTTCTTTAGCTGGGGTAACTTGTCATCTGATTTTTTTTTTCTTCAGAAACATCAAAATCAAGTTCTTTTGGCTTGTCTGTACCTTGTATTCTAATAGAAATGCTTTACTGGAATGATAAGCTGGCAGAACTCTGTCTTGGGACAAAGCCCATGCAGCCCACAAGCAGAGTTGCCTTTACAGGCTCTGAGCCAATTGTAAAAAGAGAGAGAAAACTAAAAATATTCTAATGGAAACACCCATTTTTAATAAAAATAATGTTTAAACTGAATGAGAGATTATTCACATGATTCCTCTTTCAGAGTGGATCAAAAGCCCATGTAAAAATAACAGAATTTTGATAAAATTGTCAAAGGCTGATGTCCACTGGCTTTATATATCACTTTTTACAAAAATCTGTTGAAAATTACCACGTAACAAAATTTTCCTCTGAGTTTAAAACAGTAATTCAGGAAGTTATCATGGATTGATTCTCAAAGTCGCCGTCCCTGAGAAATGTTTATTCCATATTTGGCTGCTTTTCACTCTTTGTCTGATTTCAGCCTCACAAAAATCAAGAACACAAAGTTGAGGGATGTTGTTTGGGACTTGGACAAGAAAAATAGATGCAAGGGTGGTTTTTGATCTGCTCTAGTTAGAAGCAAAATGGATTGTTCTTTATTTATTTTTTAATTAGCGTGCCTGAACAATTTTGACTTTTTGGGACAACACCAAACCAGAAGTATTCCAAATGTTCCCAAGATCCAGCAGGGTAATTCAAGTTGGGGTGTCCTATTTACTGTTCTCTTGGAGGAGCTGGGATTTTCTGGCTGGTTTGACTTTTCCTTACTCTCCCCACTGAGTGGTAAAGGATGAGTCTGAAATGTGGCTGGCAAATCCCATCCAGGATGGGAATCCAAGTATGTGGAGTAGGGAGAATTTAAAGGCAAAGCTATCTCAAATCATCAGGAAAATGTCACCAGCACGTTAATGGCAAGGTTTTTTCAATGGAATAGGGTGCCCAGAGAAGCTGCCCCATGCCTGGCAGTGCCCAAGGCCAGGCTGCATGGGGCTTGGAGCACTCTGGGACAGTGGAAGGTGCCCCTGCCCATGGCAGGGGTGGCACTGGATGGGATTTAAGGTCCCTCCCAACCCAAATCACTCTGTGATTGTGTATCTAGAATGTCAGAAAAGGAAGACACATTTTGTGTGGGAATATCCCCAAAATTCAAACACTCCTGGTGTGGATATAAAAACACAGCAAATCAACACCCCCAGAACACACTCAAGAGGACAATCAGTAATTAAATTTCCTTTCCTTGAAAATCCCTGACCATATTTTAGAAGGTAAACCCATGGTGGCTCCATCACACGATATGTCCAAGGAAAGCAGAGATTTTTTAAGTTAGAAAATGTATTTTGCTTACCCCGGTATTCTCAGGGTGAGGATTACCCTGGATCTGTTTGTTGTACTTTCTACTCCACAGGCTGCTCTCTGGTGACTTGCTGGGGAGTGTGTTTTGTGAAATAAAAAGCTTTTTCTTTAAACAAACTGTGGCATGGCTTTTCATCCAGCTGACAAAACAAAACACAGAACGTTCGCAGCAGTGTGTGGGAGTGGGTTTGGGGGCTTCTGTTTACATACAGGAATTACTTGAGGCAATGAATCAAATTGCTGGCAACTTGTGTTGTCAGGACCCTACAATTTCTTTTTCTTTGTGTAATAATATTTACTCTCCAAGGACCCCCAACTACAGCCTCAAAATGTCAGTGTGACAGATAAATTTCACTTACAAGATACAACAGACACTTCCTTTTTTTCCTTTACCATGAGGCCGTGGTTTCTGCTTCAGATTCCTCTCCTTAGTTCTCCCCCTACATTCATTTTTCTCCAGCAACTTCCATAAGGTTATTCTTCATATCTATCAGCATGGAAAAAATGCACATTCTGAGACAGAAATATTATTAAAAAGCTTTTTGCAAATCTCAAACC
Source organism: Eopsaltria australis (assembly GCA_034509425.1). Taxonomy (NCBI): domain Eukaryota; kingdom Metazoa; phylum Chordata; class Aves; order Passeriformes; family Petroicidae; genus Eopsaltria; species Eopsaltria australis. The sequence goes on from JAVTVJ010010685.1 coordinate 1,633,457, forward strand.
CGCCTCGTTTATTTTATTTAAATAAGAACAGATTTTTCTGAATTTGCTACCATTTCTTGGTAATAACCCATGGTACATTAATAAAATATGTTTTGTTGCTTGCAGTCACTGTAGGCTTTCCAGGGGTTATCCCACTAACAAAAAGCACATCCAGATATGTTCTTTAAGTGCAGAAAAACAGGTAAGATCAGCCCAGCAGAAAGGTTTCAGTGGGATTCCTCAATCTGTACAGGTTTGAATCCTGATCCTGATTGGTTCCCCTAAAAAGGAACCAAAGCCTTCCTCAGTTTGACCCCTGCAGTCTCTGAGGTGCCCACAGAAGATGTTGCTGTCTGTGGAGAACATGCCCATGGTGTGACCCAGCATCCTGTGGGATTACAGTGACACGTGTGCATTGACTTCATCTGGATTTTCATCAAAAAGAAGTAAAATTTGTCCAATTTTCTGATTACTTTACTAAAAAAAAAAAAAATTAAAATTATTAACGTTAAACACTAATAAAAATGTCATTAAAAAGTGCCATGTTGAGTCCAAGCTAAGCAAAGTCATTATGTTGCAACCAAGGAAACATATTCAGTTTTAAAAATTATAGAACCTGTGTTGTCGTTATTGCTGTTATTGTTATCCCTGGAGGAAAGAGGGAACAAAAAGTAGAAAAGATCCCACTATATTTCTTAATCTTCTCATGAGTCCTGAGTCACAGGTTTTTTCTTCTCTGGTTAGAGCTTTAATAAGAGGGTAATTTTTGAGCTGGCTGCTTGTCAGGAGTGTAATCTCTATCCTGCTTTTTGGAACAATTAACATTTGCAAGGCTGTGATTACGTTCTGTGCTGTTCCACAGTAACTACTGCAGGAATTCCCAAAAACAATATCCTCAAAACCCCACTGCTCTGTTTAACTAACTCATGTTCTATTTAACTCACTTAGAGTGAAACCATGGACTCAAAACTCAGGCCATTGTGGTTGTGGTTCTGGTCCTGAACAGTTGAAAACTTTACCTGTAGTTATATGTGATTTTGTGGTGATTTAAAGAAACAATTTCTCAGTACTAAGGTCTCAGTCTGTAACACTGTCTAGCACGAGGCAGAGTGGGGTCAGGCCTTAAAGTGTTTTTCACTGGACTAGAGATTTCAGTTCAGATTTTAGATCTGAACTTTCCTTTTTTTTTCTAAAAGGAAGAAAAAGTTATGTCAAACAGTCACATATTGCTCAGGTAACACCTTGGAAATCAGTGAAGCTGATTTCCAACAACAACACAAATTGCTGGTTCTGTGCTTGTTTCCAGCTGTAAAATGTCAGCTCGGTTAAAAGAGTAGCTCCATAAATCATTTTGTAGAGGGTTTTGACAGTTCAGCCATGAACCAGAGCAAGGAGATAGAAGATTTCAGGAGGATGTGTTGAAATGTTAATTTCTTCTCTTTTTTTTCTTTGTTTTTTTTTTTTTTTTTGTTTTAATATGTTCACTCTTCCTTTAATTTTTAAACCAGACTTTGGAATTCCTAACCATCTGACTTTATTCCTTTATTCTTCATGTAAGCCAAGATTTAGAGAAGTATATGGTATTTTATATAGAAAATATATGGAAGTGAGCCCATATGTACCAGTACAACCCCCAAAATAAATATGATGTAATTGATTATGGGAATTAGTGTTAAAAGGGGAGGAAAAGTGGCAACAAACTGTTGGGATAAATAAGGAAGAGTTGGAGGAAATGAGAAGAGAAGGGCAGGAACACAATGAGCTGTTTTATTTTCTTGGGATATGGGAACATCCCCAAGGCTGGATCTCCAGCTGACACAAATCTGTGGCTGTACATTGATATCAGCTCATCAATGTCAACGGAGATAACTCAGGATTTCCCTCCCAGACTCTCAGCACTCCCTCACCAGCTCCACCACCCTCCAGGAGGTTGCCTTGAGGGACTGGGAATGAGCCTGTGACAGCAGGCAGCAGTGACAGAAGTTAAGGGTTGGGATTTAATGGATTTAAGCCCCCTGGCCAGTGCTGCCCCCTGAGGAGCTGTAAAGTCACTTGATTTGTGTATTTGTCCCCCTTTCTCCATGAATGGTGTCCAGCTCAATGTGATGGCACCTGGAGCTGTGACAATGTCTCTCTGTACATTTCACTTCACCCCTACAATCACTATTTCACAAAATTCCTACTGTTTCCTTCCAAACTTTCAGTGTCAGCCTCGTTCTGCTTCCTTGAGCTGAGGAAAAGTAAAGAGCAACTTTTCTTGGAATAATGAACCAAAATAATATCAGATTTTGTAAAGACAGTTCCAGTCCTGCCATCCAGAAAATGATAGCTTTATGTAACTGGGCAAGGGCTGGCTTTTGAGTAGAAATCATAATAAATGCATTAAATAAAACCATGTGGTGCTAATTGATTCAAGGCCTGCTCTGTTTTCCTGTGTTGGCACTTCCTCCTCGTGTAGCTCAGCATAGATTTGGTATTTCCTGAGAGTCTCAGGTGTTAGAACAGAAAATGCGTTTTTATTTATGTAGTGTTTGTCATGGTAAAAGCACAGAAATGTGTTGGTTTAGGGTCAAAGTGTGAGCTGAACCTTGTGAAAATAGATGAGTTCAAATGCTTGGCTTTCGAGGAACTACCTGAGTAACCAAATCACCTGCAGCAATAACGAGGTTAATAATGATGCAATAATGAGGCCAATCCATGGAGTTTGTGGCTTCCAATGTTTGCCTTGACCTGGAGAGGGGCTGGAGCTCGGCCAGGCACCAGGAGCAACACCCAGCACGGCCAGGAGCCAGCCCTGCACACACCGTGCCAGCCATGCGAGATTTTATTACAACACACCTGGTAAGGAATATTTTCTTTAGAGTTCCATCAGCTGGACTTTTTCAATGTGTAACAGTCTCAGCTTTCTTTTAAAAACAGGTTCATTTCTAGGCTGCGTGGCTGGGAAGGCAAACATGAAAATGAAATAGGAAACAGGGAAATGCGAGTTTCAGGAAAAGCCCTAAAGTTTTATTTTAATTAATCTCACATTTCGTGCGTTTGGACTTTGCATTTTTCAATTCATGGCATTAGCAGCGGTTCACATGTTTATACGGTATTTTTTTCATTTAATTAAACCTGAATGATCTGAGAGTATAGAATTTCTTATGAGACCAAATGGTTTTTGGAGATTTTTTCTTTTGCCTTGTAGACACACTATGGTCCAAGAACGAATAACGTTGTGCAGGAGTGCTCAGTAAAATTGTTTTTTATGAGTAGCTGTACGAAATGAATATCCTAAGGATGCTTTGGCTGAAGCACATCTTCTGTAGAATGGTGCAGAGCACAGCCCAGGTCAGACTGGAACTGGTGATAAACGTGATAAGGAAAGGGGCGAACTCTGGGAGGTGGGAACTGATTTCTTGTCTTTATCAAGTGAACCCAGCTGTGATAAGTTCACACACGGCCTGAAGGTGTTCCTGTGCTGATGGGCCATCACTGACTCAATGCCCTGCTGTGGTATCAGCTGTATCACCTTAGAAGGTGTCAAAGGCTCCTGAAGTGTCTGATCCACAACATCCCATCATCCAGTTAGAGCTCCCCACCCCAGGGGAGGTACCTGGGTGTTCCCATTTAACCTCAGTGATAGAAACCCAACAGGTTTTCCTGGGGCTTTCTGCCCACTGCTTCTTTGGGATTTCTCTCACCGCCCCATGGATCCAGACTGCTACCGCGGCTTTGACCAACACTCATCAAAATTGCAACGAGCCTCCCCACAAGGCTTACAGGAGGTGAGATCTTTCTGTTCTCATCCTTTTCTTCACTTCTACCTTTTCTCAAGTGATATTTTTGTGCTTTTATATTGTCATTTACTATAGATAACAACAACCAAAACAGCTCCATACCTGTTTTCCTGTGCAACCCAATTTTTCTACAATAAACCCTCCATATGTGTATTTACAAACACTGATCATTCAGTGTCACTTCACTCAAATCCACCCCAAGAGAACCTGGGTTATTCTTATGTTTTGGGGTGGGTTGTAAAAACCCTGTAGTTGATACTGTCATTCTACCACTCTGTGTTAGCCCAAAAAGCAGCACTACAGGACCATGAGCAATCTGAATCATTTCAAGGATATTTGGGAAGGATGGAAAAGCACACACAGGAATTAAAGCAGTGTAGAAGACCCTGAAGTAGTTTAGCAATACCCCAAGATTTCTTATTCTTTACTTAAAAGCTTGAAACACGTTTTGTAACTTTGGGAAATTACTTTTTTATGGAATCACAGAATGGTTTGGGGCATTAAAGCTCATCTTGTTCCAACTCCCCTACTGTGGGCAGGCAAACCACTCACTAGATCAGGTGCTCAGGACCCCATCCAGCCTGGCCTTGGGCACTTCCAGGGATGGGACATTGCATAACTGGACTTTTTGTATAGCTAAACTAAAACCAGCTCACCACAAACTGTGATTTTTGTTTTATTTTTCTTGTAAAGGGAAAACCTGTTATTTTCACTGGGGAGGTGGATGATGAGTACAAAGAGATCAAACCTTCTTAACATTATTATGACCAATTAAAATCTTCTCTTTTTTATATGAGAGCTTCATCCTGGCAATTAAAAAGAGCCCTAGAACAGCAAACATTTCTTTCACTAATTCTCTTTAATAAGAAGCTGGAAAAGACCATTTGGGTCATCAACTGCCATCCCATGAAATGAAAGGTTGCCATATAAATGGATGCTGAGTTCTGAAGGGTCCCTAAAACCCCATCTGAGGTGACCTATCTCCCACAGCCTGCACCACTTATCCCAGAAACACATTCAGGACCTCAGCTCCAAGGTCCTGGTAGGAAGCACCCCAGGGAGAAAGAAGAAATTATGTAAAAAATTCCCAGTTACTTTTGTTCCTTGCAAGAGCAACAGTATTGCTGTTGGATAAAACTCCCTAACATGTATATAATTGTCCATAAATTTTGAGTAAATGCTTGATTTTTTTTTCCTTTTTTTTAATCTACTTTGCATTTTTCCTCCAGACAAGCAATTTGTGATATTCCAGTCTTTTCTTATTTATGCATCTGGAAAGGCCTTGTTGATGAAACACCAAGATCCCAAGGCCATATAAAATTTTGATGAGGCGTTTTCTTCCAGGGGCGAGAAGATTGAACATTTCACCCCAAAGTGCCTCTTTTTACTGAAACCAGGCCACTCCAGCCTTTCAGCTCACACAGCCAAGGCAGCAGCCCACGCTCAGAGCTTGGATTTGCTGGTAAGAACAAATTCCTGGTGTGAGAAATGCCCTTCCAGCAGCGGCCAAGCTCCTTCCCAGCCTCCAGCTGGCTCCCAGCAGGTGTGTTGGATGCACATCTGTTTGCCCAGGACCTGCTGAGCTCTGACCTGCCCTGGGTGGAGCAAACACTGCAGAAAAGCCTCCCCCAGCTGGATCTGGCTGCTCCTCCAAAGCAGGGTTTGTGCTGCATGTGGGTGGAGAAGAAAGGAAGAGTCTCTTGACCAAAAGAAGCACTCAGAGGAGGCCCCAAGTTGGAGAACTTGTGTTGTTCTCTCCAGGGGTGACTTTGGCGTTGTCCCACCCTGTCCTGCTGTCCCTGTGCTGCCATTCCCCGTTCCCTGCAGTGCACACCTGGCTTTGTCTGCAGGAGGGATGGCCCTGCTGGTGACAATGTGGTGGCACCATCTCCTGGGACTTGTGACACCCAGGCTTCAGTTCTGCTGTGCAAGGGTGAGTTTCATCTCTATTGCATGCTGGAGCAAGTGAAAGCAATTTTTTCACCAAATATCTTCAATAAAATATAAAAGCAAGATCGTAGATGCTGGCAATAGATGCTGCTGCCCCTTACAGTCATATTCAAATTGACTTTAAACATGTAAAGTGATTTCTAAATTGCAATGAACAGCACTGCATGTACATTTTGGGCATCTGCATTTCCTGTAGTGACTCACCTAGAGATGCTTTTCCTGAAAAATATTCTCAGGGTTTTGCATCTCAATGTGTGCATTTTCCTTATTCTTAACATGGAGTAACTTTGAGAGATTGTAGTTCAGGGGAAAATAATATTTATACTTAAATATTCTTTCTGATGGGTTTTAAAATGCAAGTGTTACCTGGGCAGTGTCTCTGACTGTGGAGGGGGGCTGGAACTTGATGGTTTTTGATTCCACTTTGTGATTCTGTGATTCCATAAAAAAAACTTTGGCATTATGCAAGTGTTTGCATCTACCTGACCTGCAAACTTGAGCCCTTTCTATTGCATCTGCTCATTAAACTGGGCTGGTGTGGAAATGCTTCAAGGAGAGCCAGGAACCAGCCCAGCTTATTCTGGGAAATGGTTTCAATGGCAGAGCAGAAAATCTGCAGCATGTGTGTGGAAATTTCTTGCTCTGGGGAAAAGCAGGATAAATATGTTTGGAAACCCAGGCCTGAATGGGGCTAAATAACAATGTGCATGTTTCAAAGTATACAAAATAATTTTATATTAAAAAAAAAAAATCAATAGTTTCTTGGTTCTTGGACTTAATGACAACCAGTTTTTGGCTATCCTCAAAGCTTTGTGAACAGCTCCGTGTATCCAAACAATCTCAGGGTATTGTTCAAGCTGCTTATTCTAATCAGTTACATTCCACACATCCCCTTTTGCCTTGTCCTTTTAAAGCAACCAGAAACCAAACACTGGGCTGGTTCCTTGCAGCAGAGGAATTTCTCCCCATGCCTGGATGCAAACCTGACCAAAATTCTCTCCACTGTCCTTCAGTCTTCTCACCTGGTACTATGTGTGTGTAGGATGAGTTGCCTAAGTCTCTTTCCTCCTTCCCTCTCCCTTCCCTCTCCCTTCCCTCTCCCTTCCCTCTCCCTTCCCTCTCCCTTCCCTCTCCCTTCCCTCTCCCTTCCCTCTCCCTTCCCTCTCCCTTCCCTCTCCCTTCCCTTCCCCCCTCTCCCTTCCCTCTCCCTTCCCTCTCCCTTCCCTCTCCCTTCCCTCTCCCTTCCCTCTCCCTTCCCTCTCCCTTCAGGTTATCTCATGAGACCAGGAACTTTTGGTGCTATTTTACTCCCAGGGAAATATCAGTGTAGCTGTAAAGCCAAGCCAGCATGGCTGGTTTGCCCCCTAAGATTTGCCAGCCTTGAGGGGAAGGCAAGGTGAGCCCAGGGCTGTCTTGTTAAAGGGTTCCTTGAGGTTTGAGGAGGATCTGGGGTATGCCAAGGTCCTTAAGGCCTTCTGAATCCCAAGGAAACAGGGGACAGCTGCAAGATTATCTTCCTTTCCTTCAGGTTTGGTGACTACAACCATGAGCTGGGTGTGTTTTGTCTGTGGGAAAACCCTTGATGCAGCATTCTTGGAAGTAAAGAAAATACAGAGGACATAAAAAATTAATATGTGGATCTTAAAAAAAGTAGTCCTTAGAGCAGTAACAGGTTTTTAAACACCCACAGGTGAAGGCCCTTAAAATTTTAAAGATTTACAGTCTAAAATGTCTGAGATACCTGCCAAGACAGCAGTGAACAGTGAGCAAACAACTCTTGTGAGCTGGTTCTCTTCACAGCTGAAAGACCAAATCTGGCACAAGCCTCAGTTTCTCAAATAAATCAGCTCATCCTCACCCGGGCTGCACTTGGAACCTTTCATCCCTCTCTGCCCCGAGTTCTCCAGCTCTCCAGCACATCAGTTCCTCAATTTAAGTGTTAAAATTCCCAATTTGCTGGCACTGGCAGCAGTTAAGTTCAGCAGACCCTGCCTCCTGCAGTGCTGGACACCCCCAGCTCCTGCCTGCTGAGGTTTTATCCTGCTCACACCACTCACTTCTGCTAGTTCAAGTGCTTTGAACCTCCTGGCTTCAGGAGCTCAGGGGTTTGATTGCTTGCTGAATTCTTCTATTTCAAACACCTGCCTGAGCTCTTGCTGTGCTGCTTTCACCCCCAGCCTGTAATTCCACAGCAAGAGGTACCTGCTGGGGTGTTCATTAGGTAATATTCACTTCTGTAGCACATGCAGAAGAAAGGGAAACTATTGAGAGCAGCCCAGTGTAAATGTATAAATTCAGTTCTTCTCAAATGCAGCAGTAGAAAAGCTCATGGTTAGACAGAACTGCTCTGCAGCACCGCCTGCTGAAGTGAAATGTTTTTAAATCCAGTTTTAGGAAGGCACATATTGACCACTGGAATAGGCCAGGCATCCTGCTCACTTGGCTTTGGACTGGGAGCAAACGTTCCAGGATTCATGCTGGGCTGTATGACACAGCACTGTCAAGGACTGGATCATATTTGCCAGTTTGGGAGGTGTCATTTAAATTTTTTTTTAAGGTCAAGAAACTTTTTTCATGTGTTAATAGTAAAAAAATGCTTCAGCAGTGCTTGGTTTGGTAATATCAGTGTGAGGCACCAGAGCATTTAACAAATGGTGTTAATGATTCATGAATATTGAGCCATGCCACTGTCAGAGGAAGAATTTTCAGTGGGGATGAATTGTTGCTGTGTCCTTTTCCTGATCTGTCCTGATATAGGGTAACTGAATATTGCACTGAAATTATAAACTCAGAGCAGCTGGGCTCACCTTTGCCACCTCACAGCAAGGAAGTGAGATTTTTATTTGGCACCTTTAGGACTGCATTGAGGTTTGAGAAGGGATTTTTATTCAGCAGCGTGGATCAGAGTGAGTTTAAGTTCCCCCAGTCCTGGCTGGCTCATGCAGGAGGGAGAAGTGGGATTATGATGCCAATGGCTCTGTGAGAGGAGCATCAATGCCATGAGGGTGGATTTGATGACCTTAAAGGCTTTTTCCAGCATAAACAATTCCATTATTCTATACTGTGAGTAAATTGCACTGCTGAGTGTGTTTCACCCTTTTGTCCAACTCTCCCAGTGCTGTTTGTGTTGTTTTGCATGAGTTGAGTTACATATGAGTTCTATTGTGTTATGTGTGTGTGTGTTTATGTTCCACAGCGTGAGAACCAATTTCTCTCCACCACTTGCTGCAATTCTGGTGAAATCTCTTGGATTTTTGCCCACCAGACACACACTATCAGACATGTCCCTTCTTCTCCCCTCTTTTCCACCTTCCAGGCGTCCTTTGCTGCAGGGCTGGGAGCTGGCTCTGGCTGTGGCACTGCATTTCCAGCTACAGCTGAATTTCCAGCTATGCCCTGCCCTCTCGTGGTGTGCTGCAGGCCCAGTCAGGCTTATCTCTTGCTGCTTTTACATCACTGGAAAATAAAAAATCACCTGGTGACCCCTGAGAGCTGCAGTTGGAGGGCTGGGGAGGCAAAGTGCTGCTCCCCACATTGCCCCTGTCAGCAGCAGCACACCCCAGCACCTAAAATCAATGAGTTTTCCCCCATTTGGAGCCCAAAATAAAAGGCATGTTATATTTTTGCCACCTGTTATACATCATGCCTTTTTGTAGGTCCTCTCATCTAAAACCTGCACTCAGGGACAGATGATACCTGAGAAATCTCTAAAGCCAATCCTTTCCTCTATTTTAGCCAGAAATGCAGCTTTTAGCCTCTCTTTCAGACTCTTAATCCAGTCAAGCACCTCTTGTTCTTTTTTCAGTCCTTCCCCTCAGTAATTGTTCTATTCCTTTTCACAGTGTTTGCTCCTTCCCAAACTGAAATGCATTGGACTCTTCTAGAAGCCAGGCAGAGGAGGTGAGGAGCCCACATTTCTATGGATCCCATCCCTGATGCTGAATTTGGACCTCTCAGTGCAACAAACAAAAGCAGTCTGCAGTGGGCTCAGCTGATGCCTTTCCAGTCAAGCCAACATGCCTTCCCAGGTGATATCATTATTTTCTTTTCCTAAGCCTTTTCAGATGGTAAAAAAAAAATCCACCCTTTCATCTTACAGCCACACATCCCTTTCTGCTTATTCCTCTGTCTTATTTCTTCTGGGTTTTTTGGCTCCCTTGCTTGGCTTTACTTTCTTCCATGCAATTTTGTGTCATCAGTTTGTTCTCAGCATTCCAGGATTTCACTAGACTCAGCTGCAGGATTTCTTTCTTCTTTTCCCCTTTTGTAGCTGTTTTACCACAGCCTTTGCCTGCTTGCCCTGCAGGAATGCCCAGCTTGTACTGATGGACAGAAGTTTTCATTGCTTTCTAGCTCTCATTTCAACATCCTAGAGGAGGAATTAATGTGTGTAGACCCAATTAACCACCCAGACAGTGCAGCACCAGCCCCAAATCTTAGGTCTCTGAGACACTCAAAGTGTTCAATAATCAGGATGTCCTGGCTTTAACTTCATCAAAAGCTAAACCCCAAGTTGCTCGCAAGTCATCTGTGGCTTAGGCCTCTGCAGCCTAAATTAAATGAAGTTTTAGGAGCTGCTCTGAGGCTGTAAAAGCTCTGAGGACCAGCAGAGCCCTTCCCTTTCCTCATTCCCATTCATTAGTAGAGGAAGAAATAATTTTGGGTATGTGGGACATATCCAGACTGAGGAAAGAACTGGAAATGTGCCCTGTTTTCCTCAAGGAAGGTGTCCTGAGCAGCTGCCCTGCAGTGCCACACAGCAACTGCTCCTTCAGTGACTAAACTGCAATTTCAAACCTCTTGAGTTGAATTTTTAGCATTTTTTTCAGTAGATCTCCCCCAGCCCAGCTGAGGCACCATCACATCAACACCTGCTGGAAGGGGAAGTTTTCCACCCAGCAAAGGGATGTTCAGAAATGATGAGGGTGAGGGAAAGTGCCTTTCCTCTGTACTGCAATGCACTGATCACTGTTTGTGTCTCTTTCAGACCTTATTTTCTGCTAATTGTGCCTTAATATACACACAGCAGGCCTCTAATTCTAATGGCAGCTTCCAGCCTGGCAGCACATTAAGCCCCTGCCACGCTGGCAATCATTTTGAGGGTCTTTTATTGATTTGAGGCAATGCAGAGTTTTCACAGGAGCTGTGATTTAAAAGCATCTCTCCCCAGCAGGACAGAGGAGATCAGCGGAGGTGAGCAGCTCCCAGCCCCAGCTGCTGGGGACATTCCCTGGATGAGGTGGGGATCAGTGTCTTCTCCCAAGCGACAAGGGACAGGACAAGAGGGAAAGGCCTCAAATTGCAACAGGGAAGGTTTAGATTGGATTTTAGGGGAAAATTCTTCATGGAAAGGGCTGGCCCAGCCCTGGACAGCTGCCCAGGGCAGTGGTGGAGTCTGCATCCCTGGAGATGTTTAAGAGCTGTATGGATGTGGCACTTTGGGGACATGGGGTAGTGGTGGCCTTGGCAGTGCTGGGGTCTCTGACTCAATGATCTTAGGTCTTTCCCAACCTAAATGATTCTGTGATTCCACGATGCTGAGGCTGTGCCAAACCAGCTCTTCTCCACAGGCTCCCCAGCTCCTGAGCTGCACTGGAAATTTTATTCCTGTGAGCATCTGAAAAGCAGTGGAAATTATTTTTCCCTTTTGCACCTTCCTATTCTTTTTCTAATGTAGGAAAAACCCACGTTCATGGCATAAAGCACTGCCGGGGCTGGCCACAAGATGGTACTGCAAGACAAGAATTCCTAGTGGGAACGATCTGCTCATGGAATTAAGGCTGGAAAAGGCCTCTGGGATCTCACACCATCCCCCAGCACTGCCAAGGCCACCACTAACCCATGTCCCCAAGCTCCACATCCACAGGTCCTTTAAATCCCTCTAGAGATGGTGATTTCAACCCTTTCAGTGAAGGCATTTTTCCTAAAATCCCACCAAAACCTCCCCTGATGCAAACTGAGGCCGTGTCCTCTGGTCCTATTGAATGTCCCCCTCGACTGTGTAAGAGAGACCAAGCAGGAATGACTTCTTATGACACTGTTGTGCCTTATCTTTGAAAGAGCATTGGCTTAGTTGGATTAATTTCTTGGCAGAAAGACGCATTCAGAACTGCAACAAGTTCACCATTTATCCTGAGTTTGCTGAGCTGCAGCCCAGGGCCCATGGCCTGGACTCAGGAGATAACAACACACCCTTTTCCATGTCCACCAGAGCCTGTTTTGCTCTGCAGGAGATCTTTTGTTTTCTTTGTGCTTCTTCCAGACAGCCAAGATGCTTGGCCCAAACGCTCAAGGTCTTCCAGAAAACACATTTCACATTCCTCTGCAGTAGCAGCGAGGCCATTTGGAATGAACCCTTTCCTCTGCACTCAGGAAAGCTGCATCTTTGATTAGTTTTGTTCAGCAGAGATAAGGGAAAAAGCACAGTATGAGACATGGATTTTCTGAGGTCTTTACAAGGAGCCACCGCTGCACTTTGGCACAAAACACAAAAAATGAAAACATATTGTTCTGATATTAATTCCAGCTTCTTGGCAAATTGCTCTTTTGGGGATGTGGGTCACCTCAGCGCTACAGTGACTAGTAATAGTAAAATTGAATTTTTTCACAGCCGGAATTGCCAGCAGAAAGGTAAAGGGAACTGGGAGAACTTGGGTGAGCCTTGTCCTGTGCAGAGATTTGCTGTGAAGGCACTGCCTGGCTGTGGCTGGAAAGGAGGGCTCTGACACCCAGCACTGCCACATCACTCCAGGAAATGCTGATTTATTTCATTCTGAGTCACCAGATCAATTTAATTTTTACAGCCTGAACTAGAGAGTGATATCCTTACCTCCAAACCAACTTCTTGACCAATATTTGCTGCTGTTTGATTCTTAGTCATGCCACAACCCAGCAGCATAAGGCTGCAATGTGTTCAAATCAGGAGATCCTGTTTTGGAGCTCGTGAAGGAGATGGAGACATAAAAGCAGCCTCATCAAACTTTCAGAAGGACCACATGCACAAACCAGGGTGTGTGAGCTGCTCAGTGCTCAAGTTAATGATAAGGACAGATGTATTAATTAGCTTTTAGGGCTGGTAAAATAATACCATTAGATCATGGCTGTAGCTGACAACTAAATGGAAATATTTGACAGTGTCAGGCCAGGTTAGGAAACATCTGTACAGAGTTATCCTGACCACACAGTGTTGGTTCCAAATCAAAGCACAGCTGGGTGAACTCTTTGGTGTAAATAAGGTGTTGATTAAATTTTTTACGTCTGCAAACAGTGGCAAATTCATTCTGATTTTCTGTTTCACAGTCCCATGATACTTTTCATTTGTACTGCTGAAACAGTCCATTCTCAGCTCTCCAACCACTTCTGGTCTGTGAGCATTTCTGAACCAGAACTAATCTGTTCTGGTTGTCAAAAGTACTTCATTAAATTACTTATTTTAGGCTTTTCAAACCCCAGACTGAATCCTTTTTTTAAACAGCACATTACCAGTTGGCAAAGAACCTAGAAACAGTCTCCTGTTGCAAAACATCTCACATGTCACCAATCCTATTCCCGTGTGAAATGTTCAGGATTCATCAGATTTTCAGCATTAATCCTCAATTTAGAAACGCATGAAGTGAATAATATGTCCCCATGGAAGGGGGTAGGGAAAAGTTACCTTTAATATTTTTAAATATACTTGTGAATACTTGTTTAGCCTGTGAGAGGAAACGATCACTAGGCAGCACTTTTATTTGTCCCTTAAAAAATCTCTCATTTAGGTGGGACTTCCACCTGCAGGAGGCTGCAGATTGCAGCTGACAGTGACCCAACCAGGTGTGTTTGAAATCAAAGATTGAATTGCTGCACATCTCTAGAAAAATCTGATCATTTTAGTTGAAGGAAACCTTTCAGGTAGTCCAAAGTTTTTCCATAACTTCCAAAATGTTGGGGATTTTCCCCTCAAGTCTGTGTATCTCAACCTCTTTAAACAGATATAGACATTTTTCCTGAAGAGAGAAACACATAACCTAAAATTCCTTAGGTAACACATCCTTTCTGTAAGGTACTGAGCATCCTGGCCATTTATGATTTTAGTAACAGCATTTCACATGGCTTTTAAAATGCACATTCCTTCACAATGGAGAAAAGTAATCCTGTAAAATTTAGTAGAAATGGCCATAAAAGCTCTCCATGGCCAGGGATGGAATTCTATTAAAAGTGGTTTCCTGGGAAAATGTGTGAGTGATGTGAATAAATGATACAGATTCACACTGACATGAACAAAATATGGAAGGCAATGAATTTGTTGTGCTAAACACCAAATTGGCCTGTTCAGATCTCAGCCATCCATTCTTACCTGGATTATGAAATTTTCTTTTACAAGAATTGTGGCTAGGAAACTCCATTTCTCTTGAAGATATGACACTTAAAATTTTATGTGAATGCACTTTATCCTTCAGAATTAAGGAAACACATTTAGTGTGAGTGAAGACCATCTGTAAAAATAGGCTGACAAAAAGAAACAGAATTTGAAGTTGAATTCAATTAAAAATTTTAATGACTAAATGACATTGATTGATTGCTTGAAAAAAGATGAGTGAATAACATATGTTGAAAATGAGAGATTATAAGTGTAATTGTAGGAAACTGATGCTAACTCTGTGTTGCAGCATCTCAGAGAAGGTTACACTTCAACACCCCTGTGGAAGAGGGTAAAACATTGTCCTAATGTTTGTCCACTCCTTTGCTGGGGTGAAAGAAGTTGTAATAAACTGATTAAAGCAAGATGCTTTCCATTCTCCCAAGGAAAACGTGGTAGAGACATGTGCTGGCTGAAGGTGAGACTCTCAGCTCACCCATCGGCTGCTCTTTGGAATGGGAAAGAAAATGTAAAATATCCACGCACAAAAATAGAATTTAAAAAAATAAAAACTCCTTTTAAGCACTGTAGTCGTGGCACGAAAATTTACACGTTATGTCCTCTTCCATAAAAAAGCATCATCAAAAAGAACTTGTGCCAGTTTTGTATTAAAAGGCCTGTAGAAATCTCTTAAAATTGCCTTGGTGGTTGGCAGCATCGGGCCCAGGCTTCTGTCTTCAGGTCTGCGGGTGTTGGATGCAGGGCTCTTGTTAATCAGAGCTTCTTGTTTCTCACTCAGAGGTCCTGTGGAAAAAAGAGAGTATTATCCTCAAGTATTTCCCAAAAAAAACAACTCCAAAAAAGTATTTTCCAAAAAAATTTCCCATCCTAAAGAAATCTAATGGCTAAATCAGAAGGTTTGCCACGGGGAGAGAAATGTAATTTTTGTTAGCAGCCACGTTGTTTCAGAATATTGAATACAGGCTTAGATCAGCAAAATAAATCACTGCTGGTAAATATGGAAATAATACATTTTCCTCTCCCATTAATTAATCATCTCTATAACAAGCAGCATAAATCACTCTTGGAGGAAAATATCTGTTTTCAGATAAAAAAAACCAAACAATGATTGAAGACAACTTCCCATCCATTTTGGAGCTGCAGGTATTTTATGCTGCTGCTTCATTTCATTTCATGGTGAGTTGACTAATACCCAACAGAAACCCTACAAGCCTCACTCAGCACTCAGGGAAGCCCTTGTTTTGTTTATTTTGGAGGCTGGCAGTGGCATCAAAGTGGACACAGGTGCAGTGATGCCCCCACTTTGGGAATAAATGTGCGTCAGCAAGAGAAAAACCTGCCGAGTTTTCCAGCACAAACCACATTCAGGAAGCAGATGCCAAGCTTTTCATCTGTTCAGTCTGCTACTTCCAAGCCTTCTCATCATCTAGACCAATCTTTGGACCAGACAGACGATTTTTCAGCCACATTTTCATTCTCTTGCTTCTGTCAAATCAACATTGGGCAACATTTTGTCTGCCGGCGTTTCTCCGAGGATTAGCAACAGATGTCTCAATCAACACAGCAAAAACACAATTTCCCCCTTCCCCTCGGCTACAAACACAACCTTTCATCGTGCTCAGATTTAGGTTCTGGGTTGGTAGCACTTGAATTTGTTAGAATTGTGTGGGATAACTTTGCATTTCTGGAAGCCTGTGGCAAAAGAGACCTGAGTGCCTTCAGAGCAGGATTGGCCCCTGTATGGAAGATAAATCCCTGTATTCTGAGTGGTCTGGATATTTTTTTTTATGTACTCTTACTAAGATCTTCCAACACCAAGCATTTGAGGATTTGATTTTGCTTGACTCCAGGCAACGAGATTAATGCATCCTTCAAGCCAGGTTCCTCTGCTTCTCTTTTTGGCTCTTAATAAAGCAAAAACAACCCAAAAGAAGAAGGACAGTAATGATTTTGCACACTTAGAGCAGCCAGCCAGCACCTACCCAGATCCAGGAACTGGAACACCATGTGCATGGTGTACTTCATGTTTGATGCATGGTCCTCCAGGCGAAGAACAAGGATCTGATCTTTATTAAAAACTGTCAGCCAGTCCAGGAGATACACAACATAGAGCCCGACCTGCAGCCTCACCTGCAAGCACAAAAAAACCCCAGATTAATTCACCTTACAGCACTTCTAGCTGTAAAAAAACAACACTCATCTGTCATCTGGGCAAAATATCCCCAAAATGTGCTTTTGAGGAATGACAAAAAGAAAATGTGTGAACATTTTTAAGTCTTCCTCTTTTTTGGGGGGGCAGCTGAAGAAAATCTTTGCAAATGGCTTTTTTTTACAGGGGAGAGATGTCATTTTACCAAGGTGCATTTGCTGCACCAGCCACAGGTCTGTGTAAAAGTGTTGTACAGACACAATTATCTGCAGAAGGATGCTCAGACACCTCACATCAAGTGAGTACACAGTGAGACAGACTCTCCCACCAGAGAGGGGGAAAGGCAGATTTTCAGCCTCTCCTGCCCTCATCCCTGTTTTTCTTCCCTCCTCAATTTTATGTAACTAGTTGAAACATTAAAAAAAGAGTATCCTGGTGTTCTTAAAAACTCCAGCCTCCAACTGTGCTTATAAATATTTTTCTAAATCCCTTCAGGCTCAGGAGAGAGGAACATGAATCCCAAGTCTTAAGCATCTTTCATAAAAGAGACTTAACATCTTCAGCTCGTGTTACCACAGAGCCAGTGAAGTCAGACAACAGCTCCTTTCGCTCCTGACACTGCCCTGTGACCTACACTGATACCTAAATTCCTCTAAAAAAGCCATATTTTGAATTATTGCTGAATTATTATTATCCTGTGAGATTCTGATGTGTTTCTTTGGCTGTTTATAACATAAATCTCCATATTTAGCAGACTTCTTCATAGATGTGTACAGCAGAATTTGGAACCTCTTATTTGATTAGGACATCAGGCTAAGATGAGATAATTGTGGCAGGGCAGCACCCCAGCCCTCAGGCAATGCCTCATTCCCCTCAGCACTGGGGCAAACTTGTGGTTTAATGTTTCTTTTCTTATTCCAGGCTCTTGTAAATAATCTCTCCACCTTCCTTGTTGGCTCCTTCAGGTGCTGGAGGGTCACAACTGGGATCACCCTGGTCGCTGAGTAATGCTCTTTCTGCTGATTCCAGGTGCCAAACACCCCTTTCTTCACTCTCAGCATCCCTCAAGCAGCCATGGTGCCAAGGACACCTCTCTGGCTTCAGAAATACATTAAGAAACAGCAAATCCATTTTTTATCCCTGGCACAGCCACAGAATTAGCAACCTAATGAGCTCACCAGGGACAGCAATCCACGAACACAACAGATTTAGCATCTTG
Organism: Eopsaltria australis; assembly: GCA_034509425.1. Classification (NCBI taxonomy): domain Eukaryota; kingdom Metazoa; phylum Chordata; class Aves; order Passeriformes; family Petroicidae; genus Eopsaltria; species Eopsaltria australis. The sequence continues at coordinate 1,650,895 of JAVTVJ010010685.1, forward strand.
GCTGAAGAAGAAGCTAAAAAAGGCCATGGAGGAGCACAGTTGGCATGTGGGTTTTATTCAAACACCTGCTTGTGGCTCTATGGAAGGAAAGAGGCCTCCTCTGCTCGTTTCCAAAAGCATCTTCTTCAGAGGGCTGCCGAAGACAACAAATGGAGATGGGCTCTGCACTCTGAGGATGAACAGAAGAGGAAAATCTTCCCTTCTGCTTCTCTCTCTGCCTTTCTCTGCCACACTGGAAGGAATCCATTTGTGCAAGCAGATGGCTGGAAAATTCTGTGATGCTGCCCAGCAGCAAGTGGTGTGTGAGGAAGTCCTGGGGGCTGCAGTCAGGGATGAGCAGCTCCAGTCTACCTGGTGAGTGAGAGCAGGGTCCTGTTTGCTCAGCTCTGCAGGGCTCCAGCCCAAGGAATACACTCTTGTACTCTTATTTTATCCAGTGAAAGAGGCAATAACTTCACCCCAGAAGCAAAGGAGGGAACTATTCCCACTGAATCCTTTACAGCCTGAGCAAATAAAAGAGGATTGAATGGCAAACTGGCCAGATGTGATACTTCAAGTCAATCTCTTCCAAATTATTCTCTGCCCTCGAGCAACATCTGAAGTCAGTTCTACGCTAAAATTGTGAATTTTGGAATCCTAAGCCTGTAATACTTATCCACTCCCCTGCCAGCAGTTTCTGTGTTGCCTTGTATCATTCTCTGGCAGGCACAATTTAAAAAAAAAAAAAAAAAAGAAAAAATAAAAGAGAGATTTTATCTAGTTATTGGTAGCCTTTCCTTACAAAAGAACACATAATTTATTCTGCTTTTGAGGCGGTTTGGTACCGCAAAGATCTTTGCCAGAGCTACTTCTTTGGAGACATCTGCAGAAAGCTTGCACATTAAATTGCAATCTTCACTAAATGTGCTCTCCATGCACTTGCACAATGGGAAGGCTGCTGGCACCCACCAGGGAACAGGCTGAGGAGGCAGCGGGGCCCCCACACCATCTTTTATGTTTATATATATATATTTACATCCTCCACTTCACAAACAAAAAAGGGAGAAAGTTTGGATTTCTCGCTGCTCCCTTGCGCGGGATTTTGGTGCCTGAACGACTTTTCCAGCATCAAGGAGCACCAAGGAGGCAGAAGTGGCTGGAAATACGTACGGGCATGGCGTTGTTGAGGGTGTTGTTGTAGACACAGGCTCGCAGGGAGAAATCCTGCACACAGCCCTCAAACAGCTGCAGGGACTCAGCCACCTTCTCGTGGAAATCCTCCGCCGACTTGTTGGCGCTGACGAAGTACAGATAATCAGAGTACAGCCTGAGGGGGGAAAACCAGGCAGTGAGGGGCTGAGGGAATGGAAGAGGTTTGTTTACACAACAAATTTCAATTCCAATCAGTTAAAGCAATCCAGGGAAAGGGGATGTGTGTGTCACAGTGTCCCACCCACAGCGTGTCACACAGTGACGCTTTTTCCATTCATTTTAATGAGTTTCAGCTCACAGCAAAACCCTCTCCAGGGGATTCTGAACAGCATCCCCACTTTCAAGGTCAGCATCCCCAGAGACCTGGCCCTAGAAATTGTGTGAGCCAACGTTTTCTCCCGAAGGCAAATTTTTAGGCTTTAAATTCATGTTCTCTGAGGACAGAACTGGTCTCAGCTGATGTTGGTGCCCCTCAACCCTTGGTGTTCTATGGGCAGGGACAGTCCTTGCCTCTAAAACTTAAAGATGATTTTAGAATCTTTAACTTTAGGTGGATTAGAAAGAGTAATTCTTGTATTATTACCAAGCTGGCTACTATCATGAGTAAGAAAGAGTCCAGATTTCACATTCCTTTTACAGGAAGCTTCACCTCCAATCTTATGTTGACTTTACATCAAAAACTTCCCATTTACAGCATTCCACCTCTTGGTTTTTGTATTTTTTTTAAGATGAAGCAGGAGTTTCTGTAAGTTACACAGCAGTATCCCCTCACTGCACACTTTTAGCACAGGTATGCTAATTGTTTAAAATAACTTTTAAAAGATTATCTAAATCCAAATCTCTTTGAGGGTGATGGTGGTAAAAAATCCAAAACCTACAGGCAAGGAAAATATCAATTTTAGCATTAACCCCTGAAACCTCGATTAGGCTTTTGCAAGATAAACATGTTTTAAAGAGACAAAGGAAATGCTCTGACATGGTATAAATATTAGATCTGCTGAACATGGTATTTTAATTTCCATTCATAATTAGGCTTAGAATGACCAGAACTACAACAACACCAGGATTTTGAAGACAATTTTGTATCCCTCGAGGAGTCACTTCCCCAAGTGTGTTTGCAGCACAGATTTGATGCCTCCATAGCACCCAACTCTCGACAAAATTCCAGAAATCCTACATATCTTTCAGCCTCTTCCAAAAAACCACAGGTGTTTAAGAAATTAAAACACCAATCTATTTAGGTCTCACTTATTACTGCAGTAACCTTTTGTACTGCACTTACTCTATTTATCCTTTAACTTCCATAGATTTCCATGGGTACTTAAAAATACTTCATTTGGAAAGTTTAGGCCTTAATCCAGCAAAGCACTTAAGCACAGGAATAGCCCCTCTGCACTCATTATTTATGTCAGTGTTTTGCAAGAACAGGATTTTAATTCCCACGTGAAACAAATGAAGACTCTCTGTTCATTTTAAAAAAAAAAAAGAGAAGAAAGCAAAAAGCTGAAGGACCAGGCCAGCTGAGTTCACCTAAATGAGACACACAACAGCATCTCCTGCTTGCAGGAAATGTGGAGATCAGGACTCAGCTTGTCCCAGGGATGCTGGGACTGAGTGGTGAAAGGCTTCTTCCTGGGGAAAATCAGCCAGCAGGCATCAGGGACAGCATGGGCCAGGCTGAGGAGCCATTAAAAAGGTTTAATATGGCTGCTTGCTCTTTCTAACCATCCATCAAAAGAAATGCGTCGTTTTTCAGATTTGTTGGCATCTTATGAAAAACTACATTCTTGAAGACAAGTTCTCCCTCTGCAGGGCAGCTGAGATTCTTTTTCCATTTTTCTTTTCCTTTTTTGCCCATCTGTTTTTCATTCTGTGGACATCTGCCTTTGCTGATTAGGATTTCAGCTGTTCTGGCTACTTGAAGTCCTTCCCTTCAACCTCTGTCCATTCCAATGAAATAATGACCCCAGTTGACAACAACCCTCAAAAAAAAAGATGTCATTCAAATATTCCCAGCTGGGGATAGCGCAGACTTTGTGCAGGTTAGATCAGAGCCTGCACCAGCACCACGGGGCTGCTCTTCTCCCAGAGCTTGGTCCCCACCATCATCTGCATCCCCATCCTCATCTACATCCTCACCATCATCTTCATCCTCATCTGCTTCCCCATCCTTCCCTGAGTTTTTCTGAGGCTTCGCCCTTGGGCACTGACCTTGCCTCAGGTATCCTGAATATCCCTGTGGAGCTATAGTGGGAAGGAATTCACACCCCCCCAGTCTGATCCTTGTGGGTTCTGCCTCCATCCCCTCCCCATCACCCTCATCATTATTATCCTCCTCCACAGGATATGGTGAAAAGAAATGTCCCAGAAATCTGGAGGAAGACTGGAGAGAAAAAGTGACATGCAAGTGGAAAGTTGGACATTCCTGGCTCTCCATAGCCATTTAGAACAGTCTAGACCTTGGCAAAAGCCAAGCCCTTTCCCTGCACACAAAGTCAGGAAGCCCAAGGATGAACTCCTGTAGCTGTTGGCTGTGCAAGCTACAAATGCCCAGTGAAACTCTGCATGAGTGTCTCACCAAGCACTTTTCAGACTTAAAGAAGTTTGTATCATTTGCTGGATACTATTTAATCATTCCTAATCATTATTATTTAATCAAGTTTGAACTGCAAACCCCATGAAAACATAAATTTTACTACTTAAATTAAATGAGACATTTCCCAGGACAACTTCTGCTGAGATCTGAAGATGCAGTGCCCTCCTGAAGTGCCCTGCTGAGAACCAGGGCATATCAGCTCAGGTAATGGCATTAGATTGCATTTGGAAACCTAGAAATTCTTTTTCTCAGAGTAGCTCAGGTGTCCAGGCATGGCACTCATGGCATTCACACTCACATGCTTCTCTTTACAACATTATCACAGTTACCTGTGCCAAAATACACAGAATAAAACCCCTCTTATGACAACCAAGCAGCTCCCAAACACCACGTGAATATTTACTTACATCCAACAGAGTGAGAACTAATAATATTATTGTAACAAGAAAATTTTCTTACTCACCTTTCAACAGGGTCCCTCAGCATGATGATGAGTTTGGCATTTGGTTGGAAGGCATGGATAAAATCCTGGATTAGGAAGGGAGGTTCTCCTTCACTGCTGTTGTCATAGAAGAAAATCCAAGCGTTGTTGTCCCACATTGTGGAGGCACTGGCCTCCCCTGGAAATGAAAAGCATCTCTGCTGGTAACTTGTTCCATAGAGTGGGAATTGGCTGAATTTTTAACTGCTATGGATGGACCAAAACTGAATTTCAACACACCTTAGCTCTTGCAAGCTGCCCTGGCTAAAGCTCCAAGAGCTGCAGCAACCCCACAGCCCTGCATTGATCTTTAGGGAATGCAGGGATGGTTAAGGCAGGTTTTATGCAATTCCACCTGAAATATTGCTGTCCATAACCACACTGCTTCCTGCTGGTGGCTAACACATGCAAATAGATTTAATTTGGGCTGGAATGGACTGCTCAGGGTTCTAGCACCTTGTGCAGTGAGGAATCATGGAATCACAAAATGATCTGGGCTGGAAGGGACCTTAAAGATCATCTTGTTCCCATCCCTGCCATGGGCACCTTCCACCATCCCAGGTGGCTCCAAACTCCATCCAACCTGGCCTTGAGGAGGCAGGAGTTTGTCCCTGCTATAACTCCCTGTAGCACCCACGAGTTGGCCTCAATGGTCCCAATCTCAGAGCAGCTTGCAAACAAACTGTAACATTTCCCACAGAAAAATGTGGAAATCACCACCCCTGCTGATCAACAGAGTGGAAAATATAATCAGGAGACTCAGTGAGCACATAAGAAACATTTAAAAAGCAACTGAGATGTGTCATTGAGGCTTGAAATATTATTTTTTATGTAATTGTTCATGTAGAACAAGTCAACTATTTACTAACAGATAAAGGGCTTATAGAATAAATAGCACACTTTGGTGAAATACCAGATTCTGGTGTCTTTAGTGACTGAAGAGGCTCACTCTGAATGCAATGCTACAGGGAGAAATCTATTCAGTAAAAATCTCTGCCAGAGTGAGTATAGGATGGTTGAGCTGCTAAATAAATGATCTGATATGATGTTTTGAATTTTGTAACCTTCTCTGTCTTTTTAAGTAATACTGGCATTTATGGCACAGTACTGTTTAATAAAACATACACAGAAGCTTTTTGGGGACTTACACTCTCTGACAGTCTAATGAAAGCTAATTCTTGCTAATGAGGTTTTTCAAATCAAAGGGAAGGAGATTAAAAAAATAATAATGTTGTAGGCTTATAGACTTGCACATAATTTCCCTATTTTTTCTTCTTTCCTCTGCTGGGAAAGCCCAATAAAGATTTAAAAAGATGGACAAAACACAACATGAAGAAAGGTACTGGCTCCAAACTTCAGCTGAACATAATGTGATTCATTAATAAAGTCTGGGAGTTGTTAGAAAACACATTAATCTTCTGTCACGTTCACTTTGCCTCTTTTCAGGAGGAGGAGATCAGCTCCATTGGCTGGAACTGGGTGTCCACAACAGCTCCACTCTTCTATTCTAAATTAATTAGCCAAAGCACTGCCTAATCACCAGCAGGCTCTGACTTGTCAATTAAAACTCAATTAGCCCAGCTCCCACGCTGGGTGAGGCAGCAACACAAAGGATTAAGCAGAGGCCAGGGGCTGAGACAGCCCTGCCACAGAAACCTCTCCTGAGCCGCCAGGACGTGGGGAAATGCCAAGGGTATGAGCACCTGCAGGCAGGGATTTGCTGGAGAGGGAACCCCAGGGATGGGAGTGACCTTGGGATGTCCCTGCTCCACCTCCCTGGCAGGAAAGGCTGGGCTGAAAAAGCTCCCTCAGAAATGTTTGCCTAAATCATGCCAAAGTAATTAAGGTCTGTGACCTCACCGAGCCTCCTGTTCCTCTCTGGTCTAGATCTGATCATCGTTCCCAGTTCCCTGCTCTGCTCCCTGATCACCCTGGATGTTCTGTTGGATTTATCTCAATTAGAGTGGCCAAACTTGAGAACACCTCCCTGCACTTCTGCAGTGTGAACTAAAAAAAAAATAAATCTGTGTATTTACACATAAATAAGCAAATCCTGTAAACATCAGAGCCCACATTCCACAGAAACTGCCCAAAATCTGCAGGCAGGACACAAGGCAGGGAAAATCCCGGAATCATAAAGGCTGGAAAAGACCTCCAAGATCATCAAGTCCAACCCAAGATCACAGGCACACAAGCAAATCATGCTAAAGCATTAACAGGGCCAAAGGTGCTGCTCCAGTGCAGTCAGCCCTGGATAACCCGGGCTCAAGAGGGCAAATCTTCCCACAAGATGATTGTCATTAATTTAATGAGGGGAAAAAAAATATATTTTAAAAATATGGTAATCATTCTGGTTCCTGCTGATTTTTGTAATTTTAATTTCCCGAAGCAGGCAAACAAAAATTTTCCTGACAATTTGACAGTGTCTGGTTTTGTTTTACAATACAGATTTAATACCTGCAAAGAGAACAAGCCATACTAAACACGAGATAAATTACTCACCAACAATTAATTATGTTTAATTACTCCAGTGCAACCAAATTATTTTTTTTTCTTATGGACTTAAAGAACATATGAATTATTAAATTGCCTGAAGAATGGATGTATAACCTCCTCTTTCAGTCATTAATGGATTAGCATCATATTGTGTTTTCACAAGTCATTCCTCTGAATTTATCATATTAATGATCCCACATAAACAAGTCCTGATCTGAATGCCTTGGGCTGGATCAGCCCTGTCCTCTCTGGTTCATCTCTAAACAGATGTTGGGTTTTTGGTTTTTTTGGGTTTTTTTTTGGAAAATGCAGTTATTACCCACTAGGTGTAATATCCAAAGAAGCTTAACTTTTCAAAATAATATAACATGATGAACTACTGAAATATTTACAGTTTTAATTTGATTTTTCTTTGCAGTCATCTGAAATAAGAAAAGGAAGATTATGAGCAAACCTGATATTCATACAGATTCATTTTAGCCTAGATGGCTTTGTTTTGTTTTTTACCAAGGTCATAAAAGACTGCCTTAATGAGTGTAATCATTCAAGACTTTTCCTGTAAACTTAATAAGAAAACCCAGCAGAACCTTAATGAAACAAGAAATGAGACCACAGGAAAAAGAAACACAAAGCGAACTCTGCAAAAAACTGCAACAGGAGGTGGGTAATCAAAGATGTACGTTGCCAATTAGATTAGTGGATTTAATTAGTATAAGCACTTCACCCATGAAAGGACAGGAGATATTATTGGAAGTAGCAGGAAAATCTGCAGATGTCCCTGATGGCAACATTTCTTAAGAACCCCATCTCGAAAATGTTGCTCAGTGTTGGAAGTGTTTAATAAAGTGAATGATGGACTCCAATGGAGGTTGGGGAAGTATTGAACAAATGTGACTCAGCCAAAGCTCTGGTTTAACCAAGCTAAGGCATCATCACCATCTCACCCAGCCAGCAACAGGTTAAAATTTATAATGAGACCAAACCCTCAATAATTCTGAGGGCAAGCAGCAAAAATCTTCTCTATTTTCTGTAGAATTGTGACTTCAAGCCTACTTGAAAAGTCCCTTTTTGACAGGGAACTGTCACTTGCACTGTCACTTTTTGCATGGAATGTGTCTGGTTTCCCTATGAAATAGGACTGGTAAAACTCCCATCCCCTCAGTTTTCTGGTTTTAGCTGACAGCAAAAGCAGAATTTAGAAGTTTGTGATGTTCCTCATGGGCACTGTAAACCAACACTCCACGGACCAGAATTGATGAACCCAGTGGATTGACCACTGTATGTCATAGAAAGCAATCCAAGGATCCCTCCCTAGAGCCCAGTGCTAACCATGGACTTCCATAAAGTACAATAAAACAGCACTTCTAGACCATTTTTAGTGGTAATTAGGTGATTTAACTTTAATACCAATTCATTATATCAATTTCTTCTGTTGGAGCTTGAGAAGAGCCACTGGGAGCTTTTGCTGTCACCATCTCCCACCAGCTGCAGGATTTCTGCAGCACCCAGTGTGTGCCAAAATTTATCCCAGACATTGCTCCAGCCTTTGGAACTGAAGCCACAGTCCCAGCACTCAGGGAATCCCCTCATAACTATATTTGAAGTGGATATGGCACTTGGGGACATGGGTTACTGGTGACCTTGGAAGTGCTGGGGGAATGGATGGACTTGATAGTCTCAGAGGGATTTTCCAACCCAAATGATTCCATGGAAACAAAATGAAAACTATTTGAAGGAGTCATCAAGGTCACTCTCATTCTTGGGGAAAAAAAAACCCACATTAATTAAATGCTGATGTTCATCAGATACCCAGCACTGGCTCAGGAATCTTCTAAAGATTATCACAGCTTTTTAACAAAGAAAGAAGGAAAAGAAAGCCAAGGGTTTCCAGGCACACCAGAGAAGAGCAATGTCAGGGGCTCTGTGCTGAGAACCAGCCACAAAATCCCCTTTCTCAGCTCTGAGCACTGCCAATGTGGAGCTACAGAGGATTTTGGGGCTGTGTTTGCCCTACCAATGATGATGTTGCTCCTCTTGCCTCGCTCCTTCACTGCATCACTCTGCAGCACGCCCTGGATCTGATGAGCTGCCAGGTCAAACAGATCCAGGTAATCTTCCACCGGGTAGCGGTCGTGAAATCCATCCCTCAGCCGGATGATTCCTGAAAATACAGCCAAAAACCAGGGAATTAAAAACAGCAATTATAACAACAACAGGGCAGGACTAACCACTGGTGCAAACCAAGGTGGTTGGCCCCGAGCCAGCCAACATCAGCACGAGGTCAGACCCACGAAGTGCAACCCTCAGAGAAAAGTGCCACTAATGAAGTGGCTGAGGTCTGAGATCCTGAGTGATTACGCCATAAATTCACAGTGATAGGAAATAGTTTAAGAGCTCTGTTTTGTAGTCCCTGCATGAATGAGCTTGGATTTATCTTCTTCTAAATTTAGCTTTTGGAAGGAATATAGGAGATAAGATTCTACTTCCATTTGCACCCATGTAAATTGCAGTAATATTGGACTCCCACTAGATTTACTGTTTTGAGATTGAGCTCAGGCTCTGATGCCAAATATGCAAATCAACACGCACTGGGAAATCATTCATGGTTTTTTCCTTTCACAGGTATGCAAATAAAGCTCCACGGTAGTGTCTTATTTTTCTCCTCTCCTTCCCTCCACTCCAGGGTGAGTTCTGTATCACCTTCCCCCTGCTTCCTCAGCATCTTGAGCTGCATCCTGTGATTTTTATATTCCTTTTCCCACTCCTGTTTCCAAATCTAGTCTCACTTCTCCATTTGCTGTGCATGCTCCCCACACAGAACTTATCAGCTCTCCCTTTCTTGCTCCCACAAGGCCAATAATTATCAATTATGTGAGAGGAAAGCTTAGCAAGGGAGTTCTTTTGTCCACTGCCTCTGATTTTCCCCTTTAGGAAAGTGGGATTTAATGAGGGTAGAAGAAAGTTCAACAGAGTATTTTGACTTGTTTTGAGGGGGAAAAAAAGTGCAAGTGTGGTGCTACAGACAGCCTTGGTTTGTTGCCACCCCACTCCTGGGAACAGAAACAGTGGCAAGGAGCCAGGAGAGAGAGACAGTCAAGCTGGGACAAAGTCCTGTGGAGCATCAACCACCCCAGCAGAAGGGGAAAGGAGTGATTTGTGAAATGGGGCCTCCCCAGAGGGCTGTTTAACTTCAGCTGAAATTAGTCAGTCTCATAAAAATCCACTGAATCAGAGGATGCCATTGAACAAAGAGACTTTCTTGCCCAGCTGAAGTGTTAGAAACCAAACCAAGTTAATAGCCAGGAGCACTGGAGTCACAGCCACTCGCTGTCTGTCTCAGTTTCACTTGTATTTATCACAGTCTCTGTTTTTCTTTTTTTAATTTTTAAATGGTAACCATTAGGTAATGCACTTTTGAGGCAGAATTAAAGGTCTGAGCCACCAGGAATAAACTTGATCTTTCATTCTCAGTGGCACACAGCTGAGATGATCTGAGGGTCATCCCTACAGATCCCTCTCCCATGAGACCACGAGCTCTGCAATCTTTCCTCGTTCTCCAGCTTTACGAAACAACTTCAAAAAAACCTGAATTATGCAAAGAATGTTCTCTTCAAGGATCAGCACTTGGTCCCCAGTGGCTGACCACAAGACTCTGCAATTGGAGGGTTTGTGAATGCCAGCACAGAGATAGGAATTCACCCTTGTTCTCAAGTTAGATGCACTCCAGCCTGATTTTTTACATTCTTCTGCCTGTTTGGTAGGTCAGGTTCAGAGCTTTAGTGAGCCCAGTCTGGCTGAAATGAGGTTGGGTGCATGACCTTCTCCAACATTCATTCCAAACATTCATGTTGAGGTTAATGTAAGTGGAGTGAACTATTTGATGTAAAACATTTTAGTTTAAGGTGTCAGTTGGGTTCAGCCTTTCCTGCCAGCTCTCCCATGGAACACAAAATCCTCCACAGATTTTGCTGACAGTCCCTTGTTTTCATCACTTTACCTGGACATGAGGAAAAGTTGTGGCTGCACCAACCCTGGAAGTGTCCCAGGCCAGGTTGGAGCAAGATGGGACTGTGGAAGGTGTCCCTGCCCATGGCAGGGGTGGAACAAGATGATTGAAATCCCTTCCATCCCAAACCATTCCATGTTTTGTCTTCAGTCAGCTGCTCACTGTGATGAACAAATCCCCCCCTTCTCATGGATCTTCAAGGAGCACCACGATGCTTCTCTTGTTTGACTTGGGTTCACTCCTCAATTCACACTGGTGCCCCCAGTGTTTTTTAAACTGAACTAAATTATCTCAAAAGCAAAGCTGTGTTTTTGTCACATTGCTTTAAATCTTAGTTTACAAAAAGGCATTTAGAAAATGTCCAAAATATTTATTTTGGCAGCTTTCTCATGGCATTTGCGAAGGAAGAAAATTGAAAATTTAACAGCAAAATCATGAAATCCCATCTCTGTGGCTGAGAGCTCCTCACCAAAAAGTAAAAAAAACCAAAAAACTCCACTTGCAGGAGCTCAAAGGCTCTTCTGAGATGCAGGGCAGAGACAAGATGGAAATGACAAGACTACATGCAGGAGAAATAAAGAATTTGAGGTATGATCTCAAAACAAAGAACAGAAGCAGCACTGCAGGTGTCCCAGTGCCTCAGAAAGTGTCCTTCCTTGCCTTTAGCTGCAGCAATTCATTATTTTCCCAGTCCAAGGAAGCTTAGAAAAGCACCAAAAGAAAGCAGTGATCAAAGTCCTCATCTACCCCCCAGTGCCAGGCCTGCCCTGTTCCAAAGGCTGTATCTGCCATACAGCAACAGCAAATGAGAAACAGAAATTAAGACAACACTGAAATAACCAGAATCTTCCTCTTGGAAACAGTAAAATCACTGAAAAGTCTTTCATCTTTGATACCACAGATGTACAAAGTGAGGGCACACCAGCACTCAACAGCCAGACCCCAGAAGAGGAAAATCCAGTGCCTGGGTGGAATGCAGAAGGCACAACACTCATCCACAGGTAGAGGGGAGCAGTTAGGAAATATAAATGGGTCTTCTGCAGCTCATCTAATCTCTAACCACAAGACTGACCTTCCTCAGCATCCAGAGAAGAGAGGTAAGAAGGAGAAAAACACTTCAGATGGATGAAATTCTGTGCTCAGCCCCACTGCCCTCAGACACCCTTTGCAGGTGTAATCACGAGGGATGGATGCCTTTTGCTCTAGTTGGCCACAACCCCAGCTATTCAAGTCTGCCTTCAGAGATGGAAATGCTGATATCATCCAGGGAAAAAAGTATCAGAAACATGTGCAGGGCCCTCTGTGAGAGGGATTCTTCATGCAGAGCATCTCTGCTGCTCAGTGTTGGCCAGAGCTGTGGCACTAACAAAGCTCCTCCACAGTTGTATTTATTGAACCATAAGGACTGAAATCTTAAATAGTGACCCATCATTTCTCGATGCGAGAACGGCTTTGTAGAATTTTGCAATACAAAACTATTGCTGCTGCTCTTCAACTCCCCCATGACAACCCAACAGTTTCTCTTCTTGCCATTACAAATTCATAAGATGGGTTTTATCTGGTGTTTCTGTTTAATCTTAGATTTTCCAAACCGCTGCGAATAAACCAAATGAAACGTGCATTTTCTCAAGAGGTTTAACCCAAAACACCACTGAACAAAAGCAGGTTGAGCGTCCACCACCTGAATTTCTCAAAACCATCACCTCCAGTGGTTTCTAGGCAAGCCAACATGGAGCAAATCTATAAACTTCATCCCAGATACTTAAAAAATTTTGAGAGACACAACTTGCCTGGGTAGCACAGGAGATTTTCACTCACCAAAGCGTTTCCTGGTCCACCAGTGGGGCTCCTTGATGGCCGAGAAGCGAACGTCGGGGTGCAGCCTGAGGCGGTCGTACAGGTCCGTGGTGCCACACTTGGGCTGCCCGATGATGTAGAAGTGTGGCAGGCAGCGCAGGCGGTAGTGCTTGTCCTTGTAGTGGTACAGGTGGTTCCAAAATACCTTCCTGAGGTAATCGAAGATGATGCGGAAGCGCTTGGAGTAGAGCGCGTAGGAGTTGGTGGCGTAGGGATCCGTGGTTGTGTTCCCCCGGTACTCCTCGTACCAACAAGGGTTCTTGCTATTTGGAAGGAATTTGTTAGGAATTACTGAAAACATCTGCAACATAAAGAACAACAATTTCAGTCAAGGCAGCAGGCAATCAACAGTTATATTTTTTCTTACTTAGCACGGTGTGAGAACAGAAGCACTACCTGGATATTTCTACCTACAAAGTTGACCCCATTTATTGCTCCTGATGGCACCAGAACCAAATCCTGTACAACCCATTGGACTGGTAGAGGAATATTTAGAAAACTTTTTATTTTAAGGCCAGAAAGGGCCTCCATAATCATCTCCAACTCCCCTGCAACTGCTTTTTAAACTCAAACACCCAATACTCAGATCAAATTGCCATCCAGTTTTTAACTCTGAAATACAAGGTTTGCAATGATTTCCAGGAAGGCACCCTGGCGAGCAGTTATTAGAAAGGCTCTTTTCTTATTTATCATTTCAGGTGACAGGTAGATCTAAGTCACAATGATTTTGCATGAGAAAAAGGTAAAAGTTCAGTGCTGTTGTACAGCTATCAAAAGGCTGCCTGATTTTTTTGCTTCAGGTGTCAAGACCATTTATAGAACCCATCCATCCTGCCCGTGACTCAGAGGGATGTGATCTACAATAGCAACTTCTCAGCTGCTGTGAATCAGGAGACTCTAGATGGTGTAAATCACTGTATGAACATCCCAGCAGTTGCACTTTTTTATATCTAGGCAAAAGATTGATCTGAAAGCCTTGAAATAAGGATGTAAAAAGCAGTTTAAGACACGCCTCAATTCATACTCACATGTGGCTCTTGCTTCCTCAGCTCTTCTAAATCAGGGCGCTGCCTCGTTATAAACTCTATCTTTGAAGTAATGGTGTCAATAATTAATTTAATGCTTGGATAATCCTTTACATATGAAATATTCATTTTTGAAGGCTGGTAATGGTCTTTCATGTCACTAAGGCTTTCATTGTCCATTAAGCTGGGATTGCTAGCAAAAGCTCCGTAATGGAAGGGAGATGGGATCAGCAGCAGGCCATGCTTGGCTCCAGTCAGCATGTAGGATACCATCACCAGAGTCATTATGATCAACCCAAACATCAAACTGCAGAGCTTCCCCTTCCTCAGGCAGAACAACCCATTCCAGCTCTCACAGTGATCAGTCCTCACTTCCAGAACCGCGAGCCACTTCATCTGCTTGCTGTCGGTGTACAAAGGGATTTTATTTCCTCCTCTGCACACAGGACACCTCTGGTTATTGTGATCAGGTCCACGGCATCTGAAACACTGTCTGTGCAAGTCATTTGGTAATAAATGTATGCAGCAATTAATGCAATACCTCATATTACTACCGTTAAACTCCTACATTAATGAGCCGAGCGCAGGCATGAAAATGTTTCTGAAGCATATGAGTCATCTTCTGTAAATCTGAAATTATTTAATTCCTGGAGCAGTTCTACGGCTACTCAGCAATGCAAAAGGACAGGTTCAAAACAGAATAAAAAGTGACATATGTCACAGGAAGAAAAAAGAAGCCCCAACCACCACCGACACACAAAAATAGATGTACTCTGGATGTGGTTCCCAGGAATTTGGCTCAGTAAGAGGAATGTGGCGAAGTGAGGATCAGCTACAAAACTGGCTCAAGTTTTTCCCATTGAACAAAATGAGAAGGAAGAAAAATTGTTACGTAGTGTGAAAATATGCAAAAAATAAAAATAACTCATTGTCCTCTGCTTGATGCTGGAATGGGTAAAATATGGGTGGAAATTTCCAGGTTTCCTTTAAAACAAGCAGGTTCCAAACTGCATCACTGCTCCTGGCAGCTTCATCTTCCCAGAGGTGGTTCCAAAGGGATGCATTGTCCAACCTGGAGAAACAAACCCAGATACTTATATACACCCAGACATCACATCCACATCATACCACGAGTCATTTCACGACTCTGTTTGAAAGATGCCTCCTGTTTGCCAGGTCTGTTGATTGCAGTGCTCAGGACATTAAACCCAGGAAACATTTGGCTCCAGGTTCGCAGCGAGCTGACCCTGATTTTCCATCACCCATCTGCTCACATCAGTGACTGGCTGCTAGCACAGGTAACACTGCACAGCTCCCCTCAGCTGCTCACTGAGCCACCCAACTGATCTTAATCTGCTCTTGAAATATGGGAGCATTGCTGGACTGTATCCAGTGACACAGGTTTGAATAATTACATTCTATCTGTACGTGGGGACCTTAAATTAACTGTCCTGAAGTGGGGTAGGGCCCTGTTTGAGGCAGGGATAAAATAGCAGTGTCCTTTCAAACACACGAGATAAAAAGCCAAAAAAAAAAAATCAAAAGCCACAAGTAAAACATTGAGCAAACTGAAGGGATTAAAAAACAGACACAAGGAAAGGCTAATGACAGGATCTCAGGTTTCTGGACCAAATGATGGGTCCTCCTATTACTCACCAAATCAGAGGAGTATAATCATTACTATTATGAGTCCCACAATTTGACTATTTTGCCTTTAGCTCTATCAACACCTATTTTTAATGCTTAAGAAACACTGCTATAATTCTAGATAATAACTCCTGCTTCATTCCTACAAAAGTGTCCTGATCAAATGGGGCAGTCACTCCAGATCCTGCATTTATCATCATCATCCTTCTGGCTGAATTTTTGTACGAGACAAAGTGCTTTTGTAAAAATTATTTGTATTCTGATGTTTCTCCCACTGAACGCTGTCACATATTGGAGGATTTCTGCAATCAGAGCAAGTAGGCTGTGTCTCAGGGACTCAAGAATAATTAGATAAATATTGAACAAAAGTATTTGCAAAATACTTTCCTTCTTCCAAAAAAAGTTCATTTCCTTAATGAGTTTATTCTCTAAGCCAGATGAGGCAGACAGAAATCACAGTATAATCATTACTGACTATATTTAAACCAAAGGGAAAGAAATCAGTGCAAGGCTTCTCAAAGAGACCAGTCTTAAAAACTTCTCCTAAGGAGCCAAGCTGTGATGATTTTGACAGAAGTTTGAACAACCAGAGAGATTAAATCTTATGGGTCATTTTAAACCCATAAGATGCTTTCTTATGCATAAAATATCCCCCCATAAGTGTCCAATAGAAAAAAAAGAATTATGGAAGGAGCCAAGATTGGAAAGACCTTGATGGTTGCCCAAACACCACCAATGGTGGTGAGGAGGAGGACAAGAAAGGGAAGTCCTGACAAGAAGTGGAAAGTTTCCACTTCCCAAGTAAATATTTCAGGCAGAAATAAGACCCTGAACAAACATTTACCAAGAGGAAACAAAGGGGGCCAGAGACAGAAGCAGTGACAGGGCAGATTGAGGCAGCAGCCACAGAGGTAATAGAGGAAGTCATGAAAACAGAGATTGCTCAAAAAGTATTGTAAAAAAAGAGAGGATGGAGATGAGGCCTTCATCACGGAAGGTAAAAAAGGTGAAATACTCAAAAAAGAAGCACGAAGGAGACTACAGGTTAAAACAGTACCCAGAAAAGATCTGGTAACCAAAAGCCACCCTACACCATCTCTTCAATTACATTTATCATGTTCTACACATTTGTTTTTATCCTTCTACCCTGCACTCCTCCTCTTTGCCATCTCACCTCAGTACCCTCCCAAAACTCTGCTTTCCAGCTCTGTGCTGTTTATTTTCAGACCAGTTCTTTGCACTGGCTATTTAGAATAAAGAAAAAATCCAGTTTATCTTCCAGCTCTCTTGTAACAGGGATCTGCAACCTGCTCAGTGACACTGACTGGACAGATTTATCTGAGATAGCCTTATGGGATCAATTCCACGCTTGTATATCTGATATCAATTCTCAAATTTTAAAAAAGACAAATCAGAAATACATTAATGAATACAGACCACAGGACCTTAGAAAAACCACATAATTTTCTCTGTCCTATCCTATGTCCATTTGTGTGTCAAAAAAACGGAGTGGAATTTATTGAACCCTTCCCAGACGCAGACACTTCTCATGAAAATCTGCTACAAATATTACAAAGCCAAGGAAAAAAAACACATTAACTACATCTTTGACAGGTGAAAAAATGGTTTATCAGGAAGCTGATACAAGGGTAAAAAAAATAGAAATATGTTTAGGCTACAGTAAAACTGAGATCTTGATCACAACCAGTCATGAGGGGAAATTTAGAGTTCCACCAGCAACCATAACTCTGGCAGCTCATGCACAAGCACTGCATCAGGCTGCTTAATTACATGATCACTTTGATGACCCATCAGAGGACAATGACAGATCACTCAGCTAATAGAATAGAGACATTGATCTCATTTTTTTTTTCCAGTAACTGCTGGTTGCCAACACACCATTTTAAACAATTTTCCACAGTCATGTTCATGAAATAAAAAACTGGATTGCAATAAACACATAAAGGGATATAATTCCCTAGTGGGACTCCCTTCTCTTTCCCAAGAAGTTTTTGATAGAAGGTCATTCCCTAAGATTTTACCAAGGCATGAAGGATCCTCAGCAGAAGGACAGGATCTTCCCCCAGCCCTCATTTCCATCATCCCCCCCATGAAATCATGACATTTACAGCATCTTTTTTTTTGTTCCTTCCATCCAACATTCCCAGCAGCCACAACCACAGCCACCAGCACACGTCACCTCTTTGTATTCCACTCCTGAGAGCAGAAGGATGTGGATTGCAGGCAGAGGGAAGGTTATGAGGCTTGAGCTGCTAATAAACCATGTGTGTCTCCTTATATTTTAGCTGCAAAGCTGCTGGCTGCTCACTGGCAGAAAATTACTCTCTTTACACAACAAGCAGTGTCTTTGTGTATTGAATAATGTAGCATGTAATTTCCCCTTGTTGAAGGGAACGGTGAATTATTTATGATCACGTCTATACTGCATTTGTCTGCTGTACATTAACGTGTGCCAGCCCCAACCACGGAGCAGAAATCAACAGAAATCAACCTCTGCAAGCTCCTTGGCCAAAAGCAACCCTCCTGATAGAAATCAGGATCTCTGGGAACAGCCTGAGGAGGAAACTTGGATATACAAGATGACACATAGAGGAATGGGGGGGGAAAAGGAAAAAGCTCTCTTAGATGTCAGTATATTCCCACTGAAGCCAGGGGGACTTTGCATCACTGCTGCAAACTGAAGCAGGCTCAAGCTAACAGAGGTATTTATATGCAACAGAGAACTTAATAGCAAACAGGTGAGACCTTTTAATGCCAGTTTCCCTGAGCAATTCCTGCATTCCATGAGAGGAGGGGCTGTTTGGTGCTCAGGATGCAGAAGGGCTTGAGCCTCACTCACACCAAAGCACTGAAAATAGAGCATCCACCAGGCCCTGCTCATCTCATAAAGAGGGTAAAAAGCGACATTCCCCCCAAAAGAAAACATGCAAGGTTTTTCACCATCCACATGGGTTTGTTGACTCTGTGGAAAATATTTGAAATAATGTATTTTTCCTATTAAATGAACATTTTGTAAAATTCCTCCCCTTCCTCTTTAAGAATTGTAAGGGAAAACTGCAACCATATGGTTACAGAATCTCAGAATCATGGAATTACTGAGGCTGGAAAAGCTCTCCAAGATCATCAAGGCCAAGCATTAACTGAGCACTGCCAAGGCCACCACTGCCCCATGTCCCCAAGTGCCACATCCACACAGCTTTTAAATCCCTCCACCACTGCCCTGGGCACTTCCAGTGCTCAACAATACTTCTGATGAAAAAATTTCCCCTAATATCCAACCTAAACCCTCACTGATGCAACTTGAGGCCATTTCCTCTTGTCCTAATGCTTGTCCCTTGGGAGAAGAGACCTACAGGCTATAAAAAGTGATTACTTTCATATGCTCAGTCATGTAACTGAAATTCTCCACCTCTATGAATAAGATAAAACATTGAACAGATTTTACACACATCTATACCTATGTGTGTGACCTGTTTTCCAGGTCACCAGTTTCTTAATATTTAAAATGCTCTCCTTTCTTTCAAAACTCTTTAAAGTAAGGAAAAATCAAACTTTTGCTGGTGCTCTTCAGGCTAAGATTTTGCAGTGGCCTCGTTACTTTTCATCACACTCAGCTTCTCCTCCTACCACATGAAAAGGTGGCTGTTAAACTCTTATAAACACATTTCAGGTACACCTGGAATACATTTCTTATCCTGGGGTACAAATGCTCCTCTGATTTATATCAGTGGAGCTACAGCACTTTGTTTTCCTCCTTTCACACAATGTAATTGAAGATTTCAGATAAATCAGTCCTGTTGGACAGGTCACAAACTAAAATATGGGTGTCTAAGGCAAGTGAGAAAATAATCCACTAGCTCTCAGGCTGGATGGGATGAAGCCTAAGTGAAAAGCTACAGATGCTATAAAATTAAGAATAAACACCTTTATCCCAAAAAAACCCAAACAAAGGATTAGGCAAAAGATAGTATTGCTGAATCATCTGGCCAGAAACATCACACTGCTCCTAATTTAATATATCTGATGCCATTCTTAGAGTAATAGCAAAGTTATTTTATCCATAGCCTCCTAATTGCTTCCACTAATCTGGATAAATATTCCTACTGCCTCAGTGCCTTCCCTGCCAAACCAGGAAGGTTTGTTTAAATCCAGTTCTCAGTTTGCACTGCTGATGTTTTTTTGAAATCTCAGAGCAAAGCTGATCCCACGCCCTCCATGCACACTCCAGAAATGAACTTCCCTGTGGAAATGTTTCCCTCTGAAGAGCTCCTGTGAAGACAAGGCTGTCATGAGTCACAGAGAGATGCAGGTCTGCAAGGAAAGGCTGCCCACAGTCGTACTGTGATAAACTTTCCATGACTCACACCAAGAGGAGTGGAAACATGAAAGGGCAAAGTGAGGCTGGTGGAGTGAAATCCTCACAACATTTTCATATGGAAAGAAAAAAACCAACAACATTTAGGAGCAATGCAGAACAACCATGTCATTCCTTTTCCATTCCTCCATCACCCAGTGCAACGCTGTCCCTGTGCAACAGCAATTCCTCAGCCCATGAAGGATAAATTTATGACCTTGGACACAAAAAACCTGCAAAACCTTACAATTACAGATATTTTTAGTTATCAAGCCCACTGGAAATGGTTAGAATCGAAGCAGACTACAGGCAGCACACAAACAACCTGAAGTATTTGTACAAGTGCAGTGAAGTGTTTGTACAGCAGGAGGAAGTTCATCCTGTTAGTGGGCAGGTTGTACCATTTCAATTTAAAAAAAACCCAGTAGAACTAATAAAATCTAAACTAAATTTAAAAAGAAAGAACATTATGTAAGGAAAGGAGAGGAATAAGCTTAGATTTTCTCTCTCCAGCTTATTGGATACATTTGGCTCCTCGAGTTAACATTTTTGGAAATAAACTTTGCCTGAACTCACATCTATTTACCTCAGAGAAATCAGAAAGATGCCAGAAAGATGATATGTCAATAAAAAGAGGATCATGAATCACTGACCTCTGCAAACTTCTGGAAAAAAAAAAGAAGAGAAAAAACCCAAACAAAACAATAAAAACAAGCACAAAGCAATTGCAGTGATTTAGAAAAACCACAGGACTCATTACAAAGCTCAGCAGCCTCCTGCAGACTGAAGTTATGTAAAGCTCCTTTATTTACTTAAAACCTCTAATTTTTAAAGAATCATCAATAAATTCCACTCCCAAGATGCTGTATAAACCCATACAATCATTTACAAGGAAATCAATTGGTACATCCTAAAAGCAAGAATGGGTGGCCAGAGTCCACGGTTACACCCTCAACCTGTTGAACAACTGCTGAACACTTGTTCAAGTCTAAAATTTTCTTTAAAGAACCCATTTCATGGCCTTTTGAAGCCAAAGAAAACCTCCTGAATCACCACTGAATCAGCAACCTCGCCTGAAAAACAACTGTGGCTTCTTCCATAACCCAGCTGGCTTCTTTCTCAGAACCTAATCCAAACACAAGCTGCTCCTTCCTCACCCATACACTTCCAAATAAAATGTGAGGATGGAATAAATTATGTGCTCCACATGCAAAAAAACCCCAGCAAACCCCTCTAAAATCAGCATAACAGTGGTTGTTGCAATCACATAAGGATGACTCCTATTATTTGGGCTGCAATGATCAGCAAAGAGTTACTGAGTTTAAATCACCACTCAATTAGGGCATAAACACTGCCTGAATAAACAGATTCTTGGAAGCAAGGGAAAAAGAGTGGGGATTGGGAAGGGGAGCTCCCTGACCTGGATCAGTGACAGCGGGGTCGTGCCCTCCCCTACAAACCTGTTATTGCACCTGAAGCCTTGTGCAAGCTCCTGGAAATTACCAAGGCCCAGCTCCTTGCACTCCTAACACGCCTCATCCACGTGTTCTGTTGTGTTATTGTTTGGTCTGCCTTGAGAATGTGAAGATAATTAAATTCAGTATTACTTATTTTGAAATTAAAGCTTTTTTTTTCAGCAGGAAAACCCACCCCTGATTGTATTTAATGACTTCAGTGCTCCTTCTTTTATATTCTATCTGACTTAAATCAGTCTAAATCAGATTCATCGTTTATTTTTTGGGCTACATGCAGAATAAAAAACTGCAGGCAGGAAAATAAAACAGAACCAAAAATCAGCCATTTCTCCAGAAATACAGGTCCAAAAAACCCTGGGAGAAAAAAAAAGCACCACCCAACCTGTGGCAGCAGATGCCTGGAGCTCCCATGTCAGGGCAGAGCTCCCATCAATGTGTTTAAATCCTCCCTCTTGTACAAACCTAGAGCAGAGCGCTGCTCTCATACATTTCTGAGGATGTTTGGAGCAGAATTTTGCCTGCAGTACACACTGGCTTCTCAACTCCTGATCAAAACTTGCTGCCTACGACGTGCAACACTTCCAGCAATTCATCTTTTCCCTTCCCTTAGTTCCTATTCATCTCACACAGTGCCTTGCTACAGAATCACTGACAGGTTTTTATTGAATATGAAAGAGTTGCACACTGTAGGAAAAAACTGTGTCTTTACATAAATTACTCCAGTGCATTTCTTCTCACAGAAAGGCGCTTTAATCCACTTTCAGAAATCATTCTGCATGGCTGAAGTTTAGTATCTTTATTTTCATTTCTCACAGTAACTGTGAGCAACCTCCCAACAGACCCCACGAGGTCCTGGGGGGTCATTCCATGGATACAAGGATGAACCAATGCACCCACCCTGTGGGGCTCACAGATTCCTCTCCCAAAAATCTGGAGGCAGATTAGAAAGTTCTGACATTCAGAACACAACCAGAAATTGCATCTGTTTAACAAAAACCAGCCAGTTCCTCATTAAAATGATCAATTCACTAAGAGCCAGAATAAAGCACTGATGCCTTTGGGAGTTAACTTTTCCCACTTCCTAAGAAAAAAGTGCATCTACTGAAATGTCCAGAGAGACACCAATGCCAAAATAAGATAAAGACAGATGTAGAAGGTCAAATAATTCACGCAGTGATTTAATACCTTATTAGACTGAATTGTTCAGTCTAAATATCCCCTATGCACTTTCTTTTGTTATAGAGAAAAAAGAGAAATAAGCAAAGAGCTCAGTGGGAAGGCACAGGGATCACCTGAAATACAACTTCAGGTGCAGAAAGTCAATGTGACAAGGCTGGTCTTGCCACAATCTTTGCATTTTTAATAAGACCAAACAGCCAAGTTTCATTCCTAACACGAGGTACCACGACAATTTACAATAATAGAAACTCTTACCTGCCTGCTCTTTCAAGGAATACATCCCACTCCCATCCCACAAACCAGCCACATTCCTGCTCTGTGTGAGAGTGCAGCAGGGAACCACGGAGCACGAAGGCTGGATCTGCTATGGAGCTCTTTCACTGCAGTTATTTTTATCGAACAAACCGAAGAGGTTTGGGGGTTGGCAAGAGGGAAAAAAATATCATCTCTAAATACAGCTCTCACACGCCCTGCAGTCAGGCTGTAATCAGGAATAAATAAGTGTTTATCTTCAGAAAACACCCGAGGCAGGGAATCGGTCTGGTGTTGACAGAGCTCTGTCTCAAACCCAGCTGGTTTGGAGTTACCTGTTCCTTTCCATCCTCTGTGAATCCTGTTTAATTTTGGGTTCTCAAGGCTGCTTCGTTGACTCTCTGGAAAGATATTGCTGCCATTTACTCAAACAGCCCTTCTGGAGCAACTCACTCGATAGAGATTCAAGGTTTTCCCTGGATGCAGAGCTCAGTCAGGTGAGGACAGCACAGAGATTCCATCCCTCTACCTGAACATGAGAAAAAGTTATGGATTCCTCATACCTGGAAGTGTCAGGGCCAGGTTGGACAGGGCTTGGAGCAGCCTGGGGTAGTGAAATCACCTCACTGTGCTGAAGAAAATAAACCTTCCCATTCAGTGTGACTCTCACTCAAGGGAGAGGGGCAGAGCTGGTGCAGCACAGTTGGATCTGCAGGAAAGGATCTTTCAGTGCTGAAGGGTTATTTTAAGCCCAGCTCTTTGTCTCTTGCATTGATTACTGGTCCAGAACCAGCACGTGGGGGAAAAATGTTCTGAGAGTATTTCCAATGTCCTGCCAAGAATTTTCAGCCTTGACATGCTGCAAAATAGTGGGCATAACTCACAGTAATGAGTTACTCTGATTACCATCTTGTTCCTCTTACACATTTGATTTTCCTTGATTTTAGCTGCTGCTACCTCAGGTTGATTTAAAGTGGGGAACATATTCTATCCACCATCTGATCTCTAATACTTTCTGCCACTTTGCAAGGGGTGTGCAGCACAAATTGCTAAATCCTGTGGGTTGTTGAGAGATCAGCTGCTAATTTAAGGCTGCTTTTGAGGGATGAATAACATTGTATGGAATAAATAGAATTTGCATCACGTAATGCCTTCGGTGCCTGTTTATCCCGTGCTGTGGTAGAATGGTTTTGCATGCAATAATGCAACCAAATGGTATCTGCTAGAATTCATCTGATACACCTTCACACTTCATATTTAAGCAGTTTTTCTGAAAGGGGATCAGTTCTACGTGAGGCTTAACTTTCCTTTAAACACAATAATAAAAGTTATGGCCATTCTGGAGCAACGTAAACCCTCGCAGCTGCTCGTTTGATTTTTAGTGGCTGAGAAGGGATTTTCCTCCACCCCCAAGCTGAATTTTCTCCATAAACTTTACTATCTTAGCAGAGTCATCTGAATTCTTTACGTTGTGACTCATGTATGGTACCTTCTCTGTGAGACATGCATTGAAATGGATGGAAAAACGTATCTCATCTGTACATAAGTACCATGTAAGTGCTTTTTCATGAATAGGGCATTTCATCTTTCATCTAGTGCTGAGTGGGTGAAAGGAAACATACACAGCTGCATCCTGAAAGGACAAACTCAGCATTAGAGTCTGTCATTAAAGTTTCTTGTAAATTCAAACAAAAATTACTCAACTCAAACTATTCATTGATGCCAAATCACAACTGGGGCTTTGTTTCAGTACTTTAAAAAAAAAACAACAAGTCTGTTCCAAGCTTAGTAGTAACTTTTCTAAATGTTCAACAACTTTAATTCTTTAAGCAATGACACATCAGATAAACCTCAGCCCATTAACCAAGAAACCACTTTGTTTATTACAGAGTGAAGCAGACACAGAGTCCAAAGTGGAAAACCCAAGAAAGCTCTAGGCATCTTCAAGAAATTTCTAATTAGTTATCTCTAAAATATCACCAGATAAAATTCTTGCAGGTAACTGCTGGCTACACCTAATTAAGCAAAACCTTTTTGATACAATATCATTATACTGCTTCCAGCTTCAGAGAAAAGTGTTTATTCTGCATAAGTCAAGCAACATTTATTTTCAAAGTCTCCTAAAACTATTCCTAAGTGTTTCATCAAAGGCTTGGGCTCCACCACTCACTCCTCTGCATTCTGTGCTCTTTAACTACACAACAGTGCAATAAATTTATATTAAACAGTTTGTAAGATCCCATCATTCTGAAGACATTTCTGAAGCTCTACAGCCTGGGCTTTGTGGGCTATTGAGGTTTGTGTGGTTGATGTGGAACCTAAAGCCATCTGATAATGGATTAAACACCCATGATTATCCTCTCCTATCTTCTGATCATCACATCTAAAGAACAACACCTCCATCACAAGCTTCAAAGGAATTCAAATATCTCAACTTACTGATTTCCACCAGTGGAGGAGAGAGGATGTGCTGCACTCTGCCACCAGCCCCTCAAAAACACCACAAAAAATATCACAGCTCTCAGTGCTCTTCTTATAACAGGGTAAAATCCAGCCCAGGAATCTTACAGCTGCACAAATCCCAGTTTACAACAGTCAGAAAAAAAAGGGAAAATATTCCATGCTATGTATGGAACCCAGTAAGTCAATATTGTAATTTCCAGGACAACAATAACAAGGAAATCTGTCCCTCAGCCACTGAACCATTGAGTCCCTTGACTTTGCTCTCTACTCCTGCAGGTTTCTCCCGTGTTTGGCTTCACTGTGCTTGTTTTCCACTTGGAAAGAACACAACCACAAATACCTTTTCATGCCTTACACTGCACTTAGCTGGCCTGCAGATTGTAAACAAACAAGATAAAAATCTGAGAATGTTCTTTACTGAATCTCCATGAAAAGAAACCGAGGGGGGAAAAAGAAATTAAAAAAGCAAACCAGAAGCCCAACTCTGCATAATGATGAATGTACCGAGAGAAATTTGGCATGCACTCCCTCACACTCTGCCTCTTCTGCAACATTTTCTGCAATATAAAGACAACATTTAGCTTAGCAAACTAGATGGTCTTTATTTGTGGGCAGAGGAAACCCGAGGCAAGCGCTCCAAGAGACTTTTTTTTTTTTTATTTTTCCAATGGATATGTTAATTACTTAACTTCTGTTATTGGGAAACTGTCCCAAACTAACCTGCCACTCTCCCTCTGCTTCAATCAACTGCAGTGGGGTCAAAATTCACTTTTTAAGGCTTTGAAGTGAGAAATTAAGAAGACAAAGCCCACCCTTGATGGAGGGAGCTCCGAGATGGCACAAGTGCCTTATTCAGATCCTTGCTGATCCCTACCTGAACAGCTTCTGGGAGCTAAACAGGGATTATTCAGATCCTTGCTGATCCCTACCTGAACAGCTTCTGGGAGCTAAACAGGGATGTCTGGGGTCAGGATGCTCCAAGATCTGCTCTGTGGGACAGAGCATCTCCTGAGGCAGCCCAGAGAACAGAGTTCTAAGGAGAAAGGGAGCACAACTGGTCCCAAATGCTCTGCTCTGGCCAGAAAGCTCTGGCTCCCATGAAAAATCCCCGTGTCCCTGGAGGCAGCAGAGCACAAAAGTGAACAGTGGGAGGTAAAATGAGGTTTTATTTTTAAACAGCAGTGCTTGTTGATGTGTTTGGTTCCAGATAAACAGAGGAGGAGTTGCTGCAGGACATTGCAGCTGAAATGGCACCAGTAAGTTCTGAGCTCAGGTTCCACTGCTTGAAATAAACCCCTCACTGAGGCAAATCACACAAGGAAGCTGAAGTGACACAAATTCCCTCAACTGCAGTTGGCAGCCAGATTTTCAAGAACAGATGCATGACTGTTAATGATAACCCAGAAAGCTCAGTTTCTAATGCAGAAAGATTGGAACTGTGTTAACATTATAAAACCAGAAGCATCTCCAGAATACACCCCACATAATACTCTGCAGGAAGTTACAAACTCCAACTTTAGCAGAATTAACATATCTAACAACAAAAAAAAAATCTCCAGCAAAAATGCCTCCCAAGTTTTGAAATGCTTTTCCATCTGTTAAATTTCTCTGTTGCTGATGGTGTTTACCTTGAGTCAAAGATATGAATCTTTGATTTCAAGAGATTAATGTAATAACTTGGTTTAGGCTGTTAATGCATTCAAAGCTCTCAGACACGCAGGAGACTAAGATGACATCAAGAGCATACAGATACATTTGGAGGGGATGTTTTTAATGTGAAATAAATTAGAAATTCCCTAATCTATTTCTGCAGCAAGGAATACACTGAAATAAAAACTTCCTGGAGTGTCTTAGGCTGGAAGAGATGGCTGTGGGAGCCCATTTATTCCTTCTAAGCGCTGCTATACAACCTAAATAATAACACTAAGGAAAACCCCCAAAGCCTTATCAGGTAAGCGAGGACTCAAGCTTTGAGGAATGCAATGTGCACTTCTCAAAAGGGGCACCTGGCCACAAGAAAACAACAATAAATAAAATATGCATATTATATGCAGATAACTGAATAGAAAAAGGCTGTATTGGTCAGCAGAAGAGCTCAGCCCAGCTGAGCCATCAAGCTGCAAGAGGCAACGCTTCTGTTGGTGCCTCAGATCCAGAGAAATGTGAAAAACAGCTCTGTCCTCAGCTGTCCTATCAATAATGCCACTGAGTTACTTTTTAGTGGGCACCAAAAGGAGCTGTCAGGTTTTGGGAATAAGGCACTCTAGAAGCTGCCCTGTCTCAGCTTCCTCAAGACTTTCCACCCTCAATAAACATGTTTAAAAAGCACAGCAGGCTCCACCAGGAGCTGCATCAATCATTGTCTCCCACAAAGATCACTGCACGCCCATAGCTACAGACAGCAACCTGCACCAAAATGCCAAGAAATGCCACGTATTCCATCAAATCTTCAGGAATGTGACTCAGCAGCTGGGCTGGAGCAGTTCTGGGCACTGCAGCCCCTCCATCCTGCCTTGTGTCCTCTAGAGGAGAGATCCAAAGAGCAGCACTGCCCACACTCCAGCAGCCCTGGTGCCCCTGGCTCCAACAGCAGCAGCTCCAGCATGAATTCAGCAGCCTGACCAGAGAATTGATAAGGCTGGGAAAGCCCCTTAAGATCACTGAGTCCAACCATCAACCTAAAGCTGCCACCTTCACCACTGGGAGAGTCTGGGCAAGGAGGCTGCCAGCCAAATGGGGTTGTTTTGGTTGAGTTTTTGCATCATGAGCTGCTGTGGTGCCCCTGCCATGGAAACCTCCACCCTCTGGCCAAAGAACTGATCCAGGAGCTCATCTCTCCGCCCCTGCTGTCACAAGGGGGAGCTGGCATCTCCAGTGTGGGGATGATCCCCGCTGTGCTTGAGGAGAGCAGCTCCCACTCTACAGAGTCCCAGAGCAGAGTCCACAAGGGAAGGCACCCAGGGATGGGTTCTCTGGCTCTCCTGGACAGAAATGAAAAGATGGATGAGGCTTGGAGCAGCCTGGGGCAGTGGAAGATGTCCCTGCCCATGGCATGGTGGTGGAACAAGATGAGCTTTAAGGTCCCTTCCAACCCAAACTATCCTGGGACTCTACAATTTTTCCATGTGAGTAACCAAGTCCTGCTCCTTTCACAGCAGGTACTTCACCAGCATGTGGAAAATTGTAGAGTCTAGAGCACCACCCTAGGTACAGGAGAGAAATCTGAGTCTCACCACTGATCATTTAATTTACAGTCTTTCCTGCATGTTTAAAGCCCAGAAAATGCCTTCAGCATCCAAACCATTTCTAATCAAAGTAAGTGACTGCCAAGTTCAGAATAATCTATGAACTCAAAAAATTCCATGGTACTTCTCATTAAGTGAAAAAATAAATTATAGGCTGATAATACACCTCAGTTTCTTTATTGCATGGCTCAGTGGTTTAAATTACACTTTGAGGAGAACAGCAAATCAGAATGAAACCTTATATGGATTTCCTTCTTTTGCACATGAAAACTTGCATGTGGTGTTATTCTTATTTTTCCTCCTTTAGGTTACTTATATAAGGCAAACAAAACTGATCTGAAACAGACAAAATATTTTATCCAAACATGGACATTTAAATACAATGCTGATTATTTTATCAGTGTTTTTACAGAGAAGCTTCTGCCCAAGGTGAAAACTAATTAAATGAGAAAATGCAATTGTAACCATTCCTGCCATACACAGGAGCCTCAGGCCAGAGTGCACTCAGACATTTGGGGTTTGGTTATGGTCCAGAAAGGGTGTGAAACTCCCAACATCAGATCCCAGAGTGCTTTTCAAAGGTGCTGCTCCATTTCTGGGTGACAAAATGACAGAGTTCTGACATGTGTCACCTGTAATAGCATTTGGAATAAAATGGTAGAAGTCCAAGAAAAATCTAGACCTCCTAACTCACCACCCAGAATCCCATTACCTGGGAATTGAGGGGTTTTGAATGAAATTCAGGTACGTGTTACACAAGACAGAAGCCACCAGCAATCCAATTGCTGAATAAACCTTCTAAGGCAGACAGCACTGACTCTGACTTTCCAGAGTAACCATATTAAACACAATGAATTTCAGCCTTTCACAAGCTCAATAAGACAGAGAAAGTGAATTTTCCCAGCCTCCCAAGCTGCAATCGTGCTCCCCATCCCAGAGCAGTGGCAGGGGGCATTTTGTGGGGCCAAAGCTGGCAGATGGCACTCTCAGGAGCAATGGTGCAAGAACTGCAGCAGGAAATGAAACCCTCCCTGTCACAAACAACTCCCAGCTAAGAACTGGAGCCCTCATTAATATAATTGGTTTCATACACGGTGCTAAAACACTAATTTGCTGCATTTAGAAGCCGGCACTGTTTCTATTAGCTCAGGAGTGTTTTGTTCACCTCTATTTTTGCTCAAGCACAGAAGGAAAAGGGAGGGGAAAGTGTGTCATGTACTCTGCCTCCAGCTAGAGAATGCCATGCTGGAGTACATTTTTCACCTCAGATGAAAAATGAAGGCAGGTAGCCTTTCAGCACAGCTGCTCCTGAGGACTGAAATGGAAAATTATTTGGAGAGCAACTCTCACATCATTCACTCAGAGCTGTGGATTTACATCCTCCAAGCTGCATGAGATCCACAGGGTGAGCAGGACTCCATCCCAAGCTGAAATGTGAGGGAGAAGACACATTTAAAATGTAAAAACAAACTACAGTGCTACCATTGGGTGGGGGGAAAAAATCACTAATCATTACCCTCCAGGAAATCACTCAATTTTCAGCCTTTCTGCTTCAAGTCCAGAAAATTGAATTTCCCCTTTTTAATGGTGCCGCATTTGAGTACAGGCCAAAAACTAAAAGAGCAGGAGGATTATGTGACCATGGAGGATGAAGAGGGTCTGCACCTCTCAACTTGGCATCTCTGGTAACGGGAGGGAAAATTCACAGTGGAACAGGACACACCCAGAATGAGGAACCCTTTGTTCACCACTCTCACTTGTGAGGAATTGTCACCTCCTCCTGCTCCCTGACACTGGCCAAGCCCATCCAGGTCAGGAAATCCAGCTTTGCATTGCGTTTTGTTTTTTTCTGATGTTGTTTCATCCCCATCTACCTTTGCTCCACTTCTCCTCAAAGCCTTTAAACCCTGAGGATGAACAGGACCATTCTAGAAGCAGATCTCTGATTTCAGAAATATTCCTTTCCCTCTCCACCAGTACTTCCACCTTCTGTATGGCTTTAAAACTCCTCTCACTCCTTTTAGCTTGGCTGAAGATAAATATCTGTGTGAGCCATTGGTTAAAGTGTTTTTAATGACAGAACAGTTCATAACAATAAAACCATCCTTTCTGTACAATGTACTCTCCTCCTTTTGAAAATGGAGTAAGCCTATTAATTATTTTCTTAAAGACTGAGTCTCAAAATGGCACTGCTGACATTTAAGGCTCATAAAAAATGCAAGTCTGTCTGGTCTGTGAGAAATGAGTTTATATGCTCTATTTTAAGATGAAAATATTTATCAAGGAAGACAGTTGCCAATTAGGAAAACAAACAGAAACAAAGCCACTTACAGCAAGTTGCCTCTCTTTTTAAAAAAAATCTTTTCCTTGCCAAGGGCATGCTTCTCCCCAGAACAGTGGTGCACAAAGTAAGTGACATCTTGTGGCTTTATGCTGTAATAGAATAAGGCACCTCATTTCAATGCTGTGAACCAAATCAATGTTTAAATTTACTGCTTCTTAGCAAAGCTTTTTAGATGTTTTATTTCTTTATTTTCATGCAGATACTTCCAAGGCCCCTGGGCATCCCCGTCCCTCTTGGAGGGTGACAACTGCTGTTATCCAATTAAAGTGGGATTGTCATATTCACATCAGCTCCACGGAGGAATTTGGAAGGCACAGGAAAAGAGCACTGAGATTTAGCTGGGCAGCACCAGAGAATCACACAGAGCCAGGCAATAAGAAAAGGCTGTGCAGGATTTGGTGAAGGAAATCCTTCACCTGCTCCAATTATTCCCGTGCTAAAAGTAATTAATATCAACTCAGGTCTCTCCGAATTGCCTTTCATTGGATTTTAATTAAACCCAAAAGAAACAGCTGCATTTTTCACTCTGAGCTCAGCAGCATCCTGGTGGCTCAAACTTTTACAAATTTGAAGCAGCTTTTCCCCTTTTCATGCTTTATTGATCCTCAGCAATGGCCACATCTAATCCAGCCAAGCCTCCTGCACCTAAACCTGCACTCCAGACATAAAGCAATTACAACTCCCCTTCCAACTCCTCCAGCCAGAAATACATTTCTCTTTTAGAAAGCCATAAGCCTCTCCTGGATAATTAATAGAAGTACTGTCAGCCAGCCTCAATTAAAATTACAAAATTGCTGGCACTGCAATATCAAGGCTTGCAACACCAATTTCTGCAGTAATAAGTATTTATGGGGGGGGGGGGGAGAAAATCTGTAAGCACTATGTAACAGAAATGAGATGAAAGATAAACAGACTCTAAATATTTACCAGCAGAGGAAGTTCAAAAATATCCCAGCGAAAAATGGAGCGGATGGCAGCTAAATCCAGACCACTGAGGGTTCCTCGAAGGATGTGCAAGGAGGAACTTCATTTTCAGCTTGACATGGCTAAATCAAATTAATTCCTTCCTCCTATTCAATTGCTGCATGGAAACCCCTGATGCCAAAAGGACAAAGCTAAAAATGTCCCCAAAGCCGTGGCTGAGCGCTGCACTTGCAGTGCCATAAATAAAGAGTTGGACTTTGGGGCTTTTCCATCACTTTGAAGGCCTAAATATCCTTCAGAGGAATGTCCACCTGCAAGGCTGGCTTCCCTCAGCACTCAAAGGGGGCTCCACATCTGCAGGATCTCCACAAAAAAGGGGCCTCTGGGACAGCACAGCTACTGATGGATTATTTCAAAGAGAAATATTATTTCCTGCTCACATTCCCTCGTCCCCTCCAGACATGATCTCCACCTCGAGACCTCCTGGCTGAGCTGAATAACACATGCACAGAAAAAGCACGGCTGAATGGCTTCAGCTCCAGCCACTCATCAAGAAGGAAACTTTGAAAGATCCCATTTCAATTTATTTTTTTGAAATCCTGGCATGCTGAAGTCAGCAGGAAGACATTTCATTGACTTTAATGAAGCCAGAGGTTCATCCAGAGAATTGCTGTTTGGAATGAGCACAGCATTTATGTTATCTCATTTGAAACCTTCCAAGTTTTTTGTTAAATGCAACTTAATGATGTTTGCTGTTTCAGAATTATTTGCCATCTTTCAAAATACAGAAAGGAGGGTATTAAAGTTCTGCAGTGTAAAATGTTTAGTGATGATGGATGGGATACTCCTGTTTCAGTAACAGGCGTGTTTTTAATGCATAAATATTAATTGTCATAAAATGCCCGTTCATTTTTGCAGTTTTGGAAAGCTTTAGATTGTAGGAATTGTAATAGTCCAAAAAAGATCCTGTTGGTATTTACATATTTATCTGTATTTTCACAGAGCATTTTTAGGGCTTTTTTTTTTTTGTCATTTATTATCCAATGTACCAGCACAGCAAGACAAAAAAAAAATGAAAAACTGGAGAGATGACTACACCCACTTAATGGCTATCATTACAGGAAAACACTGTCAAAACTCAGCAGAGGATTTTTATGCATTCCCTTGTATTACACCAAAATGAGTTATTGCAGCATTCCAGCTCTGATACTAAACCAGGAGAATGCTCAATTTTTACAGCTGTAGCAGGAATGAGCAGCAGGTGAGTGGAACCCATCTGGGAGAGTTATTGACTCCAGCTAAAGCTGCTCCCTGGCAGGCACAGGAGGGGGACCCAGCTTTTCCAGCCTTGCCACATTCCCTGGGGAGCAGAGGGCTCCAAATTCCTCCAAAACAACTGGAAAACTGCTCCCACTCCCACAAGATCCTGGTCCCCTTCATACCAGTGAAACCCAAAAGGTGAATTACTCCTGACCTATTCTAATGGCAGATAAATCCACGTGGGATTTCCATGGATACCAATCTAGATTGCATTTACCCTGCTGTGTATTTGTCATTTTCCTGATCTCCTCAGCAATGCTCAAAAATCTACTCTGAAGGGTTAAAAACTTCCCTGTTTAAAATCACCTGATGTCAGACAAATTATTATTTCCTTTTTCCTCAAAAAGGAAATCCTTCCTGAGAGGATCAGCTGAGATTCCACTCTTCCCTTCTGCTCATCTCTCACATCTCATTTCTTGTTTTAAAGATGGTATAAATAGCTTTGCAAAGTAACTCTAATACTAAATGTCGAGTGCAATAGTGGTTTCATTCTGATTTATCCTTATCTGATCCTCAGGCAAGTTAATCCTCAACCTGAGAAACTGTTTCCAGAGCTTTATAATTGATGAAACTTTTCATCTGAATTATTTACTTTACGAACAGCTCCGATGAGTCGCTCAGGGCATGAAGCTGTACTACTCAATGCTGGAGTGCTCAAGAACATGGTTTTGTCTTTTTAAATTAAGAGCCCATCACTGCATCTCGAGCTGCAGTTCCTATTGGCAGTGTTTAATGCACAGCAGGGGTTTTATCTGAATTTTTATCACTTGCAATAGATGCAGTTACAGCCCAGATGTCTCGGTGTTATCCCAGCCCGGAGCTCCAGGGAGACACAAAGCAGGCAGAGAATCCCTGATCCTGGAGGGGTGGATTTTACAGTGTGAATCACTGTTCCTTCCCTGAATCACCTGGGCACGGGCTGAAAACCTGATGGACGCGTTCAAAACCTGCTCCTCTTCATTTCAACAGCAGCACCCAAAATCCTTTCCAGAAGTGGCTCCAGGAAATGTCCTCAGGCTTCAGCAATCAGGATGAGCTGTACAGCAGCCCTAAAAATGCACTAAGAAGGGGTGGAAGACAAGAGCAGGAGCCCAATAACCCAGCCCAACACCGTGAAATACATCTGCAAAATAATGAACTTGACAATTTGAGATTCATTATCCATTTAATTGACTTAACATTACCAATATCTGTTTAACATTATCTAATATCTGCAGAGCTAAGCAAAAAAGACAAATTACCACTAAAAAGTGGCCAGAATCAAAGAGGCTGGGAAGGAATATTAGATAAGGTATTTGATGGGCTTGCAAGGAAGTGTTGGTTTAAGAGCTGCTAAAGAATTTTCAGGAGATGAAGCTCCCCTGTGAGGAGCTGGGCCTGCAGGCAAACCCATCTCATTATGTGATATATTCTCCTAATAAACTATTAAACCATCCTTCTCCATTTCCTATTTCTAGCTTTACACAGACAAACCTCCTGGCTGCACCAGTCAAAGAGTCCTTTTTTCCTTGGATTTATAAATTCTGGCACTCATACCATTATATCCCAATTTAGGCACAGCAAGGTCCACACTGAGCTCTTACATTTCCTCCAAATTATGGGCAAAACCTTCCAGAATCCTGATTTCTGCTAGTTTTCTTTCCCTGAGGTCTTTCCTATTTGTTAGTATCTCACTCCTCATTTGGTGCCAGTTCTAAAGTACTTTTAATTAAGTGCTTTTTCTTCACACTGATCCAAGACCTGAAACTGGGCAAACCATCCAATATTACCAACTCACATCCGTGTGCTGCCCACCCTCAGAACACTCTTTCAACACTACCAGGCTTCTTCCATCTCCTAAGTTACAAATGCTGCACATAAATCTTTATTTTTTTTTTGTCCTTTGTATCTTGAAGAGTTTTTCATTTTTCAGAGCAGTCTTATCTTGTTTCCTCTGCACACCTTTGAACTTCACATTTTATCTTCACTCCTGTCTGACCTCAGAGCTCTTCCCAGCTCAAACTCACCTGTAACTCAATGACTTATTTGAAAGAAATGACCTTCCCTCTGTTCCATGCAACCCTGAGAAGTTACCAGTCTGACTTAAACTTGTCATATCTAAGCCAAACACCAATGAATGCAAAAACAAAGTAAAATATAATAATACAAAAGCCTTTTTTGCTCTCATCAGTTTTTTTCTAATTTCATGGTAAGATAGCAGGGTACGTTCACCCACACTGAAAATCAAGGTTTATCTACAGGGAAAAAAAAATCTCCTTGTGAAACTGATTTTTTCCTACTGGAAGGCGTGAATCAAATGGAAAATGTCAGTTTGACTATTTTGCTATTTAGGCACAGATCTGCACCTTTGTAAAAAGGAGCAACCCACCTTAGATACAGATTTGGCATAAAACCCCATTTATTTATAAAATGCTGCGCTTATTTGGTGAGTAAATGATGGCATAGTAAGTTTTGGAATATGAAGTGTGTATTTGGTACATAAACAAATAAAAGCCAGTGTTGCTTCCCTGCCACTCCATCCCAGCATTTCTCCACAGGATTGGGTTAATTTCCAAGGAAACCCATGGCTGTGGCTGCTTTCAGCAAACCAACAGGGAAGGTTCACACCAGCAGGAGCTCCAAAAATGTCTGGAGCTGACATGGACCAGCTCATTTCAGGCAAGGTCAGAAGGAAATCAGCAGCCAGGTGCTGAGGTTTGGGAAACAAGGGTTTCAGGCATCTGAAGTTATTGTGGGAGCTGAAGGAAGGTGGATCTGGGAATGAGAAGAGGCAGCAGGTTGGGGTTGGAGGGTCCATGCAGGAGAGGGGCTCTAGGCCAGGGTGATCAGAGCATCAATCCTGCCAGTAAAGGCTGAGTGCTGGAAGTGCTCATCCTGGAGAAGAGAAGGTTCCAGGAAGAGCTCAGAGCCCCTTCCCGGGCCTGAATGAGCTCCAGGAGAGCTGGAGAGGGACTGGGGACAAGGCATGGAGGGACAGGACACAGGGAATGGCTTCAAACTGACAAAGGGCAGGGTTGGATGGGATACTGGGAAGGAATTATTCCCTGTGAGGGTGCCCAGAGAAGCTGTGGCTGCCCCATTCCAAGGCCAGGTTTGATGGGTTTGGGGACACCTGGGACACTGGAAAGTGTCCCTGCCCATGGCAGGGGTGGATCTGGATGAGCTCCAAGCTCCCTTCCCACACAAACCAGTCTGAGATTCTGTCCTGTGACCTCTGGTGTGCTGCCAGCACAGGGGACAGAGGCACTTGGACAGAGTGTGCCACACATCCCTCACTCCTGCCTACACTACCCACCTCAACAGGTCCCTGATCCCCACCACAAGTGCCCTGTCACTGCCACCAGCCACCAGCACCCATCAGGACAACATTTTCCCTCCTGTTTCTTCTTTCAAGGCATCCCCTGCTGATCTCCCCTCAGAGGACTCTCCTTCAACCCAAAGCTCACAAGCCACGTTCAAACAGCTGCTGGAAACCAGGTGTAACATAAATTAATAAATATCCCATGGAAAAGCTACATTAACTGCTTGCCCCTGAAGTGCTGTTCAGTGGTGTGTCAGGCACAGCTGTGCAATCACAGGATTGCAGTGCTCCCATTGCAGGGCTCTCCACCTCCTCGGGAGCTTCCCTGTCTCCCTCGCCTGGAAAAACCCAATCCAGGCACCAGGACAGAATTGTAATCGTGTCTTTGAGCCCTGGAAACACAACCCAGCAGGCTGTGGGGACAAACACAGCACATTTGCTGTCAGATACACGGGCAGCCACACAAATTTTTAAGAGAACGGGTCAGCAAAGCTGTAGATCGTTAGTTCATTTTAGTGAATTACAGTAAGTGGAGAGATGGGTGCAATTTGAGATAAGAACTTGCAGGAGATTACAGATCCCTTCCCCTGAACAGCTGTATTTAGACTTCAGATCTGCCACCATGCTTGGTCAGCAGGAAAAACAGGGCACTTCACTAGAAAACACAAATAAATAAGAAATACTAATTTGTGGGGGAAAGCGGTGAAAAAAATGCTCTCTTATTGGAAATCTACCACGTTTTCCCACAGCACTTTGGATTCTTCCAGCTGAGCAACATAACTCCAGCCAAGGAATATGGTGGGAATTTAGAATCACCCCTCCCTGCGCAAGGTATGGAGGAAAATAGGTGGGTTAAGGGGAAAATGGAAGCCTAAAGACAGCAATTAAGGAGCCCAGTTCAAACCAGGGTACAGCTTCTGCAAAGCCTCTGAGATGTCTGAGAGAGTGTTCCACATCAGGCAAGTACCCAGAGCAGCACTGAATGATTTAAGAGCTCATTTCCTTGGAGTTTATGGCTGTGGGATATACATTAACTGCAGGAGGAATTAGGAGGGAGAGGGGGATATCAGTGTCTGTTTGTGTCATGGCTTTTCTTCACCTGAGTGATGCTGGAAGAGAAGCACAGCTGGGTGTTTCCAGTTCCTAAATCCACGTGTCACTGAGGTGAGATCAGCCCTCTGCTGATTTCACCTCTGGAGAAATCCTGTCAGCACCCAGTGGTGACACAACGCTGAGTTACAACCCTGAGATTTTGCTCCGTGGACATATAAGGAAGCAGCAGTGCAGGAAAAGTAGTTTTTAACAGGAAGGATTCCCTTCCCAGTCAGCAGAGGAATTCCATAAGAAATCCTTACTGGCCAGCAATAACTCATCAGCTTTGGCAGAGTTTGCTGCCATCCCCCAAACCACTCAATCTTAAATACAAGCCAATGCTTTGAGAGGTGCTTTAGCACCAGGCCACAGCCCATCTTTAAAAACACATTCAGTAGCACTCAAATCACCTGGGCTGCCGGCAAAAGCTTTGGCCACTGAAACTCCCCGTTCTCACAGAGCTCCTGCCACAGGCTGCTTAAAATAATGTTAAAACAGAAAATAAGCAGAACCTTATTTGCATGTCTGTGATTATGCCCACATAATCCTATCCTGTTAATGCTGCCAGTGGATTACATGCCTTCATCCTTCCCCTTCAACCACGTGAAATAATTCAAATATGAGAGTCTGCTTCACCCTTCTCATTTATATGATTCCCAGATACCTGCTTTTAGTTTAGCAATGAAGATAAAATCCATTACTGCCTTCCATCGCATTAGTGGAATTAAGTGTTTTGCAACGTAAATCTCCACTGTTTCGTCATGTTCCTGTTACAAACCACCAAATAAAACACTCTGCATTCGAGATTAGCCCTCCTATGGCAAAATCTGAACCATAAAACTATTCTGTTATTGATTTCAGAACTTACACGGTGGCTGCAACTCACAGACACGGGATCTAAGTGCTATTAAAAACTTTAAAAAGGAAAGAAAGAAGGTAGTTTCACTACGAAGTCTTCATACAAGTAGTTTCCTCCTTCCTGCATTCAAATTGATTTTCTTTCTTTTGGCCTGTGAAGAGCCAGATGAATCCTTTGACTCAATGCCCAAGAGTGAAATGGCACCAGCAGCAGCAGAGAAGCTCTCAGGGCACGAGACGTGTGACAACATTTTAGTCACTGACAAAAAGAGGCTTCAAGGCAGCTACTCCCGTAGTGCTTGCTGGTTTTAAGTGAGATTCACTGTCTGTGAGTGAGTGTATATAAAAAACATATATATGTATATAAATAGCACAGATATAAATATATATGTATGGTTCATGTACGTTTGGGGATGTTTTATTGATGGAAATTTCCCTCTTTGCCAAAATCAAGCAGTCCCCAGTTAGTATCAAGTGCAGTGCTGTTCAATCAGGTGTTTGTTTATCCAAACCAGCACATATGATTTGCAGTTAAACCTTAAAAATATTTACTTTTCATGAACAGTTCCAGCAAACTTTGAGATTTAATCTGTGATGTGCTCAGCTGGCCACTCGGCTCTTTTTTTTTTTTTTTTTTTTTTTTTTATAGTCTCAAAACACAAAAGAACGTGTTTGTTCTACAGGAGATGATGATGATGATGGGTTTTTGGTCTGGCTAATAATTCAAGAAGTGAAACCATTCTGATGCCATATGCAAGGAAGTCAATGAGAAGGGGACTTTAGGTCATAGAATGATACAATAAATAAAATCCAATTTTTAAAAAAATTCCAGATCTGAGAGTTTGGTAGGTGTTTAGATGGACCAATACTCTCACATATCCTATTAACCTAAAAATCTCTCTGTGCCTAAGGCAGTCAGATCACTGCAGAGTACGGCTGGAGTATTACAATGAAGCAGCAGAGGAAAATTAAAAAAAAAAAAAAAAAGAAGAAGAAGAAGAAGAGAAACCCATCTACGAGACCGCCAAAGTTCAGCTGGTGAATTGTTGCTTAACAGCCTCTGACCATAATAACCCGTCACTGAACCTTGCCTGCATTCTCAGCAGCTATGAAGCTATTTTTAACAGCCAACAGCTCGCATTTAAGAAATCCCCCTCTTCACCCAAAAATACTCGCAGCGAACGGCAACATCCATGCCAGGTGGGATGCGCCGCCGGGACTGAATGGCTCTTTCAGGAAAGCCCCTTTTTCCAAGTGTCTGCTCTCCCAAATCCCGAGCCCAGCGCCATCCGCGGCTGCGGGGCAGTGACAGCATCTGCGCTTTGTCCCCGCGGGGTCCCGCGGAGCTCGGACCGCTCCGGCCGCCTTCCCCCCGCTCCTGCCGCGGCTCCGGGGGATGCTGTGCCCGGGGAGCGCCCGGGGAGCGGGGACAGCCCCGTGTCCCCCGGCTGGAGCCCCGCATCCCCCGAGCCGAGCTGTGCCCGGCGCTGCCCCCGCGGCTGCTGCTGCCCAACTTCCCGCAAAGTCCCACCGCCTCCAAACTTGGGGACCCGCCGCCTGGGGACCCCCCGCTATCCCGCAGTGCCCATCCCATTCCATCTCATCCCATCCCAATCCATGCCATCCCACCCCCACGCTCCTACCTCCGCCGCCTCGCCTCTGCTCTGCCCCGCGCCCGCCGCCTCCGCCGGCTCTGCCCTGCGGGAGGGGGGCGGAGGACGAGGACGAGGAGGAGGAGGAGGAGGAGGAGGAGGAAGGGGGAGGGAGGGGGAGGGAGGGAACAGCCCCGCCGCTCCCCGGCCGCGCTGCGCAGCCCGGGAGGCGGAGTGCTGCCGCTCGGCTCTGCCCCGCGGCTGCCCGGGGCGGGGGGACCCCCGGGGATGGGGTGCGGGCAGACCAGGGGGGATCCCCCCGGGGATGGGGGTGCTGGGATGGGGTGCGGGCAGAGCGGGGGATGCGCCGCGGAACCCCCCGGGGCGGGATGCGGGACCCCAAAAACCGCCCGCGGCAGCGCCGGGATGGATGGATCGAGAGCATCGGGAAGGAAAGGGGCCCCTCCTGAGCCACCCGACAGGAATTCGGGCTGTCCCGAGCGAGCGGTGGCAGCGGCATCTCGAATCCTGGTGTGCAGGCAAAGGTCAGCCCGAGGAGATTCGCGGCTCGGATGTGCCAAGGCTGCGAGGCTGGAGAGAGCCAGACCTTCCCTGTCCACACCTGGCAGGCAGCACCCACTGCCCTGCTCCGGGCTTGCAATGGCAACAGCACAAACGTGGCTAAGAAATCAAAATCTACTCAGTGAATGCAAGGTTTGTTCTCAAACAAGAGATCCCATCCCAAAAAAATATATTCATATATATATATATGAATATACATAAAAACAGTTAAACTGACAGACGGCAAATTGAGATTAAATTTTAGGAATTAATTGTTCCCTGTGAGGGTGGGGAGGCCCTGGCACAGGGTGCCCAGATTTGCTGTGGCTGCCCCTGGATCCCTGGCAGTGTCCAGGGCCAGGTTGGAAGGGGTTTGGAGCAGCCTGGGACAGTGGGAGGTGTCCCTGCCTGTGGCAGGGGGGGTTGCAACAAGATGATCTTTAAGAACTCTCTCAACCCAAGCTGTTCTATGATTCCATGATGATAAATATATGTTTAAATGCATAGTCTAGTTATTAAGTCTGTGACACACACACATCCTTTCTGAGATGCAGCACATCCCATCTCCCTCAAAGGTTTAATGACTTTCAAAGCCAATGGTATCAAAAGGAAAACTCTTCATATTTCCCTCCTTACACTGTTAAGCTTAAATCCACGTGTTTAATCCTCAGCAATATTATTTCTAAGAGTCTGAAGTGATGAAGCATGAGCTGAACATGAAAGAACAGTGAATTCTCTATTTTAGTACTTCCTTTCATAATCAAACCCATCTTTGGTTTTAACTCTCAGAAGCATCTAAAACTCACCCAGCTCTGTGGGAATCTGTTTTGCAGTGAAACCATATGCACCTTAATAGTAAAATGCAAAGCAGAAGTTTACAAATTACACAGCTCTGATTGGGAGCCAAACAGATTAAAGACTTCAAGTGGGTGATTGTGCACCTGTAAGACCACATAAAAATTTAAAAAAGGTTTTAAAAGTCACACATTCACACATTTCCTACAGCACCACATATGTATCTCTCTTCAGATCACATCTGAATCTCACTTGGTGTTTAGGTAAAAAAATCACCCAGAATAAAGACCCTGACGAGGTGAAACCTGTGATTTATAAAATACTCACACAGATTCAGCATTTCTGTTCTGAGTTAAATATGCTGCCCTCCAAGGCCTTTTTTGGCCTCGTGGGATGCTCTGAATAGCAATTATCCTTAGCCAGATTTCTGTGTAATTACACTCCCTTCCTTTTTCTGTATTTTTAAATAACAAAAAAATCAAAGAAGCTGTCGTGAAAACAAGATCCTCGTTCCCTGGGGAAGTCTCTGTTTACATTATTCCTCACCAAGCAGCAGCTGGAGTAGAAATCTTGGTGTTGTTTTCCACACGTGGGAGCTCAAACTTCCAGGCACTCCATAAAGGTTGAGTCTGCCCATCTCAGACACTCACAGACTGTCCCCAGTGTTACCTGGAGAGATGGGGAGGAAAACACAAACTTTAGTGGTGCAATAAATCCCTCTCCAGGAACTGTGCTACCAGGAAAAGTCACAGAATTAAAGAATGGTTTGGGTTGAGGGACCTTAAAGCCCAAATCCAGTGCCACCCTCTGCCATGGCCAGGGGCACCTTCCACTGTCCCAAGGTGCTCCAAGCCCCATCCAACCCATCCTTAAACACTTCCAGGCATGAGACAGCCACAGTTCTTCTGGGCAGCCTGTGCCAGGGCCTCCCCACCCCCACTGTAAAGAATTTTTTTCTAATATCCCATCTAACCCTGCCCTTTGTCAGTTTGAATCCATTACCCCTTGTCCTGTCACTACACGCTCTTGTAATGATTGCCAGAGGAAGAAAAATCAGAATAAACAGCCTAAAAATCTAAAAGCTGAGGCTGACCTTTAACTCTCATGATTCAGAGTTCAAAGAGGGAGGAAATGAAGAAGTTTCAATATACAAATTATAGTAGAGCTATCTCTGACTGGATTGGTTTTCATAAAAAGAAAGGTCCTGACCTCCACCTCTGTAAATCTGATTTCTGCTGGTTGCCATGCTTACTCTGCAACACATGAAGAATCATCCCACTTTTAAAACAAGTTTGTACATATTTCTTAGCTGTGAGCAGGCTTATGTGGTGAAAAAGATGGGAGAGTCCTTTAGCAGTGTGGAAAAGCAGGCACACAATTAGGAGTGAAAACGTGTCAATTTAAAAGGTGATTTTTAAACCACGTGAGGCCTTTCTCCTGGCTGCTGGCTGCGGTTTGGGGCAGAAATCTGGTGGACAGCAGAGCTGTGCATTTATAGGCAGATTTAACTGTGGGATAAATAAATCAGATTGTGTCCTCAGAGCACCGCTGGAATGGGATGCTAATCCCGGGAACGGGCTGCTCTTCCTCCACGTGCCTCTTCCAGCATCAGCAGCTCTGCGTTATTCTCACAGAGAGGGCTTAGAAATGCAGATGTTTCTGCTTTGTGCTTCCCCTTTCCCAAACCCAGAAAGCAGAGGAAGGAGTTCATTGCCCGCGAGGACCGAGGGGGATTTTGCTTCCCACCCCGGCTGCTTTTGGGGAGCCCTTTTCCCACGACCTCCATCCCCAGCAGCGCTTCCCGAAGCCCTTCCCAAGGGATGCTGCTGCAGGGTGCCAGCACAAAGTCAAATATCCTTACGTCAAATCCTAATTCCACCAGAAACGGATGTGAGCGGCGACAGGAAAAGCCCAAAACTTCCCCAAAATGTCTTTGTGCCACGAACCAAGGAACCTGCCAGGTTCCCCAGGGGAGCTGCCTGAGCCAGCACCTTCAGGGCTCACCTTTTCCAGGGAAAAGGGAATTGGATGTTGAGAGTGGGGCTGGAAGCAAACAACTTCCTGGGTAGGGACCTGTAAATCCAGCCGGGAGTTTCCGTGCAGTGAGCCCGGAGAGCCACCAGGTGCTACGGATGTTGTATTTAACAGCTTTAGGAGCCACAGCGCTGGCAGAGCCGCAGCTCAGCCCGGTTCCAGGCGGAATTCCCATCCCGTTGGATGCGCGGCTGCCGCCTGACACAGGCTGGGCTGAGGATGTGCAGCCCTCCAGCACGCCCAGAGATTATTGCAGCTCTTCTCCCAACTCCGAGGCTGCGAGAAAATATTGCGGGAAGATTTGCTATTCTTAGTTGTCTGTTCTCCCATTAAAATATTGGTGTGATTCTCACTGGAATTAATGGAATGTGTATATTTTAAAGAAATGCATTATTACTCTCATTTTGCCCCTGGTATCCTGGCAACAGGCACATTCACATCACTAATTTCATATCTTGTACATCCTTCAGTGCTGACTGAAGGGTACATCAACCTTCAGATACTCTGAATGCCTTTTTTGCTTCTTTTCCCAACTTGGGTTGGGAATTATTCTTCTTGGCATGCACATCCCTGGAATGCCTCTGGGAATTCATGCTCAGCCTTTAATTGAAGACAATGCCTTTGTCCCTGGAATGGGTGAAAATTAAAACTGAAGCCTGATTAGATAAATGTGGCAGAATTTGGCTTCCCACAAATGACCTGTTAGATTTTAATGATGGAAGCCGAGAGCCAGTTGCCTTTTGCCTGATGCCATCCTTTCATCCTGAGCTGCGTGTCCTTCAGCACTCCAAAGAGTCCCCTTTTACTGGTGATCTTTATGCCCTCCATGTACTTGTTGAAGGGTATCATTCCC
This sequence comes from Eopsaltria australis, assembly GCA_034509425.1. NCBI lineage: Eukaryota > Metazoa > Chordata > Aves > Passeriformes > Petroicidae > Eopsaltria > Eopsaltria australis. Next base: position 1,694,857 of record JAVTVJ010010685.1, read on the forward strand.
CTCTTAGTCATCATTTAGCCAAGTGATGCATATTAAGTTCCTTTAATCTTCACTCATAACTCAGTCCCTTCCGACCTTTAATCATTTTTATTGCTCTTCTTATGAATTCCTTCCAATTTGTCTGCATCTCTCTGGCAGTGAGGCACCCAGGATTTACTGCCTTGTTTTAGATGTGCTCTCCCTGCAGCAACACAGAAGATGTTACCTCCTGCTACTTTCATCCACCACTGATTTAACAAGAAGCCGGAGTTGAGAGGTAGCTGGGAATCAATTAAAATAGAATTTAAATGGTTCAGTGCTCAGAATTACCATAACTCTTTTGTGGCACCACGCCTTGGAGCCTTGTGAAAACCTGCTGCTTCTGGGAGCACGTGTTTGTGATTCCCAGGGCAGGCAAAGCTTTGAAAGCTGCTGCACGCAGAGGTCTGTGAGGGGTGTGAAGGAGGAGTTGTGATCCAGAACACAAATGGAGATGGGTTTGGATTGGCACCAGGAGCAGCTCACAGGGTGCCACCCTGCTCCTCCTGCAGCTCTCAGAGAGGTGACAGCACCCCAGGGCTCAGCACAGCAGTGGCAAAACTGGGGCAGGCAGCAGCCCAGAGCTTGACATTAGGTTGCTTCAAGCTCTGTTTAAATGGTTTGCTTTAATAAATTTTTTTTTTAAAAATGTCTTTAGGAATCTATAATGCATTCTGAGCTTTGATTAATGAAGAGCTTGAGACAGCTGAGCAGCAGATTAAATGATGAAAGATGCTCTGAGACTTCTCAGATCTGCTGAAATGATCAGGTGGCTTCCCTGTCCCCACCACGTGTGGTTTTGGTTCAAGGCACACACTGGAGTCAGCAGGATCTCTGCTCCTGGCTCCTCTTTTCCCATCTGAACCACCCCGTGCTTTCACTTTGCTCTGGTGGATAAGGAAGGAAGGCTGTCACTCCTGGAGGAGTTTAGTTCCTCCTACAGAACAATTTTTTCCTTTTCTGTCCCACACACAAACTGTGGCTCTCCAGATCTGCTCTGTGTTGTCACGTTTGGACTCTGAGCCACTGGCAGGGAACTGAAGGTCACTGGGTCTTTCCATGCACACTCCAATGCCCTGAGCTTTCACTTTCATGTCATTTATTACTCCTCCTCCAGCTCCTGAATTCAAAATGAAGCATTTAAAATTTGAGCAGGGGTGTGTTCTAATGACTGCTTGGATTATACGTGTGCCTTGTTTCCTTAAGTGATTTTTACCATTCTGTCTGCCTCCAGAAAAAACAGATTAACTGCATTTCATAGGCTCTTTTCTCTGCATACCCCAGTCCTTCCTCTTTCCCATCTGCTGCTCTTCATTCATGAAGTCCCTTGCAAACCCCAGCCATCAACTGGAGCTCAAGAATTAATAAAACAGCTCATGGCATGAAGCACATTTACATGCAAGTTGTGTGCGTGCACATATGAATCTTTCCTTAAAAATTATTTACATTCTGGACAAACATCTCATAGTGCTGGACCAAAAAAAAAAAAACAAAAAAAACAAACCTGTTTCTTTTAGCCATAATTTATAAATATTTCAAGTAGCGAGGCTGATTTGTTAATGCTGAGTTTGTGGGGTCTGCTTGTATAGACACAGCCTGTGCCATCCTGCCTTTTTTCCTTCAGGAGCAGAGGATGGGCTCTGCCCCTGTAAAACTGCAAAGAGATGAATTTCCAAGCCTGCTTTTGCTGTATGAGCCTTCATTTTAGATACACAAATGAAGTAATTCAACTTGTTAGATGTTCTATGAAAAATACCGAGATAGACCAACTGTCTTTACCTTCAAAGTTATGAAAACCATTATTAAAAAGATCAATCACGTAACCTCCTTGCTGACATAATGATAAATGCTTCCTGCGAGTGTTATTCTATCTTCTAATTTCAGAAATATTAATATATCTTTTTTTTCCTGCCTTTTTTCTTTTCCTTTCTGCTAGCTCAGGCCTTGTTACAAAGCCATTTTAATTTGCAATCATTCTTCCAGTGCACCTGCAATGATAGAGCTGATAAACACATTCTTAGATGATAATATTTAATGACTGCCACGATTTCAAACCGAATTTTGGCTTTAGGAACAACACCAGAGATGGCAGAAAACTGAGAGACAGAACAAGAAGAAAACATAGGATAGGAGGGATGAATTTTGGACAATAATTATGGTGAGAAATTTGGTCTAGTGGAAGGTGTTGGGGGTTGGAATGAGATGAGCTTCAAGGTCCCTTCCAACCCAGAACATTCTGTGGCTCTGTGATCATCTATTCTCACTGCATTGTATTTTTCATGTAAGTTCCTACTCATACTGCCATGCTTGAATCCATCAAAAAACCTCTTATTTTCTCCTTTTTCCCAGTGCCTAAAAGCTGAAACAAAAGAGCAGGGTTTCTGCACACTGCAGCTCTCTTGCTGAATCAGGCAGTTTGGGGCAAAGCCAATTCCTGTGACTCCTGTGGTCTCGCATGAGGAATTGCTTCTGTTGGAGAAGCGTTGACCATTTAATATACGGTGCTCATGACTCACCATATATCCCCAGAGCACTTGGAGGTATTTCCATGCTGTCTGTGTATTTTTACAGCCTAAACATATTCCCCTGGAGATTTATGCAGCTTTACATTCTTTTCTCTCATACACATTTCCAGGAGTTTTATGGGGGAGCAGAGAGGCAGCCGAACCAGCTCGCTTAATTTAGCACAGTCCTGTCCTTTCCAGTTCACCCACCTGCAAAATGGGAATAATAATAAGCACTTAAGGGAGAATATTCACATGTCTAGCTTGAGACCTTTAATGTTCATCTCTCCTGAGGCTCAGCAGAGAGAAGCAGCTTCTAATTCAGATGCTTTGAATGGGCTTCTAGTGGAGATTGCTTCTCTTCTGGCAGTCAGGCAGACCAAGTTCTCAGCTCCAGCACCCCTCCATCAGGCATTGAGTGATGTACCAAAAGCCAGACACTGTGACCATCCTCTTTCATGCCTCATCCTCATCCATTTCCATGCTCAGCTTCCTGCTGTGGAGCAATATCTGATTAACTCTGTGGTTTTCCACATCTGCAGAGTGGAGTGGGTGGTGGGATGGAGACCATGCAGAGCCCCAGAGATCACAAACAAGCTTTTCAACAGCACTTTGTGTGTGTTGAACCCACTGGAAGCACTGTGAATTATCAATATGGCCAGTCATTAGTATTCATTAGGGCTCAGAGCAAACTACTGACACTCAAATCTTCCTCTTGCAGTCTCTGGGTTGCAGCCGCGTGACACTGAGCAAGTCACTTCTCTTGTCCTCATTTTTCCTGTCATTAGGACCTCTGCATCATCCCTGAGTGTGATGTGAACCTTAATAAGGCTTGAAAAGGGCTCTGAGAGCTTGTGGAGAAGAGGGAAATATTAGTGTCCAGCATTGCTGTGACAGCAGATGAGAGGGAGCGAGAGCCTCATCCCGATCCAAAGGGCTCGGAGCGGTGCCATGGAGCCTTCAGTGCCTTGTGGATCCTGCCCAGGAATGCTGAGCACAGAGAGGCACCCCGAGCCAGTTCTGCTCACAGCCAGAGCCAAGAAGCACCACCAGGGAGTTGGGATTTGGAAAACCCATCCCTCTCTTGCTTTTCTTCTGGTCGCACAGGCAAGCTGCCCACTGGTATGCACAAATGCATATTTAGGGTTCTAAACACCCGCTCCTGGACACAGAAATGCAATTTGGGACTGTGTTTAGCATGGAAGGACTGGCACAGGAATCAATCTTTATTTCAGAAAATCTTCTCTTCAGTGTTTAGCCTTGGTGTTGATTATATGAATTAGATCCCCATTACAAATGAGCCTCGTGTCCCAGAAACTAATGTGCTGTGCTCAAGAAGCAAGGCTTTCTGCATTTCATCATCATTCTGCTCCTTAATGATTCTGTTTTCCTGGCAATGATGAGAAATGTTGATTTCCCTGGAGTATTTCTGGATGGTGAAATTATGGTGTTATTTGTGGGCAGTGGATGCTGCATTAACCCGCCAAGGCTGCGTTGCCATCTTTAATCACTCTGCTTGGAGAGCTGGCCACCTTCCCTCACACCTCTGCTTTCCACAGAACCCTCTGGCCACTTTCAATCCATTCAATCCACTTTTGTGCTGGAGACAGTGGCTGCCAGCTTCTGCCTGCTTGGAGGCATGAGAGCAAGACAGAGTGACAAAGTGACAGTGAGATAAACACCACTAGAGGCCTTAGTCTGCATTTTGAGGACTGCTGTAAATCAGAGTGATGGAGAGAGACAGATTAGTGATGCCAGCGTAGAGAGGTGAATGTGCATGCTGGGATCTACATATTCCTGTAAAATGCAGCTACTTTTCATTTATAGCCAGTGATAGGAACACTGTTGCAATGTTGTGGAAAAGAAGGATATGTTGACAGTGAGGTCAGGCTCTTGCACAGTTCCTCAGGCTCTGCAGGAGTCATTGATGGAGTTAGTGCAGGTTCCTGCAGTGCTACAGCCACATTTTCTTATTTCCATCTCTATTTAGAAGCAGAAAAATTTCTTATTCTAGGTGATCATAGACAAAAAATTCTTCATTTCACGTGTCTTGTAACTTCTGTCAGCAGGAGTTGTCTGACACTCTCCATCCTGTTGTAAAATCCAGCTGCCTTCCCCAAACTGAGAACCCAAACCCAAACACCTGAGATGAGTTACACACCCACACACTCATTTGATGGTTGAAGCAATGGCACCATCAGCTAAAGCAAAATCTCAGTGAATTTGACGCCCCACCAGAAGATTGCACTCAAGAAAGTTACATCAATGCAAAGTCAGGCCTGAAATCTGCCATCTGCTAAAGCAGGGAACCCTAAAGTTAAATTCACCATTGGAGCCAATGCTTGGCTGCTCTGCAGCTGCCATCTGTAGTTTTCTACATTGCTGTTTATTCTGTTAAATTTATGCCTTAAAATGTGTAAAAATGTCCCCAAACTACGAAAGCAAATGAGCAATGTGACAGGGCTCAGCCCAGTAAGGACAATAACTTCGACATTATCAGATTTTTTCAGACTTGAAAATCTCAAGGCTTAACCTCACATAAACCCTCGGCTTTAGGGTCTGAAATCTCTGCTTAGTACTGGAAATCTTGCAACACTTATTCCCTGTGACTGCAGTCCCAGCACACTGGAATTTCCTCTCGTGCTGCACTAACACAGAGCTCTTTGCTCAGAATTGATAATTCTCTCTGCTGCACAACATACAACCACTGCTACCAGTGGCTCCTGTTGGAGTTTTTAGGTCAACACAGGTGAAAAAAAATTAGGCAAAAAGCTTTGGTGCTCAGCTCCATGTGCCCCCCATCTCAAATTCAGCCCGCATATGAACAAAGACGAATGTTGGGGGAATGTACAAACATGCAAAGACCAGCACATTTGATGATTTACTCGCAGGTGACTTTTTCTTTCATGCAAAGGGATGCAATGTAAAAGGGAACAAACTTCTCTGTGGTTGATTCATTCAGCTTTTTGGATGAGAAGATGCAGAACTGCCTAGAATGGCAAAGTAGCCCCATAGCTTTTTTTTTCCCCTTTCTTTTCTGGTTCAGAAAAGAAATGTCAGTCTGACCCATCTGCTGGAATCTGAGCAGAGCCCCAAAAGACCCACACACAGGCTGGAAGACAAGTGCCCATATGGTGTCTGCATTCATTCATTGCAGAGCTGGTAGGCAGCAGAAATACCTCAGGGAAGAATTGGGGATGAGAAGATATTTTTAATAAACCAGACTGCAGTGATCTATAATGGGAAATAATCACCGAGCCTTTTCCACAAATATCTAAATTTCTGTCTCTCCTACTTTCCCTCCCAGCGCTGGCAGAGCAAAAAAAAACCAGAAAAGAAAGGTTTTTTGTACTGTAAAACACTTCAAAAAATTTCCCAGTTACTGATGTTCTACTGTATCAAGGTTACTGTTAACGTTATTAATATTCATTTTCATTTACACCACTGCAAAGCCATTAATGTGATAAGGATGTTATTATCTTTATAGCAATAAGTATTTATTAAAAGCATGTACAGTGAAAATTGGTAATAAGATGAAGCAATGCAAAGTAGAATGCAATGAATCCCTTAGGAAGAATAATAAAGATTTCTGGCTCTTTTTATTCCTCCCAACAACTTCACAGTGTTAAAAAAAATAAAAAAGCGAGATAACACCGCAGGCTCGAAGTCACTTATCAGGATTTGCAAGGGCTCTGAGTGTTTATCCTCAGTGAGAGCTGGAGGGATCCATTTCTGGAAAATTATCGTTGCCTGCCCTTTTAGCAAGAAACTGTCTTGCTGTTTTTGTTTAATTAAACTGCTGCTGTCAATTACTGCCTGCAGATAACACAGAGTATTGCCCAGTGAACCTGGGGAGGCACTGGGGTGTTGGGAGCTCCCTCTGCACTTCTGTTGGAGGTGTGGGGTAATAAAATCCCCCATTCCTGTCCATTTTCCTCTTCCTTCAAGGAAATAAAAATAACCCATCATTGTTGTGGCCCCACTGATTGAAACATCAGCGCTTCCATCCCAAGCTGAAATATTTGCTTTAGTCCCCAAAGGCTTCGTGTTTGCTGAGCCTTTCCTGTTGTCCTGGCAAGGTTTTCCTCCCAGGGGGTGCAGGGATGCTCCACTCCCACTTCCACTCACCCCCTGGCCAAATCGGGCACTCCTCTTCCTCCCCCTCCTGCCACATCCCTCTACTTCCAATTTCACCATCAAGTTTTATTCCTGCTCCTTTTCTCTCCTCTTTTTTCGCAGGAGGAATTGTGGTTGGATTTATGCTCCTGCCAGGCCTTCAGCTCAGTGAAGGTAGAGCATTCCCAAACCCCAGGAACACAGAGAGCCAGCCCTGCCTCCGTACTCTGTGTTCCCTGCAGCTCTGCTGGACACTTCCTCAGGCAACAAGGAATCTGTCCACTGGCTGCAGCTGAGGCTGGCAACTGCTGCTGCCTGAAAAAATGACAATCTATTTTTTCCTTTTCAACTGGTCGCCAGCTGAGCGAAGGCTCCTGGTGTTTTCTGCTTTGGGGAGCTGAAAAGGTGACCTCTGATTGACTTTCTGGGCCAACAACCCCATCCTGCACCATAGCCAAGGGCCACAGCTCGGTTATTAACTGCTCCAAAAGTCCTCCCCCTTATTCCAAGTCTCCCTCTTTTCATCCCAGTTCTGGGCCAAAAAAGTGACAGGACAAATGTTGCTGATATGTTTGGTCTTAACTGAATTGGATGCAATTCTGACCAAAGTGCCTGAATTCCAGGAAGATACAACCAGGGAAGTTCCACCACCAAGTTTAGGGGTTTTCTTGGAGTGTAACTTTTCCATAGGGAACTCTTTCCAGAGGAGTTGAAGGCATGGTTCTCTTTCCAGTGACCATCCACAAAAAAGATTGTTCCCCCTCAGACTTGAGTGTTGAGGATAATTGACTGTGGGGAGGATTTTCCAAACTGTACATTCAATATAATCTGTGCCTGGACTCCAAACTTCACTTTCAAGTTGTACAGAGATAAGGAACACCACAAGAGTAGAGTGTAATGTTAATTAGGTTCAGTTTCCCTCCTGTCTGGGTGACCCAGCACAGTTCACTGATTTTATTTGTGGATAGATTGGAGATATATTCCTATATTTACAACCCACCTTCCACCACCCCAGGCTGCACCAAGCCCCATCCAACCTGGCCTTGGGATCCAGGGGCAGCCACAGCTTCTCTGGGCACTCTGTGCCAGGGCCTCTCCACCCTCATAGGGAACAATTCCTTCCTATGAGCAGGGTAAAACAGAGGTGAAAAATCACAGCTGAAGTGACACATTTATTGTATGTCCCAGATGCCTTCACTTTTTCCTTTCTGTTTGAATTCTCTCTTCCCTCAGTGTTACAGCTTTAGCTTTGATCCATCCCAACAGAATCAACAGTCTTTTGTAAAATGTTCCTTTCAGTCCAAGTCCTTTCTGTGATAACAACAAGAACAGTACAAAAAGAAGATTTGGATTATGTTTATGTGTGACTGGACTATTGATCTCACAGCCCGGGAAATGAAAAATAAGATGAAATGTGATTTTAAAATCTGACCAGGAGGAGGAGATCAGGATGAAGCTAAGCACAAGTCAGTGGGGAGTGTGATTCTGCAAAGAATCCACTCAGAAAATCAACTTGCAGTGTTTGTATGACACGAATTCAGTTCCTTGTACTCACTGGGGACCTGGTTTTCTCCAGGGAATATTTTCAGCCTTTTTAATTTACGTTACTCCCATTACCTACACATTATGAAGAGACAATGAGTGCACTCTGGCTTGCAAGGGAAGATTCCTGTCTTGAACTCCTTCCTCCCCTTCACCAAACCCAGCTTTGATCCCACTTGCTTGACCAAGGGCTTTCCTCCGGGCATGGTGGAGCACTCACAGCAGGTCCTTCCCTGAACTTCAGTGTTTCTGTGGTGAACAAAACCTACTTCATCCTGTCACAAGGTCTTTGTATCCCACCCCCAGCTGTTCAGACTGCTCCTCATTTCCACCAGGACTTGGTTCCTCACAGCAATCATGATGCAGATTGGTCTGCAGGGACACGTCTGACAGTGTGCTGGGAATTTGTTTCTTCCTTTTTCTACTGTAAACCATTCTTCCTTCCCCAGCCTGCCCTAGAGAATCTAATTAGTGGCCTAATTACCACCCCCATACCATGGCCTGGCTGACCTTTGCTGGCTCGTGTTCTCAGCCTGCCTTCCCTTGTCAATATAATTTTGGGCTGTAGGTCTGTGGGGTCTGCGCTGCTTCCCCTGCGCGCCACAGCGTCACCGCGCTCCTCTCAATGCTCATTTTTATTCCCCACTCCAACAAAATTGAACTGTGAAAGCGCTGTAAATTTTCAGCCTCGAGAGGCTCTTCATTAAGCAACAAATAACTCTCTGCACCTACTTGATATTGCCCTCCTGTTGGCTGTTTGTCACACGGCGCTTCCCCCCTGCTCAGCCGCCTGTGGCCGTTCCACTCCGCCGACAGAGCAGCTGCTGGCCAAAAAAATGCACATTACAGCCTGTTTGCTGAGCCTCTGACTTCAGAATAGAAGCAACAGCATCATTTTTATCCTTATTTGGCTCAGAGGCTCATGCTGTCTCACTGTTTTTATCAGATATCACAGAGCTGGATCCTGGCGCTGCCCTACAGAACTGGGTTTTCATGGCTCCAACCCCGCTGCTGCTGCTGCTAATGGTGCTTGCACACAAAGAGGTGCTGTCCAAAATAATGAGCTGCATTTAATGCTTCCGTGCTCTGTCCCTGACACTGCCCCACCAGGGCACCTCTGCAGGCCAGCTGCCCCCAACTCTTGGGGACAATGTGGGCTCCCACCCCTCTGCGAATCCTGCCTTGCCCTGGGGTTAAGTGGTGCCTCTGCTCCCTCAGTGGTGCGTTGGTAATTTCCAAGCCACGGCATCTAAAAGCCAAGCACCACCCTGGGAAGGATGTCATAAAACAAACACTCCTTTCCTGCTGAAATGCATTATTAAAGCCTCCACCCCATAAATCCCAAGTAGATAACGCTCTCCGTGGCACCTTGTAAAATAAGCAATTTTCTGCTACCGAGGAAACAAATTCTTTTTCTCATTCCTATCTAAACTCCACCAGCACGGTGACAGACACAACACCGCGTCTGAGTTGGGTTTTGACAGCCTCATACATCCCTGACTCTGTCAGCAAGAATAAATGTTTGAGGCTTTTCACTTTAAAGAGCTCTGGAGCAAAATGGACTTCGTGGGATTCGCTTCACCCTTTGTGTCCACCAGCCATGAAGTTTCCCACCCTTTCCAGCACCGCTTCATTGCAGGGCTGAGGCAGAATTGAAGTGCTGAGATCAAATTTGCACTGCAGAGAGGAAGTGAGGCTGGGAGTAGAAAGATAGACATGGTAGATTCTCAAAAATTTGGTTTTTTCACCCCAAAACGTATCAGATGAAGCTCATTGTGTGTCACACCCTCTGGGTGCTGCTGGGGTACAAACAGAGAATATTTGGGGCTGTATCCAAGGGTCCTTGCTAAGACAGACATGGAGCAGCACTCAGACCAGGTGGTTTTGCAGCAGCAATGTTTGAGGTGACAAGTGAATTTGGACTCCATTTTCTAGTTTCTGGATGAATCTCTTAATGTTTCGTCTCAATAAGATGTTATTTTCATTTTTTTCTTGGTGTTTGTTTGGGTTTTTTCAGCTATAACACCACAATACTCCTACTCAGCAATTATTGCACCAGCAAATGTTTACATTTTTTTTCCAGTTTGGAACGAGAAGAGATTAAGGAATTCCAGCATTCACCTACAAAATGAAACTGCTGTTTTCTAATCAGCTACCAAGGACACTGTCCTGTTGCACTGTCGGACACGAAAGAAACACGCAGATTTAGCAGCAAGTCAGGACTACCCAGGCAGGACCAGAAAGGAGAGCCTGCCTTTTTTTATTCACTCATTTTTATATCTTTCCTAAGACAATCGTGGATTGGTCAATGAGGTTACTACCTCTACAATTCCACAGGATAATGACACAGTCTATCATCTTTCTCCACCTTAGGAGAAAGGAATGAAAACAGTCTAGAAGTTCAAAAGCAATTTAGGCCAGTTAAGAAAACATGGACCATGTTTATAGAAAATGCATGAAAAATTCTACTACTGAAGTAAAACATGGAATACTACAAAAACCAGGGCAACACTGTCCCATTTCCATCTATTTTGAGCCATGCAGGTGTACAGATTTATTTCTTTTATGAAAGGTCCATGGGATCATTCATTTCAGAAACTTGTATAATGTCTTATGTTCATTTCTAGAGCAATCAGGGCAGTTAACTCAGTAGTTCATTGTTATTTTTCTGCTCTTTGGTGCATAGAGTGGATCTCCTGTGTATTGAGCAGGGTGTTCAATATCAACAGACCTTACCAAGGTCCATATGTGGCCACAGATTTTAAATACTGACTTTTCCTTTTTTCTTTTATCCTTTTAAAGTTGAAGCTAAATTCAATAAATTTTTATCTACATTATCATATGTTCAGGGATCAGCCTGAAGCCAAACTCAGTGTTCTTCATATTATGAGTGAGCAAATGGCTTATTCTCCAGCTCAGCACAGATCACTCAGCATAAAAGCCTAGTGTTAAAACCCCTGCTCCTCATTATCAATACAAATTCCCAATAAGAAGGAAAAACACTTTCTTTTTCCTCCTTGTCCTCACAGTACACTCAAGATGCAGCCTGTGCTTTGAAAACACAGTGCCACTCAATCCTACCATGAAAACCAATTAAAATTCCTTCATAGGGAGACCAGCTTTGGGTTGGGTTTGTTTTGGGTATTTTTTTCAGCCTGCTATTATAAATAATAGCAAGGAAAAATAAAGTTTTTAATTTGTGCAAATGCCTTGACAAAGTTGTCCTTCATCCTTGTGTAAATATTGCTGCTGTAACACTGCCAAGGAATGGCCTTGAGTGTCTGCAGCCAAAAAAATTCAGACCTGCTCCTATCTGAGCCCATGAGACCTACGTGGAACTCATGTTTGTGGCTGGGATTCCTCTTCAAAAATTGCCTCTGAGTCTCTCCTGACTGGGAATCCAGGCTGCTGTTCCCTGACTTCTGTGCAGCATTTCAGGAGCAGTCATAGCAAGCTTTGCAAGGAAAAACACTTCTATCAGACAAACTGAAGAGGCTGGAGAGAAAGACCAAGGTCTCAAACAAGGAATTCCTTTCCAAACATTCAGACTTGCATGCCTGGATGCTTATCTGTTCTTTCAGAGTAATCCAATAAAAGATAAACTTTCTCCCCCTAAAAGCCTTTACTCCACTTAAACCCTTGACCATCGTGGCTGAAATTCCATGGCTGACTCCAAAGATGATGCTGGAGATAAGGAGAAGGGAATCTGTTTGTTTAAAGAGGGATACATTTGTACAGAATGAACAGAAATGTCAGAGCTCTGTTGCACAATCTGCCTGTGTTCCTCATTTCAGTTCAGTGAGGAAGGGAGGGTAACTCCAGGCAGGATCCAGTCTGTAGGATGTCTCAGCTCTGAAGTTTCCATTGAATCCCTCGTACCTCATTTGATAGGAAAAGCTGCCCCTTAGGCACAAGGCTTCTCCCAGGGCCTCTGGAAACTGGAGGGCTCAGTTAACCCCCATGGAAAGCGATGTGAGAGTAAACCCAAGTTTATTATCCAAGAACACAGGCTGCAGCTTGCAAACCTGCAGGGGTTTTGTGGTGCTGACATTTCATAACCCGTGAGCTTGCAGATTTGGAGACAAAATTAAAAATGGAGTTCAATTTAAAAATACCACAGGATGAGATCCTTGATTTTGATGAGGCATCCAGACAAGATCTTTCATTCCAAGATATTGCTCACTTACATTCCAGCCAGAAATTCATGAATCCACACGTAGGGTGAAGTGCTGAAGAACCACCTCCTGTTTTCCTGAATAGGAGAATCATCTCCTCTCATGTCGGGACAAGAGGGAATGGCTGTAAACTGCCAGAGGGCAGGGTTAGATGGGATATTGGGAAGGAATTGTTCCCTGTGAGGGTGGGGAGGCCCTGGCACAGGGTGCCCAGAGAAGCTGTGGCTGCCCCTGGATCCCTGGCAGTGCCCAAGGCCAGGTTGGATGGGGCTGGGAGCAGCCTGGGACAGTGGAAGGTGTCCCTGCCCATGGCAGGGGTGGCACTGGATGTTCTTGAAGCTCTCCTCCAACCCAAACCATTCCATGATTATATGATAAACAGGCAAAAGAAAAACCTCCAAAAATAAGCATAAAAACCTTCTAAATCCCTCTTCTGAGTCTGCTCTGGAAACACAACTTGGATCATTGTCCAGCTCATCAGGCTTTAAAAATATGCAGGTTTTGTACAGCAAATACATGGAAATGGTTCATTACTCCTGCAGATACCTGCAGATGATTTTGTGATCATAAAATCTGGAACAGAGCAAGTTTCTGAACATGCCTTGTGGTGCCAAGGAAGGTAAATGCTGGGGAGCACTGTCTGCCAAGGAAATTTGAGTTGCTCTGTTGTAGCCAGTGCTTTTAGCCTTCTGTTACAGCAGTCAATAGACATTGGAACGAGCAGAGCTGGCAGGGCAGCATCTTCCTGCACAGAAAACACTCTGATCATGTCAGGATGTGGGGTTTTTTTCCAAATCTCTGTTGTTGTCCACATACAGGAAAAAATTTAGTTATGGTTCACTGTAATACTAAATGTAAAATTCTTGAGTTATTTTCCAGTTCCAGTAATCAGAAGTACAACAGGCAGAGACACAGAGAGATCTATTTGCAATGAAAATGCACCACAAAAAGGCAAAATAAAAGACAAAATCTAACTTTAAGAGCAAGGGGTGGTAGTTGGAATGTATAACTAGCGCTTTGTTTCCATATGCAACCCAGTCTCACTGATTAGTGCTGTGATGTCCCAAAGAATAACTTCCCAAATGCCAAGAAGACAAAAAAAATTGTCCCCATTGTCCTTTAACTGGTTTTCCACAGTGGTTGCCATTTTCTGTAGAAGCAGGAGAGCAAACCCAGGTCTCCAGCCCACAATCACTTCCATGGTTCATTTTCTCATCTCAGGTATAGCTCAGGAAAATAAGAGAACTAAAATTGTCAGGTTCAACAACTTCTCAGGTGGAAGGAAAATGTAGGGAATGTCTTCCTGTGAATTTAAAGGTTCGTATCTATGTACAATACACTGAGTATAAATACAGATATAAAAACCAGGGTGATATTTGAGGTATCTATGTTATCTAAGCATTCTCTGTGCCATCAGTGGGACAGAAGTGAATTCTGGCACTGGAGACAGCTCAGCCTGTGAAAGATGTGGCCTCTCTACCAGAGGGCAGGGTTAGGTGGGATATGGGGAAGGAATTCCTGCCCAGAGAAGCTGTGGCTGCCCCTGGATCCCTGGAAATGTCCAAAGCCAGGCTGGACGGGACTTGGAACAACCTGGGACAAATGGAAGTGTCAGGAGGGTGGGACAATATGAATTTTAAGGTCCCTTCCTGCCCAAACCATCCTGGGATTCTAGTCTATGATTATTCATTACTGTTCTCAAAACTTCATTTATCTGTGTACCTTCCCCTACAAAACCCCCAACACTGGCACAGCAGTTCTCTTCACCCAAATGGTTCTGTATATTTTCTACACAGCTCTTTGCATTGAAGGCATTTTCTTAAAAACTGGTATAATTTTAGTAAAAAAGCTGTGCTGGCAGGTTTCAAGTGTGGGAAAGGCCTCAACTCCAAGTTATCAGTAGATATCACTGTGGCCAGCCAATTGAAATGGTTAAATTATTCTGGGTTTTAAGGTCAGGAAATGGTGAAACTGTAGCAGGAAAGCATATTTTACATAATGCAGAATCTCAGTCCTGAACCAAAACACTGAGAATAGCCTGGAGGAGATCAGCACCTTTCATCCAGTTCCAAGAGAGTCTGGAAACATTCACATTTAAATTTGTCAACCACCCTTTAACCTTTTCTCCCTTTTCTTTCCATCTACTGTGGTCTCTCCACATGCACCTCCTTCCTTTTTATTGGGTATTTTTCTATTAATAAAAGAAGGGGAGACCTTTTTGAGGACTTCCCCCAGTCTTGGCCTCTTTAGGATCTTCTCCCTCCTGGGCTGCTCAGTTCAAAGGGAAATCAATGGCCAAAAAAAAAAAGGTACCTGGGTGTGAAAACCTTTCTCTGCAAAATAAAGGTGTATCTGCCACACCTGTGGGTCACAACTAACCTGGGAGAGGGGAAAGGTATCCTTTCAGAGTCCTTTCCTAACTAAAAAACTTTGAAAGAATATGAGCAATACATTCTTGACAATTGCATGGTATTCGCTGTCTCCAAATATTTAATTTTCATTTTAAAAAAGGGTTTCATGCTCTTAATGAAAGCATTACATCCTGAGTACCTTGGTTTACAATTAGAAAAATCAGAAGAAAGTGAAGAGTAAAAGTTGATCTTGTCTTTTACTGTGTTCCAGGTGAGTGCAGAGAGTACCACAACCACAGAGAAATGGCCAGGCTGGGACATCCATCATCCATCCATCATCCATCCATCATCCATCCATCATCCATCCATCATCCATCTATCCATCCATCCATCATCCATCCATCCATCCCTCCCTCCATCATCCATCCATCATCCATCCCTCCCTCCATCCCTCCCTCCCTCCATCCATCCATCCATCCATCCATCATCCATCCATCCCATCATCCATCCATCCATCCATCCATCCATCCATCCATCCATCCATCCATCCATCCATCATCCATCCATCCATCCATCATCCTCCATCATCCATCCATCATCCATCCCATCCATCCATCCATCCATCCATCCATCATCCATCCATCCATCATCCATCATCATCCATCCATCCATCCATCCATCCCTCCATCCCATCCATCCATCCATCCATCCATCCATCCATCCATCCATCCATCATCCATCCATCATCCATCCATCCATCCATCCATCATCCATCCATCCATCCATCCATCCTTCCATCTATCCATCCATCCATCCATCCATCCATCCATCCATCATCCATCCTTCCATCCATCCATCCATCCGTCCATCCATCATCCATCCATCATCCATCCATCCAGAATGACATTCCCAAGAGGGGATCAGCAGAGAGAGCTGGAGCAAGGAAATGCTTTTAAGGCTGATTTGGGATGCAGAAGGAAAGCAGCTTCTGTCTTCCCCAAACAGACACTGGGAGGTCACTCCTGGGTCAGCACAGCCTTGTTTGCAGCAGAGCAAAGTGCACCCTCAGCCAGCCTACCTATAATTAAAGAGCTGCAGTTTCCTACATATGTATTCCTAAAACATCTGTAAGCATAATTACAGCAACCACTTAAACAGCTCAATACGAGGCAGGCGTTCTCTTTCACCGGGAGATTGCTTTTAATGGCTCCATGTACAGCAGAGTTTGCAGATAAGGCCAGAAGTGCACCCAATTATCTCTCTGCTGGTACTTATTGTGCTTAAACTCATGTTTTCAGGCTTTTTGGTTTGCTTCATGAGGACTCCTATTCCTCTTAATGCTCAATTCTCCCTGCGGTGCTTTAAAAATTAAGGATCCAGCCCCAAGCCTGATCTCTGGTTATCCAATAACCCTCGGAAGATGCTGTAGAGCTCAGCCCCATTCCCTTACGTCTTCCCTCTTCACTTTGAAGTGCACTGATAGCACTTTTTTGTGAATTGAGGGGTAGATTTTGCAGGAATTTGGCCGAAACATGGACTGGGATGTCTGTAGTGTGGCAAAGGGTGTTTAGAAGGGGACTGAAGGTAATTCCTGGCTATGTTACAGCTCCTGTGTTCACAGTGTCCAGCTTTCTCCAAGATCCTCAGTAAGGCAGAGGTGTAGGGAGCTATTTGATGTGTGAAGCACAACACAGTTCCCACTTGGGGAATTTTTCAGCCTGGAAAAAGAGATTAAGGAACCAAATTAAGAGTGTCTAAAGATCAGAGCTGTTTTCCAGGGAATTTACTTTTTGGCTGTTTTCATTTTCTCTTTCCTGCCTGCCTGAAGAGTCACCCATCTTCAGTTTTCAGCCCACCAAATAAAAACACTGGAAAGATCTTTTGGATAAACTGGGTGATCCCACAAGGGTGGGAGGGTCTTTGTCGTGTAAGGCACAGCAGAGCTCGAAAGTAAAAAGAAGAACTGCGGAGGTTTGCACCATACACAAAATCTGCAACTTTCTTTTTTTTAGCATGGTATGCAAACAGAAAGAGAAAAGCAGCTGCCTAAATAAAGAACTGGCTTACAAAGAGAACATTTTATGAACAAGTTGTTGCCTTGCAGCAAGAGGTCAAATCTGGGTCGAAGAAGAAGATACAGAGGAACTCAAAAGTCAGAGATCATAGAACCATAGAATATCCTGAGCTGGGAGGGACACACAAGGATCATCGAGTTCTGGTCCTGCACAGGAGAGAGTGGAGAAGGAGAAATCAAGATATCAGTGCCTGCAAAAGCCAAATAGGAATATCCAGAGAGGTCAGGAGAGGAGGACACAGAGGAGGAAAGCGCTCACAGCTTGCAGGGCTCCTTCACTGCCGTTTACCTGCAAGGTGGGGAGTGCTGGGGAATGAAACACTGCTGCTGCTCTCCAAACACAGGAGCACATCCCCAGCAGCACAGGAGCTCTGGGCTGGATTTGTGTGGGTTTTGTCTCTTTTGATAACAACATTCCACAGTGGATGATCCCTCCTGGGTGACTGCACACGCTTCCTGGGATGAGTCCTCCCTTGCGTGACCCTTCCTGTGTCATGGCCAGGTTTCCCCCGCCACAGACACCAATTGCACAATCCAGACTGTATTTTCCAGCCCATGGAAAAGCAGCCCATGTCCAGCTGGCTTCATCCTGTCACAAACATGACCTGTGGAGCTCACAGATGACGTAGCTCCCATTTCCCACTGACTCACGGACCTCTTTCCCCATCTCCCATGAGCAGACCAAGCCACCAGCTCTGTTTGGAGCAAGGGATGTGCCAGAGTCATCTCCACCAGGGGAAGACACGCTTGGGATGGGCCATGAGAAACCCCCTAAAGGCCTCCCTACAGCTTGAACTTTGTCTGGAAGAATTCCATGGAGGCAGAGCCAAGGGATGATGAGGCAGAGACCAAGGGACCATTGCTCTCACAGTGCATGCTCTGAGTGTGACCTGTTGTGTTTGCTTTGTCCCCACCCACCAAAGCCTGAAAATGTATTTTTAAAAGTTCATTTCTTCCCTGAAGCTTTGAATGCCAGAATTGCATCCCCACAGTCACACTGATAATAATCCTCACAGCCTTCCAGGCAGTAAATAAAAGTGTATTTTAATTTGCTGGAGGATTTGGACTGTCAGAAATGACTCTCAACTGGGTCTGATGCTCAGCTGTATTTCAGTGTGTTCTTCTGATCAATACAATAGGAACAGACTGTTTTTGTGCTAATTAAATTAGGAGGCATTTTCACCCAATTAACATTTGCCTGTCAGACCAGTGAGTGCTAGAAAACACACACATTCCTCTAAAGAACTGCAGTTGCATTTTGTGTGGATTCTCTTTGGAAGAAGGTGGTTATGAAGACAAGTCTTGGCCAAGTGTTTTAAAAGAAGGTAATTAATATTGTGTAAATAAGACACACCTAATGTCTCACTGTAGTCCTGCAGAATCTGAGCTCTGTTGTGGTTCAAACTAAAGCAAAACAGAATTTTGCAAAAGAAGCCGAAGTGTTTCTTCCTTTCCTGCTATAATTAGAGGCAGAAGTTATTTTCAAAGCAGCTTTTGTTTTTACTAATTCATTAAACATTTCTCTATGTCAAGTGGCCCTAATAAACAGGATATTCTACAGTTCTGAGTCCAGTTCCTGCTCACAGGGAAGAACTTTGACAGTTTCAACACAGGCCTGGGCTTGGGGTGTTCTGGACGTGCTTCTGTGTCTACTTTTGTCATCCTGTGTGACCTTAGATAAGGCAGTCTCTGAAACTCAACTGTGCTCTGTGAAAAATGAAGATAACTCTCTCCTCCTTCACAGAGAAGAGATGAGCTTTAACCAAGCAGAGTGAGTAGATATCAGCCTAAAAACCAGCAAAGAAATAGCAGTGACTTTTTACCAAGGATCTAAAGAGAACATCCTTTGCAGATGCTTTTTTCTCCATGAGTCACATTTTTAAAGGCCTTTTCACTACTATTGAAAATCAGCTTGGTTCGACTTGCAGGGTTTCGTTCAGCTTTATGTGAAGAAATATTTAGCAGCCATCAATATTTCCCAGCTCCCTTTGATGTGGGAGCTGCAGCCATCCAAAGGTTGCTGCCTGTGTTCTGATATAGCAGCAGAAACACTCAGCTTTACTGGGAATCTGGGGACTTCATCATCAGACAAGACAATATTAGAAACTTAGATTTATGTAAGTCTTTGGTCCATCCTCATTGGTGTCACCTGATAAAACACTGACTCCTTGGGCTAAGCAATGGGATGGGTGTGATGGCCTTGGCAGGAGTTGGAATGAGAAGAGCTTTAGATCCCTCCCAACCCAAACCATTCTGTGATTCTGTGATACCAGGAGCAGCTGAATTCAGATTTGAGTCAGTTTTTCTTAGGAATGGATCTCAGATGGGCTTTGCTGGCATGTTTGCAGAAATCTAGGTAGGGATGTCTTTAAAAAGGGAAGCAAAAGAATGAGAACTAATTGGGAACAATTGCTTGAGCACGCTGCTCTATCCAGGGTAGCTGTAGCTGCAAGAGATTTGTTTGTTATTGTACAACAGTTTATTACAAAATCATCCTTCCTGTTACAAAACTATCCTACCCAGAATTATGACAAACTTATTCTAGATAACTTCGAGCAGACGTGCAAACTTCTCAGTAGGCTATTTCACAAAAAAAAATAAATCAGTATGGACTGGGAATTAAAGATGTTATCAGAAAGGAAATCATATCACAATATGTGATACTGCAGTGAACCATTGGATTATGTTAGCCCAGTAAATTATTCCAGCTGGGAAGTGATTAATAGAGCTCACAAATTTACAGATCAGCTACATCAGTGCTGGCTGGTCAGAGGGTGAGCTCTGACACCAGCTGCCACTGGGCAGGATGTAACTGATTCCCCCAGCAGTCAGATAATACAATAAAGATTTGAACTTGGTAACCTCTCTCCTTTTGGCACAGCTGCAGCCATTCCTCTTCCTGACTGCTCCAGGGAGATTTTATCCGTGCCCACACGTCTCACATTAAGTATTGGAAGTTATTGGATTAGAGCTGAGCAGTAGGAAAGGTCACACACAGAGTGGACTTCAGGCAGCTCAGGCTTTGTTGTGTGTCCACATCAGGGGGGATAATCAGATAATCACCCTGAGCGCTGCTTTGCCACTCATTTCTGTCCCAGCACTTTGCAGATATCTGTGCAGTGTTCCAGTGCTCTTGAGAAAGCATTTCAATGAGCCCTTTCTCTGGAGTTCACCTAATATTTCCATGCAGTTTTCCTTTGGGTGAAATATTCTGTGGCTGCAGAGGTTTTCTTGGAAAGCCAAAGGAGAAAGTAAATTTAATTTGACTGTTTCTTAGTTACCTGACCTTTCATATTCTGTGGCATTGGGATTTTCCAATAGTCTAGAATCTTAATTAGCTTCTTCTCTCATACTTCTCTTTTTTATTTCTCAATCCTCCTACAGTCCCTTCAGTTGCTTCCTGAGGACTGGAACTGAGATCCACAAAAAAGCCCCAAATCAAATGGGGGGAGTTCTTCAGATGGGATAACTCGTGGTGTCATTGTTGACTTGATTCCAGTCCAGTACTGAAGTTAAATGAAAAATACTGAAATCTCAGTATCATGATTTTTTTTCCATGTGCTTCCTTTCAAATTCTTCGATGGGCAGGGATGGCCTGTACACTTGTTTTCCATATTTATTATTATTATTATTATTATTATAGAAGCAGATCAAAAGGATGGGGGCTTCTATTTGTATCTTTGTGTGCATGATCACTTTTCATATACTCCACTTTCTGTTGTAGCTGGGACTTAAACTCTACAGAGGGTAAAATTCATTAATTTTTTACTTAACTGTGCCTTTTATCTTGCTGCTTTTCAGAAGCTCTTTGCTCCTTCCTGAGATAGTTTCTTCCTATGAAGCAGATTTTTTCCTTTTTTTAAGCATCTTAGAAATTAAACTCCAGCTCCAGCTCTAGACAGTTTTATTTCATATGCTAAACTGTCACAATCAAAGGCAGAATCTCTGCTGAACAGGTTTGGGAACATCTGGCTCTTTTCTTTTGACTTTTGAGGCTAATTATCTCAGAGCAGCTTGGGCTTGGTAAGTACGAAATTCAGCTGCAGTTTGGGAGAGTTTGGGGTTTGGTTTTGTTTTTCTCCCCCTCTGTAACTGTTTTCCCCACAGCCTTAAATCATGCTGAAATGGAAAGAGCACAAATATGTGCCCAGGGAGCAGCCCACATGTGCTGGCACTTGGAGACACCACCACAGGAATTTCTTGCTGCGTGTTACAAGAACCAGACAATCTGTGCAGAAACCAGGGATTGTGAGGGGCTTGGGGATTGGGAATTGGGAATAGCAATGGAAAAGCTGTTCTCGTGGAGAGATCTGCCACTGAGCTAGTCCACACAGCCCAGGGATAGGTGTTAAACCAGGGGTGGAAGCTGCTGGTGCTGTAGAAAGTGGTGATGGAGTTTAGCTGCTCCAGGGCTCTGCCCCGTGCTGGGCGGAGCATCCAGGGTGGTCCAGCATCCCTCACATCTTCCTTCTGCATCCATGGTGGCCAGGGGATCTTGGGAAAACCAGCTCTGACCCCTGCTCACTGTCTTTGGCTGTGTCACCAAGCCCAGATGTGTAAAGAGTTGTGACAGGGATCTCACCCTCTCTGGTTTTCACATCCTGTCCACAAAAATGGGGTCAAGGAGCTCCCTGACCAGAGGATTTCAAATCCTGTGCCACTGAGGCAGCACAGTTGGAGCTGTGGACAGTGAGGTACAAAAGGAGGTAGAAACAAATTTCTGTATTAAACTGGGGGTAGGATGCTGGGGTCTCCAGTTTCATCTGCTGTAATTTTTGTTTGGGGACCATTGCTTCGCTTTGGTTTATTTGGGTTTTTCTTGAGGATAGATGCTCTGCTTGGCAGCATTGCTCCCAGAAATTCAAAGGGAATGAACTGAAAATGTGTCAGCTGGGGAGAGACCAGACTTTTTTTTTTGTCCCCAAAAGAAGCAGAAGTGCTGAAGGAACTGAGAGTCTCCCTTTGTCATCTACAGAGAGTCCCACCCTTCCCCAGCATCAAACTCACACCCCAGCCTCTCCTTCTCCTCAGCTTTCTGTCTGCCAGGTAGTGTCTGACACAAATTCCCACACTGGGGAAGGAAAAAAAGGGAAATGACAGCAATGAATCACAGCAAACCAACCAATCTTTCCATCCAGCTTGGAAAAACCTGATGCAAGAAGCTGATGTTATTTCTGTTTTCAGACAGGAGTGCAGATGTGAAGGTGAGGAGCAGGTGAGAGGGAATTCACAGATGATGGGAAGGAAACCCTGGAGGAGGAAAGGATTTGCTGCCTGTGTGCAACCCAAATAATGTGGTAGATGGAGGGTCAGGCAGGACAGGGGGTTCCCAACTTCAGCAAGGTTTTCCAGAAATGAGTCCATGTCTTGGGCTCAGGCACATGCCAGACACACTCTAGGCAACACATATTTTCCTGCACTTCTTGATTTATATATCCCAAATTGTATCCTGGGAACCAGAAAAGGCTCCCTGCCATGGAAATAAAAATTACTAAATTCCAGTGAAGGAAGAACTTAGTCGAAAAGCCAGTTTTCTTTGTAAATGACAGATGGTGCTTGGTTGTAAAGGGTGAGGGGAATAATCCATTAAGGCAACTTCTCTTGAAGAATTCCATGTTTTAATTATGCAAATGCACTCAGACATCAGAGCATAGATACAAATCTACAGATTATATCTTTACTATTTTCCTAGTGTTCACCATTGTTCTGAAAAACATTACAAACCCTGAGTGAGAAGCCCTTTTCAGGAGTGCAGAGTTAGGCAGAATGAGAGGAGATCCACGCTCCTGGTGGGACCCAGCACATCAAGGCCTCGTGTTGCCTTCAGCTTGTCCATGGAATGTGCTCTCCTGGTGATGGATGGCACTGGAGCACACACACACGTCGAGTTTTTAACCCCAGGAAGTCCCTGGCAGCGTTGTGTGATGCCATCCACACCTTCTGAGTGGCTCTGGGGCGACTTCAGTGTTTTTAGTAAACTCAGAGTATTTTGGGGACTCATCAGGAGTCTCTAAGGCAAGGTCAGATGGCTTTGCCACCTTTCCAGAGGTGTGCAGTTCCCAGGCACTGTTCCCACCCTGGCAGCAGGAGTCACAGCTCCTCCATCCCCCCCTGTCCCCAGCTCCCTCCCCCAGGCTCCACAGGCATCCTGCAGCTTGCACAGCCCCTCATTCCCAGCTGGAATGTGCTTCCCTGGGGTCTGCATCAAAGCTTCCCACTCACCCACACAGCACACGTGGCTCTCCTGCTGCTCCTGCTGCCCAGGGAGCCCTGCTCCAGAGGCAGGGAAAGCTTCTGGAGGGGTTTGTCCATCAGGAATTTTGCTTTCCCATGGTCCCTTCCCCATTCCCTGCTGCGTCTCTGGACAGCCAAGCTCAGAGGAGGCTGGAGAACAACAGACAGGAGACCTGTGGGGTTTCAAAACACTTCAATGTCCACCCCAAAGGATGATCACTGGGGTGAAATGATTTCCAAAGTCTGGTGTCTCAAGTTAGAGGACTCTCAAAATTTGGGTGGAGGCCTCTAAGAGGACTCGAGCCAGTAAAAGAAATCACTGTTCACTGTATAAAAAATACAAATACCAATTTAACCCATGACCAAGCCCTTGAAACCCTGTGTGAAATACTTGAGATCTCATTGCCTGCTCCTTTCACCATTTCACCCCTTACAGTGCTAATTTCATAAACTCATCATCATCATCATTGCCACAGGGGATCTGCTTAGCAAAGCAATGCCCTGTCACTGTTTGCCCCTTGAAACTGCCCCAAATTTTCCACAAAAAGTCGAGGAGAGCAGTAAAAGTGGGCACTGGTCCTTCAGAGCTGCAGGGTGAGGGTAAAGGAAAATCAGCTCAGTGGTTCCTGTGCTGCAGCTGAAGCCTGGGGCTTACCCAGCTCAGCTACTCAGGTATCACAGAGAAATCAGGAGATTAAAGACCAAGAAAGAAATGGTAATTTTCTCTAAAAATCATCTGGGGGATAACCAGAAGAATTATCTGAGTGGAAGGGTAGGATAAGATCAAATGGGTATGTACATATATATATATTTTATATATATATATGTGCCCTGAATACATTTGAGTGTGGAATTAGAAGGTCTCTAATCACTACACTGAATTTTAGAAACCCTCCATCAAGCACAGTGCTGGGAGAAGGAACCTAAGCTGTTTTAAGATGAATCTTGGCAGCTTTCTGGGTGGGATCTGGTAACAGAACAGAAGGAATCCTAAATTAGAAGTTAAAGGTTTTGAAAGATGGTTTTGCCCACAGGGAGATGAAAGGATATTTGCTGAGTAGTTGTCAATGAATTTTGATTGAACCCTATCTAGGCTATGAAATAATTCTGCTCTGAGCTCTGGCTGCTTGAAAGACCACGAGAACCTTTGGATTGGAGGGGATTTTCTTGTGTTCCTACAAATCAGCAGGGGCTGCTCCCACTCTGAGCTGGGATATTTGAAGAGTTGTGATGCCACCCTGACAATCACAGGAGCACCTCACACCTCACTTCCTACCCATTGCTGGAGCCTGGCCCTGTCCCCTTCCTTTGGCACCTTGGGATTTTAGTGGATTTAAGGCTTTTTCCTACTGATCATTCAGATTTATTTCACAGGGCCTTAAAATGCTCATAGAAAGTGCAATCTCCAGTTCCTCTACATTCCACTCCAAGAGAAATTCCTTCCAGCAGACTGGCTAATGAAAGACAAATTTTATTTAATGAGACCAATTTTATGATGCATTTTATTTAAAAGAGCCCCTCGTTTTTAGTTGGCATCCACCATTTACTGTTACACTGATCTTGCAAGAAATCAGCAGAGTTTGCAGGACCTCAGAATTTTAATTGTCTTTTTTTCTATAGTCAGGACTATGCCATGAGGTTGAAAATCCAGGAGCAAAAGATACAAAGAAAATGAAGGAATATTACATAAAATAAGATAAAATAGAATAAAATAAAGGAAGATAAAATGGAATCAAATAAAAGAAGATAAAATGGAATAAAATAAAAAAGTAAAATAAAATAATAGCATAAAATAAAAGAAGATAAAATGGAATAAAATAAAATTTTAAAAATAAAACAAAATATAAGAAAATAACATAAAATAAAATATAATAACATAACATAAAATAAAATAATAACAAAATGAAATAAAATAACATAAAATAACATAAAATAACATAAAATTAAATACAATACAATAAAATATAAAACATAAAATTAAATACAGTAAAATATAAAATATAAAATACAATAAAATAAAATATAAAATATAAAATATAAAATATAAAATATAAAATATAAAAATATAATAAAATAAAATAAAATAAAATAAAATAAAATAAAATAAAATTTAAAAAAACCCAGCAGATATTTTAGCCATTATTTGCTCTTTTTCCTTTGGAGCTATAAGTCTCTGCAAAGCTGAACCATCATGCTAATAAGTTTCTGGGAGTGGACTTGGCAAATCTGACATGAAAAAGGCTGCAGGATCATTTGCCTACCAAAAGGAAAAAAAAAAAAAACTATTCAAAAAGAGTGCTTAAAATAATTTGTTTTTTAAAAAAGCCACAGGAAAGTCAGACCTGCCCTCAATGAGGTTTGACTGAAATCTATTTATGGAATTTCCATAAGACTTTTGTTCGGGTTGGTGAAATTTCATGGCAGGGAGTGACTGCTCCTTTCAGATTCCAGCCTCCTTAACAACCCCAAGTTATTAAACTTTCAGAAAGAACAGCCTTTCACTTATTTTTACAGCTTGCACTCTTCGAGCTTGACAAAGATGAAACCATAATGAAAATTACAAACCGAGGGTATGAAACTCACTGACATCACTGAACCGTTATATTTTTATAAGATAAAATATAATTGGGACATTTCTTCTTTTCCAGGATCTCAAATTGCCCACAGATTTTTTTTTAATTTTTTTTTGGTTAAATATAAAAGTAAATTAAGTTGTACCTTGAGTAAAAAAGCATTTGGCTGTGAGACAGAACATGGTCAATGTTAGGAGATCAACATTTAAGTTAATTATCCTGCCATTGAAAAAAACTTCTTTTCAAAACCCAGTATGGAAAGAACTGACCTTGAGGAGCATCAAAGGAATGAGGAAAATATGAAAATAATTAAAATTTTTATGTGCATAATTGGGAATTTTGCATTCTTCTGCTTTAATCTGTATTTAATCCATTTACACCGAAAGGCTCCTTCGTGTGTTCTTCCTGCCAACTTCAATCTCTTAATGCAACTCCTACAACTGTTCCACTGCTTTTATTTCAGGGCCATCTGACACCCAGTGATGTGAGCCCTTCAGGATTTATAGGTGTCTTCCTAGAAGCCTTCAGAAATGTGCATTTTTTGGGTAAAGCATTAAACAGTTGTCACTTCCACTTCCAATAAAACGATTTGTGCTTCCAGAGTGTATTTCAATTTTCACAACAGAGGCTTATTTTGGCTCTTGAGTTTTGAATACAACATGCCAGAAACCCTGTGTTTTCATAATACTAATTAAAAAAAAACATACATTTTAAACATTTTTCAGCAACCGAGTGTGAAATGTTGAAGGAATCTGTTAACATATTGATTGCTTTGAGCAGTGCTTTAAATTAGCTTTCTGTTCCTCTCCATATGGTTTTCCATTAAATTTAAATAAATTAAAGTTCAATTATCTGGAAGAGAGGTACAGAGTCCTCCCCAGGTTGATGGATGAGTTACCACTCAACCCTCCCTGTCAGGAATTCATCCTTTGGGTATTGTGGACCTTACACTTCCTCTTTCAGGCAAGATTTCAGCACAGGTGCCAAGCACACTTTCAGAAATAGCCCTGCAACTGGAAATTTCTTTCTCTCTGCACTATTATGTGAGTCATGCCTGGGAGAGAGAGAAAAAAAAATTAAAAAATGAAAAACCAAACCCAGAAGTTCATCAGCTGGAGAGGCTCCGTGTTGGCAGCCACGACAGGTTCCAGCCTGCAGGGATGCAGCAGACATAAACAGGAGGATATGGCACAGATGGCGTCTTTCATTCTGAGAAATAAAAAAAATAAAATAAAATTTAGCTTGTATCTGCCTGTTGCATGCTCAGCATGCAGAGGAGGGGGAAGAAGAGAGAACAGCATCTTAACTATTCACACAGTTGGGCCAAAACCAATTTATTCCTGTCCAGTGGAGGTTTGGGGTGGATCAGAGAATCCCAGAATGGTTTGGATTGGAAAGGACCTTAAAGATCACCCCATGGGCAGGGACACCTCCCACTGTCCCAGGCTGCTCCAAGCCCTGTCCAACCTGGTCTTGGGCACTGCCAGGGATCCAGGGGCAGCCACAGCTTCTCTGGGCACCCTGTGCCAGGGTCTGCCCACCCTCATCGCCAAAAATTTCCTCCTATCTAACTTAAATCAATCCTTTTTTAGGTTAAAAAGTGGAAGTATATTCACTTAAAAGGAAAATAGAAGTGTATAAAGAGAAAGTGTTTTGCAAGCACTCCAGGACATCTGGAGGACACAGAGTGAGCTTGGGACATTCTCTTTCAAAATTTGATCTTTCAAAACACTTCTTTGCCCCATGTCCTTCCCCACCCCTCCAGCTCCAGCCCACAGCAGAACCACCCTGGCACCAGCCCCAGGGAATTGTGAGGAGCTGTTTGAGCTCATGGGGAAAGACACAAACACCACTGGAGATCTGCTGCTCTCATTCTTATTTTCTGTCTTATGCAGGAGAGAATAAAACATCCATCTTGGAGCTTCTGTCAGTAGCAGAGATGATCCCAGAAGGCAAAACCTCCTCATTATAGTCTCTGCCTCAAAAGTCTCATTTACCTCAGATGAAACTGCAGCTGTGAAGGGCATTATCAGAACCAAGAATAACTCAATGGAAACGTGAACTGTGAGGAACACTGCCCTGAGGAGCTGGGGAACAAGCCCTGTTTGCAGCAGACTGGGCACCTCGGGTGGTGGTGAGCCCTGAGACTGCTGGAGTGGCTACTGGGACATACTGGGAGGGAGCTGGGACATGCTGGGATGGAGCTGGGACATGGTGAGATGGAGCTGGGACATGCTGGGATGGAGCTGCGACATGCTGGGAGGGAGCTGGGACATGCTGGGATGGAGCTGGGACATGCTGGGATGGAACTGGGACATGCTGGGATGGAGCTGGACCATGCTGGGATGGAGCTGGGACATGCTGGGATGGAACTGGGACATGCTGGGATGGAGCTGGACCATGCTGGGAGGGAGCTGGGACATGCTGGGAGGGAGCTGGGCCACGCTGCCTGCTGTGTGTAATAGGAAGGGGCGAGCTAGAAGGGCTTGGCTGTCTTTTGCAATTATCAGAAAGCCACAAAAATAGCAGCAAAACAGGCGTGGCAGTAATTTTCCCTTAGTGGTTACCTCTATGGTATAGCTCTGTGGTTATATAGGATAAAAAGGAGAAAATGGGATTTTTACACACTCTTGTGTGTCTGTGGCACGTTGGGAGTGAGCGAGGAACATTCTCCCTGCACAGAGATATTGCAGATACAGACACATCTCTACTGCTCACATCTGGCCAGTCACTTCATTTTTTACAAATCCCAGTGTGCCAAGCCTCTGTATGAACAAAGTGACATTTTTAAGGGCACAAAGAGGTGCAGTCACCTCGCCCCCACACTCGTGAAATGCCCATTTCCCTCTTCCCTCTGCCTAAATTGGGACCCTCTAAAACTCCCCTCACCTCCACCTCCTCCAGCCTCACCTCCAGTGGCCCCAGCCTGGTTGTTCCTTTCACTGAGCGTGCCATTCATCCCCACCAGCCCCTGACCAGTTTTACTGTGTGAAAAAATCCACGAAATGACTGAATTATTTGTTCCCAAACAACTCGCTGTGCAATCGCTGCCTTGACAGGAGCCCTCGGTGCCTTGCAATTTGCTCTGCACACGTGGCAGCTCCCAGGGAGCCCCCAGCACACAGGGGGCAGGGAACAAAACACCCTTTTTAGTGAGCCTTGGCATGTTCCCCCCCAAAAAAAAAACCATGGAGGCTCTTGTCTATTGTGTCAGGGCTCTGGAGTTGAGTAAGAGGGGAATTATTCATAGTAATGGCCCTATCCAGTTGATGCTCTCCATTTTTTTTTTTTTTTTTAATTCCCAGAGTATGCATTTGTTTGAAGAGATAAGACAATCAGAGAGTTTTAAACTGGCTTTTATAGGACTATTAAATTTCCCCACAGCGCCATAAAAATTAATAAAATCAACTGCTGCTATTCTAACAAAAAATAAACAGACCTGGTATTAAGGGGGTTTTTTTATTCAAGGTTCTGTTGCTGCTGCTGTTTCTGTGCCAACAGGTACAAATGGGTTTTGTTCCTTGGGATTTATCTCATTGCAGGGACAGGGGAAAATTAGATAAATGACACTCAGCTTGGCCAAAACAGGGCTTTTGTCTGTGGCACAATTGCTTCTGTGGAAGGTGTCCTTGCTGGTGGCAATGGGTGGAACAAGATGAGTTTTAAGGTCCCTTCCTAACCAAAACATTCTGGGATTTTGTGATAGCCCATCATGGTTATAAGTTGTGAAGGGAATTTATCCAGCTGGGATCCATGAGATCTTAATGTCAAAGAATTTTTCTTCAGCTGGGTTCACTGCCGTTTCTCAAATATTTCTATTCTCTGCTTCTCCTGTGCCACGCAGCTCTGTTTAAATTGGGTGGATGGCTGTGTGGAGATGGATGCTGCTCTTCTTGTGTACTCCTGAAAATGAAATTTTCCATTCCTGTAATGTAGTGCTTAAAACCTAACTCAGTCGCACAAAAACAGCTCCGAGGTAGGAGCTGTCTAAATCATGCCTTGAAAATTCCCCATTACATTAGTGGGGGAAAAAATCCTGCCACGTTACCTCTCTCAAGCTGCTTTAATCACTTTAAATCACTTTAAATGACTGTTATCAGTCATTTCATTTCCCTTCTTCCACTGAAATCTTACTGCTTTCCACTTCTGAGATGTTTTCAACCTGTGCTTGGAACAGAACTTACTCCCTCCAGTGTAATTTTCATTTTAACCTTCCCTCAATGGCCTAGAAATAATGGATTGCTAAGGTTGCTTTAATAGATTGGAAATTTAAACCTTGTAGAGATAACCACCTGGAAGACGTGACAACTCAATGGTAAGGCAAAGAATAACAAACCTTAAAAGTTACTGAACTAAGACTTTATGTTTTAAGACTGCTGAAATGCTGGGCATTGTTATGGCTCTGTAATTAAGTAACATTCCCTGGTGTTATGGTTCCACTGCTATTCAAAATCCTCTGCTCTGGAATTGCTTTCTTTAGTGGTAACTCGGAGGGAAGTGATTACTGATGGAGGAAACAAATATTTTTGATATTCCCCTGTTGTCTTTTCAATGGTCTTTTCTTCCCTGTGGTCCTCTTAAAGCACTTGGGTTCTCTCTCCATGAAATTCTGGACACTGGAGGAGCTTTCAGCTGAATTCTCCAGGTTAATGATGTGCCTTCATCATTTGGGTGATGAATGTAAACCATGGCAACCTGGT
This sequence comes from Eopsaltria australis, assembly GCA_034509425.1. Classification (NCBI taxonomy): domain Eukaryota; kingdom Metazoa; phylum Chordata; class Aves; order Passeriformes; family Petroicidae; genus Eopsaltria; species Eopsaltria australis. The sequence continues at coordinate 1,725,144 of JAVTVJ010010685.1, forward strand.
TAAAAATCCTGGCAGTTTAGGGAACAACTGGAAAGTTTTTGTGAATGGTGGAAGCAATGGGGTTTTCTTGCCTTTGTGGTATCCAAAAGTCTGGGTTTTATGGAAAGTTTTCTAGAGAATTGCCGATTTTAATTCTTAACATGAATTATAGGATTTTAGGAAGCTGATTTTCATAGAATCAAAGAATGGTTTGGGTTGGAAGGGACATTAAATCCCATCCAGTGCCACCCCTGCCATGGTCAGGGACACCTTCCACTATCCCAGGTTGCTCCAACCCCATCCAACCTGGCCTTGAACATGGGATGGGACATCCACAGCCTCTCTGAGCAACCCAATGGACTTCCAAAGGGATCTTTGTGGTGCAAAATGCCTTCCAAAAATACTTGGTAATTTCAGGACTTGTGCTGAAACCTCGTGGTGCTCAAACATTCCCTCAGCGTGTGATTTTCACTGCTTCAAACAACAGCTACAAAGGCCCAGCAACAGCTTCCAGCACTCAGCACATAAATACAGAGTATTTATCTCCAAACCATTCATTTTTAGCCTGCTTTTCTCAGATTCTAGTGGGGAGATGCTGCATTGTGCTCCCTGTGCTTTCCTTATTTATCAGGCCTGGAATCACAGAAAATATCACTCCATTCAGTTTGTGTCCTCCTCCCATGTAAATGCTTCAGCATAAATGTACTGGAGTTTCTCTCAGTTTCCATGTGATATCTGTGACAAACTCTTTCCAAGACTTCTCATCTCCATCAGCACTTTTCAAATGTCACTTTCCAACTCAGCTAGACAGCATTGGGCTAAAGAGAATCAAAGAGAGAAGTACACTTTATTTTAAATATATTTGCTTCACGTTGCTCAAGAATCTACAGCTCTGAGGTCAGTAGTGACTGTTTCTTCCAAACTTCCCCCCAGACACAAGATTAACAAACAATATTGCACTAATTAGTCTCAAAGGAACTACCTGGGAAGCACAAACCAGTTGTGCACAGCTTTTAAAGCAATCACACTCATACCAGAGCTGTTGTTTGTCAGGGCGTGTTCCCACTTTCCCAGCACTCTTCTCCACAGACCTCAAGTGCAAAAAAAATGTTCTCACTGCCATAATTGTTAATTTTGCACACAAAAAGAAACCTATGTGAGGTTTTTTTTTTTTTCCTGACCCTGGAAGAGACAGCAACCAGTGTAGGATGACTGGGAGCTGGGGCTTCCCAATCCCACTGGGATCCCATGCCATGGGTGCTTCCCAGGATTGCTGAGCAGCTGCAGGGCTCACCCACGCAGGTGGGGATACAGCAGCTCCCCAGAAAATATTTGGGATGACTCAAAGCAGCTTCCAAAACAGCTTCTGCACTGTGGGTTGACCTCGTCAGAAATAAACTTGGACTGAGTGAGTTATGGATGTGCCACGTGGCATTAACTCACCACAGATGTGACAGCAGCATGGGGATTTTGCAGTGAGCTTTCTGCTCTCTGGACATTCTGAAGTTAATTAAAATGTCACTGAGATATTAATAGTGTGAATCACTCTTCTTTTTTTTTGAAGGGAGTTTCAGTTTGGAGGGCTCAAATCCTTCCTTTTGCTACTGGATCCTGTTTGGGATCAGAGCTCACCAGACCCGAGGGCTGCTGTGGTGCATCCAGGCACATCCAACACCCAGTCCTTGTGCCAACCCATCTTCTAGGCTGAGGAAGAGCTGCCAATGCTTCTGGTGGTGGAGAAATGCTCCCCAGTTGTAAATCACACAATCCCAGCCATCGGCGCAGACAGACACGATGACATCTGCCTGACAAATCCAACACGCCGGGTATCTCCTGCTTGACAACTTCACAAATCCTTTAGCAGCCTGTGATAATGGAAGGCTGTCAGTCAAAACTCTCCTACGTCTCTCACTCACATCAAATACTTGACTTTATCATAAATAATGGGGAGTTAATTATGGCTGTGATGTGAGCTGCTCCAGAGTTGCCCCAGAAATGTCACAGTTATTAAATTGATTGCCCTGGCTTGCCTCTACTCCTTACAACATTTATTTTAACCTGGTCCTTAGCACACAAAAATCTACCAGCAGTGTAAATAGACTCTCTAGCAAGTAAATTCTAGTTCAAGTAAGAAAAAATGATGTCTTGGAGCAGGATCCACCCACGCTCTGGGTTGATCTTGAAATGTCATTCTCATCAAGTTCTGGCACACGATGCAAATCCCGGTACGATAGTTGCAGGATATCAGGCAGCAAGGCTACACAAACATTGGCAGGACTTCTCTTTTTCCTTCCACTGTGTTTGCCTCAGACAGAAAACTCGATGCCTCTGAGTCTGCAGTGGAATATTGGAAATGTGGAGAAGGTAACAGAGCCTCCCATTGCAGCCAGGGCAGAGAGGTGGGAGGGTTTCCTCTCTCATCTCCACTCTCCTGCTTCCTCCTCTGCTCCAGGGAATGCTGACCTGCTGTTTGAAGGAGTCACAGGGGTCCAGGATCAGAGGAATGTGCATCACCCAGTGATGTCAGCCCCTCTGGGGATGAGCTGTGCTCCCTCTAAACACACCATGAACCCGGGCAGTGGAGGCAAGAGAGCAAAACTCAGGCTGTAGCTGGACCAGTGAACTTGTGGACTCACTGGGAGACCTGACATTAATCCCCACTGTGCATCTGCTGGCCCCTTTTGAGAAGTGCTGCTGTGTTGCTCAGCTTGGGCTGACTCCAGCAATGCCCAGAGGAACCCTGCAATGCTCTGGGTGATCACAACATTCCATCACCACGATGTCATTTTAGGGGGGTAGAACTGGCTGATCTTTGAGGTTCTTTCCAACCCAAGCCTTTCTCTGATTTTTCAAGAAGCAAGATTTTCTGTTGAGAAAACAGCCCTGTTTGCATTTGAGAGGGCTGGCAGCAGTGGAGCTATTGATCTTCCTTCCCTAAATACGTTGTTCTTGTGATTTAAATGAAATATGTGAACTGCATTTGAAAGATTTCTCTGCTTCTACAGTGTGTCAAAGCTTGCCCTCGTGTATCAGTGGATATTAAATCATCATATTCTCATTTATATGTAAACTCCAAGGTGCTGATGAAGTCAAGTACTGTTATGTGTGTGTGTCTGAGGATCTAATTTTATGTTGTGTATTATTTTATAGTTATCAGGCTGGGCTCTGCTGGTTTGATTCTACTGCCTTTAGAGAGCAGTCAAGGAAGAATGGATTTTGCAGTTGTTTGATGGGTGGAATTAAAAGGTCCTGCCCAAACCAAAACTGCATATGGGCTATTTGTAAACATGTTGCCTTGTTTACTTCCAATAACAATGCAGCCTGTTTTTTTACACAGGAAATTCTTTCAGAGCAAAAACCAACACACATTTTTGTTGAAATGTTGGGTTTGAAATGTGCTGAGCTTTGTTTCCAAACAAGAAAATCTGTAGGTAATTTGATTTAAAATTAGCAAGCAATAAACCTGGTTTTTTTGATCAGAACTATTTTTGCGTGGGTGATCCTGCCACGCAAACAAGCAGGGATTTGTTCTCAAGTCTGTTCTTGCAGGGGCAGCAAACACCCATCCCACTCACAGCGGTGAGACAAATCAGCTGAAGACCTGAGAAATGCAACCTTTTCCCATCATTTGGTGGTTCAGAAAACCTGGGAAGTTTTGTTTCTCTGTCCAGAGGCAGAAAGCAGAGCTCCCACAGGTGCCACGACACAGGGCAGTGCCAGGGGGGACCCTCCACACCTGGATTTGCTTGTGGGTGCACACTAAATATGAGGCACATCCCTGACAAAACACTTCGTACCCACAAAAAACAGCAAAGAGAGGAGGAAAACTTTCGGCTGATATGGAAATCAGAGATTCATCTTTTCGCCACTGATTTTTTCCTAATTTTATACTGCAGGGCTGCAGATTTTCTGCCAACCTTTCTTCTTGTCAGTGTCTTTGGGGTGGAATTAGTGCCAGGTACACAGGGTGGAACTGATCCACAAAGGTGAAAACTGCTGGGTGCCACAAAGGTGAAAACTGCTGGGTGTCTTCACAGATCAAGTCCCCAAAATCTCTGTGTTTTGGTTTAAAGCTCTACAAAACTCTTTATGGGTGCATTTTATGACCTGGAGAAGAATTTGTGAGTGCAGAATTAACAGCTCTTGCACTTCATTTGTCAGAGGGGCAGATGCAGCTTCACCATCAGTGCTCGATGTCACAACTTCAGGGGCCAGGCCAGGAGCTGCTGGTGATTTATGTCCCTGGGGCTGCCTCAAGCAATAAGATTTGGATGGCTCCCAGCACCTGCGTGGGTGAGGAGTCAGGGATTGAGGAGATTCTTTCCCTGCCTACACGGGTTTAAAGTTGGAAGGGTAATTTTGCGATACCTGCCACATTCCGGTGGTGGATTTTTATATAATCTCATTTTTCAACCAAGATGGAAAGCCTTCCCCTTCAGATAAATCCACTTCAGTTAAGTAAAGCTGGGAGCCTTTCTCTTCTGCCTGATTTTAATACCTCTAATTTATCAGTTGCAGATTTGTATCTAAGTCCCACTGTAGCTACGGTCCAGACAAAATTTAAATGTTGAAAACTTCCTGCACGCTGTCTTTCAAAAGAACAGACTTTAGCTTAGAAGATTTGGGGTTTGGATGTTTAAAGAATGACATAAATCACGATTCTTTGTTATTTTGAAGACAACATGTCTGGCTTGTGGAGACTCCCACCTCCTTCTCGGTTGCTTGCTTTGGGACAGCCGGAGGATGTGAGCGCAAAGTGAGTGTGAAAAACATGCTCAATCCTTTTTGTCTTCTTGGTGAATCATTCCAGCCTCCTTGTCTCCATTCCTGCATCCCAGAAAAATTGGGGAAGGCTGGGTTCCAAGCAGCAGCCAGTGCTGGCAGTGGCAGGAGCAGGCAGGCAAGCCCAGCATGCCCAGGGTCGTGTGTGTGTCAGGTTAGGGAATGGGACCTGCTGAAATAGAGCACAGGGAAAAGATCTTGAGAGCTCAGAGCAAGGGCTGGGATTCCCCTTCCAGAAGTGGTTAGCAAAGAAAATGTAATTGCAAGTTGAAACCCTCTTGGTTTTGCTGCTGTTTATAGCAGCCTCAGTTCTGGATGTTTGTTTTGAGATGCTGTCCCTGTGGCAGGGAACGATTAATCCATCCCAGTTGCTGTGGAGAAGGAGCTGTTGTCAAAGCCAGAAATGCTGTGCAATGCCCACAGGCCCTCTGGAGTTGTTGGAGAAACATCTCCAGCACCAGCCAAGGCAGTTATCACACCCTGTTCATAGTTATCCTACCCATGTTCATCTCTTTCCACAGAATCTCAGAATCATGGAGTAGTTTGGGTTGGAAGGGACATGAAATCCCACCCAGTTCCAACCTTCCTTTACACCAGATCCCCCAGAGCCCCAGGGGCTTTCATTCTTGATGGGTTTTTGGGATCTCTGAGTGCATAAATATTCTACCTCAGCCTCCAGAGCCTCGTGTGCTCCTTCCACAGCACTTCCCATGGCTGTGGATGCCTCCTGCCAGAGCATTCCTGGAGCCCCTGTGTGATCCTGGAAAGGACTGTGCTCTCTGCTATTCCTGCAGATTTTGTGCATGTGGCTCTAAAACTCTCTGCAAAGCTTTAATTACAGGAAAATATGGTGTTTTTTAAATAGATTGTCCCAGAGGAAAATAGAGCTGACAAGTTATTTTCCTTGTCTGGTGGTCTAGAGCTGCTTGTCACACACAGATGTGTGCAGCAGATCCAGCACCAACACTTACAGAATAACCTCTATTAGGATTTCAGGCTTCATCTTCTGCTTTGTTGCACAGGAAACTCGAGCCCAGGTTGATTTTTGGAGCTGGTTGTTGCTGAAACAATTCACCACCTCGAGCTCAGCCATGCCAGTGGCTGACAAAAGCAGTGGTGCAGGTGGCTCCTGGTGGTGCCACAGGGGTGGCACTGCAGAGCTACAGATTTTCTGCCAACCTTTCTTTCTTCCAGTGTCTTTGGGATGGAATTAGTGCCTGGTACACAGGGTGGGAAGTGAGCCACAAAGGTGAAAGCTGCTGGGGATCCTCACAGATCAAATCTCCAAAATCTCTCTGTGTTTTGGTTTAACGCTCTACAAAACTCTGTGTGGGTGCATTTTATGACCTGGAGAAGGATATGTGAGTGCAGAATTAACAGCTCTTGCACTTTATCTGTCAGAGGGCAAGGCTGGGAGCACCTGGGTGGGAGCACTCCTGCCTCCACCTGAGATGAGGCAGTGCCAGGGATTTCACAGCCTCTGGAGGGATTTAAAAGATGGGGATGTGAGGACAGGGGCTGGCAGTGGCCTTGGCAGACCCAGAGGTCTTTCCCAACCTAAACAATTCTGTGATTGTGCACAGACTTTTCAGAACTCTCACCACACTGAATGATGTTGTGAATGTCTGTGGGAAGCAGCTCTCTTGTTCATGCACCCTTCAGTGGTTTTTATGCCAAAAAAGTGCTTTCTGCTGCTCCTGAACAATTCTTTGCACAGCACATTACATCTCCTGTACCCCACCTTGGGCACTCTCAGCCCAAGCTATCCCTCACCTTAATTCTCCTCAGTCAGCACCAAGCCCAGGTGTTGTATCACACAAAACTTTTGCTTTATTTCTCTCCTTTTCAACCTTTCTGAAGCTCCCAGCTCATTCAAAAGGCATTATTTTTAGGTATGAAAATGACACACCTGTAAATGCTGTTAGAAAGGCTACTCCTGGTGTTTAGTATTATGCCTTTGAATCTGCCTCCCAGTACCAGATTCCCTCAGCTGAACCATTCCCCAGCTTCTTCTTCAGGGTAGCTCCACAACCTGAAGCTTTTTTTTCTAAAGGCTGATTTCTCTCCTGGTTTATTTTGTTGACATCTGATAGCATTTCCTCCCTTGCTAATGAGATTCTTTGACTCAGTCCACTCGTGCTGCAGCAATCCCAGGTAAAAAACAAACAAAAACCAACAAAACAAAACAAAACAAAACAAAACAAAACAAAACAAAACCAGCCAAGAAAAATTAAACCGTTTGGGAAAACTGTGGGTGAATTACATAATTCTGAAGCAAATTCACCTCCTGAGCCCTGCCCCTTGGCTGTGTGCTCAGGGATGAGCTGACACAGGAGGTGCATCTCTCCACTGAAGTGCGTGGCTGCTCCTCCACCCAGCCTCAAACAGAAATCCCACTTTTCCCTCAAACAACTCAAATCTGTGTCTGCTGCTTTGGCACTGACTCTCATTTGTTCTCCCAGCTTTCTGGAGACTAGGGAGGGCTGGGAGCTGTGCTCACCCCCAAGCAGGGCTCCACATTTCTGAGTTCATCAGCAACCCCTGAACTTTCCCACGTGAGACTTCCAAACCTTCCCCTCTCCCTTCATCAGCTCTCCTTCTGCAGAGGGAATCAGTTGACTACAAATGGAATAAAACAAAAAATTAAGTCACTTTCAGGTTACTCATAGAAACAAAGTTGAGAAATGACAAGTTACTTGAGGGAATTTGTCAAATAGGAAAAATCTTCCTGTTTTCTCAGCTCTCTGACATCACTGGGAGCTGGGATCTTGCATCCCTAATTGGCCATAACTTTTCCTTCTTGTAGAAAATGGGGTATTTAATGTAATGCTCATTTTTTTTCCCCTGAAAGTCTTCTTAGGGACATAGAAATGGATGTTAATGTATGCAAGTCCATTACTGAGTATGGTAATGAAGAAGTCGTGGCCAATGGTGAAGCTTAAATTAAGCACGCTTCAGAAAACAAACACAACTCCTCCAGAATTCCTATTCAACATTCGTAATGGAATAAAACTCCTAATAAAATGTTTTCCCCGAGAAGTAATAAATTCTGGAAACATGACTGTATTTACTTAGACCTTTTGTAATGAAAACGTTGTTCTCAGGCAGGAAAACTGCTCTTTATGGGGAACCTCAGTAAATACAATTATGCAACTGTTTTCCTGAGGCTTTTACAAACCTGTGCTGCTACAAATGCTCAGCAGAGCAGTCCAGCAGTGTGTGTGGAACTCAGAGAAAACATTTCTCAAGCATTGAAAACACATATGTACTTTTCTCTTTCTGTATCTCATTTATATAATTAAAAACTCCTCCAAAGCCTCAGCAGAGATCTGAAAAAAACCTGATTCATTTTTCACCAGGAGCGAGTTTGTTCATGCCATAAATCATCTGAAATGAAATGTAACAAATCTCCACTTGCAACTTCTTGAGAAACGCTTTTTCTGAAAAGCATTAAAAATTCAAATGCCATTTTTATTTTATTTATTTATTTGTTTGGTTTTTTTTTGGAGGGGGGGGAAGGGAAATAAATGGATTTAAATTTATGGTTTAATCTAGGGAAAATGTATCAAGTATCATTAGGATTGATTTTTTTTTAAGTAGATGCTGACCACCTAAATGTTGTTGCCTCTGGAATTAAGAGGGAGCTCACCCACAGCCAGAGCTGATGTGAGAGGTTTCACTGGTGTGTGTTGGAGTCACACTCAGAGAAAAATGCTCACCACTGAATATCAGTGAGATTTTACTCCTGTTTTTACACCCCCGGGGTGTTTCAGGAGGCTCAGAAGGCACAAACCACCCCAACCCACCCTCCCAAGGATGCTTGCTGCCTCTCCAAGCAGCGCTGATTTTGCTCAGGGAAATGCCAACCTGTCCGTGTTTTTTGGGATAACGGGAGCCCTCCCAGTGCTCCCAGTGCTGATTCCCTGCTGAGCCCTGGCCAGGGATGCCGAGCAGCACTCACAGAGCTGACAGCTCTGCCTCAAGCCAAGTCTGGGGCTGCTCTGCATTGCCAGCACTGTGCAAAGCAGCTGGAGAGCAGCGGCACCTTTGATCCCAAACTAGAGAGGAAATCCTGATTATTGAGCTGCTGTGATCCCAGCCCATCAGATACTGATTCACATGCAGGAGAAAGCACCTCTCAAGGAGGCTCTGCCCTTCCTCCTCCAGCACAGAATGAGTTTCAGAGGAATCAAAGCTCAAAAGTTGCATTTGCACAGCGAATAAAAGGAGCAGCCCCCTTGGCTGTCCTGTCAGCTCCAAAGGCTTGGCAGGATTTGTCACTGCATCCCTGAGCTCCAGGTCACAAAAGCAGGGGATCAAAGCTCAGGCAATCTGGGAATGCATCAATCAGGACTCCCAGAGTGGGGTTTCGAGGGGCTCTGAGGCTGTGAGAGCCAAGGAGAGGCACTGGAGCCCCCCTGCACTCCTTACTGGAGTGAAAAAAAATTTCTCCCATCCCTCTGGGAGCTCTGGGTGGAGCTGCTGTCACCTGTCCCATGGTTGCAATCCATTCAAGCCCCAAAACACTTTTTAAAATGAGGATAAACAACATGGCAAATGACATCTCTGTACGATATGCTGTTTGTGTTTCCTCTTGTAAGTTTGTGCTTCACCACATCATAAAAAAATATATAAAAATGAGGGGAAAGAGTTATTTGGGTTTTGTGGGTTTTGGATAGGTAAATTTTAAGATATTACACAAACATGAAATCATTTTGTTTGGGTTTTCTAGAGCAAAACCGAAGCCAAACGAAGATAAATCAAAAGCAAACGCTTTCTGGGGCGAAGATGGACTGGAATGGTGAAACACTGTGTAACTCCTGTTCAAACCTTGGCTCACAACGTGGTTTCCACGTTTTATACCTCTACTTGCACCTCTGAGAGTTAATTGGTTTCCTAACAATATTCAAAGAGGAAGTTTCAGCTCCTAAGGCAATTTGGAATAAGTTTGGCCAAAAGTAAATGCATTACTTAAGGATGATGCTTTTACCCTGGAAACAAAACACCTTTATTTCTCTCCCAAATACCTAATTATCCAGGTGGTGACAATGCCAGACTAGAAAATTACCTCTAAATATGTTGGGAGATCCATCAGTTAAAGCAGTGTAATGGAAATCTTTTATAAAGCACACTCTAGATCATCTGCATTCACAAAGACAAGAGGCTCATTTCCTTTCCCCTAACTCTGTAATTTCTCATATTTCATTAAGCTTTAATCAGGAGACTTAAGTCTTATTCTATCCCAAATTAGTTTTAAGCAGAATATGAAGTACAAGTTGTGCTATTTTATAATATCTTATACACCCTCAATCCTGCTGAGGAATGGACTGAAGGAATTATTGCATTTCCTTCTCACCTGGCCTAAAAAAAAGCAAAGGCCCAAGGAGAGCCTCAGGCTGGAGTCACCCAAGTGCAAAGCAGCCAGGGCAACTCTCAGCATCAAAATGCAGATTTTTTTCTGTCTCTAACACGTGATCACTCAAAGAATCCCAAAAGCCCTCACTGATTTTGAAAGATTATCACAAATCAGGCTTTAAATTTTAATATTTTTAATTAATACTCCAAGGAAGGGAGGGAATTTAATGGGCACCAGGGAGAAAACAGGCGTCATTTGGAAATGTATGAACCAGTGAAGCAGGAAAGCTAAAAACTTGTTCCAGATGAGAAGAAATGAATGGAGGAAAGAAATTTCTCCACCAGCCATGGCAAGGCTGTTACAGGGAAGGCCTAGAGGGAAAAGCATGCTGAGAGAAAGGGAACCAGAGAGGCTTGGTCTGTCTCAGGTCCTGTAAACAGGAACTGTCCCCTCTCCTGAAGCGTTTCCTTCAATGCTGAATTAGCAAAGGAGAGATTTAAGGTGTTGTGGGTGGAGGTTCATGGGGTTCCCCTTTGAACCCACCCTGGTTTTGGCAGGCAGCACCCCCAGCATCACCCCCTCCAATCCCCTGGGTGCTGCAGAGCTGGAATTCAAGGTGAGGCCACAGCTTGGCTGAGAGGGGGGTCTAGCTCAGCAGAAGAAAGGAACAACCTTTCAGGTTCAAAATCTGCACTTGAATCAGTTTATTAATCCCACTGTGCAAACCAGGAGAGAGGGGAGGAGGGGAAGACGTGAGGAATTCACAGAGCCCAGGACAAAAATAGCATTATTAAACAATTCATTTCTTTCTTTGGACATTTTCCCAATGACTTTTAAATCTCCCTAGGCTTCTAGAGAAAGAAAGAAAAAAAAGTTTATATCCTTTACGTGCAGGTTTTAGAAGACAGCCTTGTAGAGTGGTGCTGCAGCTCTCCCACCCTCGTGTTTGGGACCTCAGCCCCCCAAAAACAGGAGCACAGGTGATGCTCCAGTTAGTCCTGGGAAATAAAGGAAGAGAGAAATGCCACTCAGAAATAATCCTGAAGGGAGTGGGTGAGGGTGAGGATTATGGCAGCTTTAAACAAAAGTTAGAGTGAAATGAAAGATTATGCAGTTCTTTTGTTCTTCAGGAGGAAAAGTGCTTGTGTAGCACTTTCCCCCAAACTTTGACAGCCCCAGCAGAGAATATGAGAAGTAAATGCAATTTTTCTTCCATTAAAAAAAACTCTGCCATTAAACTTTCGTTACTTGACAACCTAAAATTCAGTACCTGATTTTCACAGTCCCACTTTATCTCTGGGCTTGCCAAGTGTAAATTAACTTCTGTTTGTCTCTTTTACTGAAATACAGCCAGCCCTGCTTGCTCTTGGGTTATAAAATACAGTTATTCCTTCAAAAAACACACATAAAACAAGGCAGGAGAGGAATAAAGTGATTGGGATATGTGTTGGTAGCTGGGTGAAGTGAAAGCACAACTTTTGCCCAAGAAGCTTTGCTGGAAAGGTTAATTATTATTGGAACAATTATTATTGGAATCAGTTTCAGATTCAGCAAGACAGGTTTTCGTGGACATTCTGGCAAATCCCCTTAAATCTGGATTCCATAACTATGGGAGAGATGGGAGGGGTGGCTGAAATTGGATAGGATGATAACAGGAAAGGGAGCCAGCACCCAAATCAGATTTGTGCATAATCAGCTCAGGGGATTGGAGCCTGGGAAAGCTTTTAAAGGCTCATGTGATCCTAAATGGCTGAGGTGGAAATGTAAGTGTATATGTCCACAAAATACAGAGTTTATTTCAGTAGCTGCCTTGGAAATGCAGTGAGGCTGGCAGGCCCACACTGGAAATGGACTGGAGGGTCTTTTATTTATAGATCTGCTCCAGTTTAAATCCAATCCAAGCCATCAGCAGCTGAAAGCTGGGTGTTCTCCTGTGGCCTGCAGGAACTCTGTCCAAAGCTGTGGAGCTGCAGGAGCTCCCAGCTCTGGGACATCCACCAGGATCAGGAGCTGGTGGGGAGAGAACACAGGATTTTGCTGTAGAAATCCCAGAAGAAGCAAACCCAGCCAGTGGGATTGGAGTACAAGCTCCCCCAGAAACCATTTTCCTGGGAGAGGGGATGGTTTTGACCCCTGCCCATCCAGCCCAGGTGCTTTGCCTGCAGGATGCCCAAATCCTGCCCCTGCAGGGAGCGAGACATTCCTAGAGTACCCAGCAGTGAGCTCAAGGTGCTGTTTGCACAGTTAAACAAACACAGCCCTGAGGATGTGGTTTCACACAGGAATGGGTCAGTGGTGGCCCCGTCCTCTGGCCTGTCTGGGACTGCCACAGGCTGGAGCTGAGCTGCTGCAGGCACCTTCTTGTGCAGACCACAATCCTCCAGAGGTCATGGCTCATCCAAATCACTGCCTCAGACAGCTGAGAGCAAAGACAAAAACAGCAAAGTTAAATCTGTACTTGGGAAAAAAAAGAAAAAAAAGAAAAAAAAAGAAAAAAAAGAAAAAAAAAGAAAAAAGAAAAAAAAAAAGAAGAGTTTGTCTGTTGAGAACCAGGAGTCAAATAATTGCATGACAAGCAATGCAGACAAACCCAAGCAAATGGCCCTGGATGGGAGGAGAAATGTGAAGTGATAAATGAATATTAAACACTGAGTGCCCATCACCATCCCTGGAAGTGTTCAAAAGACATGTGAATGTGGCACGTGGGACATGGTTTTCCAGCTGGGGGAACAGCTGGACTCGATGATCTTAAGAGAGTTTTTCCAGCCTGAGTGATTCAGTGAGAGGAGTTTGGGCCCCAAGGTCAGTGTTGGTGGGAGTGCACCATAACCTGTCTTTCAAATACTCAGGAAGAGCAAACAATGGAAGGATTGGGATCTAAGGTCAGAGGAGGGGACTAGAGGGGACACAGGAGGGCTGAGCAGACAGCAACTCCTTTCCTAACACCAGCTCTGAGGGCAGGAGCAACAACAGGCAATTGATCCCCTTTGGGGCAATGGATCCCCTTTGGGGCAATGGATCCCATTTGGGGCAATGGATCCCATTTGGGGCAATTCCAGGGTAAAAAAAGGACTGTACCACCTGCTCAGTCATCAAATGGAGTGAGGAGGACTTGGATTCAGAGTGGAGAAATGTGAAAAAGCTGGAGTGTATGTCAGTGGGAGGGAGGAAGGAAGATGCAGGGTGGGTTCTTTCACACCGCTCTGCAGATCCAGGGCTGCCACCCTGATGTCCCACAATTTACAGTTTACAGCAGGATTTCTGATAGACTGAGCAAAATTACTATTGAACACTGCAAAGTGAGTAAATCATCCTCCCTGCACTCAGCTCTCATGCAGTTTGAAGACTCCAGCTCTTCCCTAAGCATGGGGGGAGGATGAGGAACGAGGCAGGGGCACAAGGAGGAGGCAGGAAAGGGGCAGAGAGAGGTGACCAGACACCCAGACAGCTTTGGCTCCCTCAGAACAAATCCCTGCTTTGGGCAGAGCTGCCCAGACTGTCTGGGCACTGTATATATAGGATGGAGTTTGCAATTACATTCCATTTCTGTGGTTTACATATAGCAGTGCTTTATAAGCCAGCACACATCAAGGCTGAGCCTTTCACTGAGCTTTTTCCAGGGAGTGGGGTTCTTATCTCCTCTTAGGAAACGAAAACATGGGCAAATTTGCTTTTCCAGGTTGAAGAAACCACAGAAATGTGAAGGCCATTTTTATAAATAACATCATGCACCAAATTCCCCTATTCCTTTTTACTTTTATTCGTGGCTCAGCTGCATGAAGTGTTTCTTATTGGAACAAATGAGTCTTTATTTTTTATTAAGAAAAAACAAAACACCACCAAAGCAGATTTACAGCAATTCTTCCTATCAATAAACAAACCAGTTGGAGCTCCTGACTCCCAGTTTTGTCCCAGCCAGGCATGGTGATCACCTCATTTGTGGCCACATTTTGAATTAGAGCTGATCTATCAGAGGAGCTGAGCTGAGCTCCCACCCTGCCTGATGTCCACAAGTGTCACCTCCTGCTCCTACCCCGAGGGCATGGAAGTTACAGCAGGAAAACCAGGATGGTTCATTAATAAAAGCTTTCTCAGCCCATGCCAATTGCTGCTCGAATGTTCCTATTTTCAGAGGACACAAGACGTTTCCTAGCAAGGCTGGAAAACCAAACTCGTGGTAATCCCTCAGAGTGGAAAAGACTTGCAGCTTGAATCAACAAGAAGAGGTGAGAATGTTGCCTTCACTCCAGCAATGCCACCAACTCCAGTTGCATCCATCTCTCACCAGAAGGGTGTGGCTTTCATATTACAAATAAGAAAAAATACAAATTGCAAACAGGAGCCACAAGTGGAGATGGGGATTTCAGTCCTGCACTCATCACAACCTGCAGTTGCAGCCCCAGCTATCTTCAATTATTTGCATGGGTTTTTTTTCCTAACAATTTTTCAAACAAAGCACATGGAAGTCTGTGATGTGTTACAGAGCAATGGCTTCTGCATGCTACAGCTTTTCCAGGAAAACAGTTCAATTAATTTCAGCAGGGAAATGAATGGTAAATTCCAGATTAAATGAAACAGAGCCCTTTCTGTGCAAGATGTGAAATGAAACACAAGTGAAAACACAGAAAATTGACCCAGACACTGGGGAAGATAACAGAGATGCCCAGGCAGCTTGGCCTGGCTTTTCAGCCACAAGCAGCAATTTAGGCAGAAAATTTGGACTGCCTGGTCTGAGACCCGTCAGGATGTGTGACTTGAGGCTGTCTGAACACCCAGGCCAGCGTTTGTCAGCCTATTGACACTTTATTGACCCTGACACTTTATTGCTCTTTCTCAAAACACGGTGCCATTTCCTAGCTCAGGAAGAGACCACGCCAGCAGAATTCAGCCCGACCCAACCAAACCCCGAGGAGATGGCAGGGCTTTTAATTCACCCCAGAGGCCATGGGAGGAAGGATTTATCCTGTTAAAAACCAAAGTCAGCGTTGAGCAACTGGCTGAGGCTAGAGCACTTTGCATAAAATGCAGACAAAAATAAAACTCCCCAGCAAACAAAAGCTGTGCTTTCATGCCATTTGTGCTCTTCTTCAGATGCAAGAAACCTGGAGAGCCAAGAAGTGAGCAAGTCAGTCATTTTTCCAGGCACAAGGCACTGAAAATAGTTACAAGTGGTGTTTGCCATCCTTCAGCTTCCCTCACGTTTCTCTGGGCTTTCCCTAGGTGGAGGATGCCTGGTGCTGCCAATAAGTTGCTTAACATGGAAACTTTGCTCCCTTCTTTGCTGAACAGCAAACAGGGACTTCAGAGGCTTCATGATGGTTCATTTTGAGGGAAAGGACTGCAAGAACTGAAAGAAATCCAACCATTCTCCCAAGGATTTGCAGCCAAACGAGCAGAAGTCAATGAGAATCCAGCAGAGGCAATTCAGACTGGTAGAGAAGGGAATTGAACACTGAGAGCCTGTTCACAAAAGCCTGTAGAGAGGAGTGAAATCCTTCATTCAAGAACAATTCAACTCAGGTGTGCCATAAATTGGCACTCAGGCAAGTGTCATACCAGAAAAGAGTGTTAAAAATCAACCAGAAAGGTTAGTAAAGCAGAAATATTATATTGGAAGAAATGCTACCAAAGGGTTCTGTAGCCTAAGACATGAAGTTAAAGCTAAAATTGCACCTTTGAAGATCTCTAGGTTTTGGGGGGGAAAAAATGGAGGTGGAGGTAGAGGTAGGTTTAAAAATCTGGTTAATTCTCAAGAACGGTGGGATTTTTGCACAGGAATAGAAAGGCATAAATGAAGCACCAGGGTACAATGTACCCATCATCAGATGAATATGGAAATAAAAGATAACTGATGAAATGTGTCAAATCTGCCAAAGGATTCAGGCTGGGGAAGATCCATATTGATGGATCCAGACATTATGGAGCTGCAGTGCAGATGCCTCCACGCTACAGGCAGAGGCTTCAGTTTAATGATTCCTTAATAATGATGTTCCTTGCAATTGTGTTTTTTTTTTTTTTTTATAATCCCACCCCAAAACAGGCCAAGAATATTTTGATTCTCCCAGAAAGGAAAGCCTGGAGAGGACTCTGCCCACCACTGGTCATCTGTCCTGCAGGCAGGACCTTGGGTGTTCCAGATTAGAGGAAACACTGATGCCAGATGTTCTCATCCCAACAGTCTGGGAGAAAAACGGAGCTGAGACAGTTTAAATGATTTTCAAACAACACCTAATAATATCTCAGCCTCTTCAGAGCTGCTTTTCAAAGCATGAAATGTCACCAACTTCAATTTTGTATAACAAAAAAGCTGAGAGCTAAGCTTCCTAATTCAGGCAGAATTATATCACAGGGTGGAAAAGCTCTGATCTTACATGAAACACCACGAAAGGTGCACCAGAGCCAGATCCTAACAGGTGCACAGGAATTTCCAAGCCTCTGGCAGGAGGAAATGCATTTTGCATACCTGATGGCCGTGGGGAGCTCAAGACTGCAGAGACTGGAGAAGTTGTGGCTCAGCCTTTTGAGAGCCAGACTTAGAAGAAATTTGAGCATTTAGAGCTCATCCTTTCTGGAAGGGGAAGCCAGTGGGTGCAACCTGCAGTGGTAGTGCCTGAAAATAAATTGGAAGGAGCTGACAGGAGCAGCTGTGGGGATGGAGGTGGCTTTTCAGAGAATTTTAGAATATGCAGAGCTCCTGGAAGGGAGCTGGAGATGTGCTGGGAATTGCTCTGTGCTGCAGGGAGAATTTGTGCACAGCAAAGACAGTCTGGGGCTGTGAGACACCTGCAGATGGGCTCAGTTCCACTCACCTGGCAGCCTGAGCAAGCCAAAAACAAATATTCCAGCCAGTTAATCCCCAAAATCCACCTCCTAATGCTCCCCCAGCACACTCTGTCCCTCAGGCTGGAGTTGGCAGGGTGCTCCAATCTTTATAAGGAACCACAGCAAAGCCTTAAGATTAAAGAATCCTGGAATGGTTTGGGTTGGAAGGGACTCAAAGCCCATCCAGTGTCACCCCTGCCATGGGCATGCCACCTCTGACTGTCCCAGGCTGCTCCAAGTCCCATCCAGCCTGGCCTTGGACACTGCCAGGGATCCAGGGGCAGCCACAGCTGCTCTGGACCTCGCACACTCTGAGTAAAGAAAAGCTTCAGCACTCCTGGACTGGGGAATCACCAAAATCTAGGGCTGAATGTGTCCATGCGGACCTTAAAGCCCCAGGTCAGCACAGAATTTTTGGCCAAAAGCCTGATGCAATAGGCTGTTTTAAAAAGTCAAATTTGAAGTGAAGGGAAATGATGAGCAGAGCAGTAAATCCCTAAAAACCTGACTGCTGGGGGGAGAAGGATTTGTGCCATGGATTTCCAGTGAGAATGGGGAGAGTGAGGAAGGAAAAGTGACAGGCAGCAAGAATGAGAGAGAGCAGGGGGTGTGGATTATCAAAGGCACCAGGAACAGAGCAGGGAGTGTGTGGGAGGGACAGAGAGCCCACAAAAAGTAGCTGAGGACATGAAAGCACAAGAACAACCAGGACAGACCCTGCTGCTCTTTCAGTTCGATGTTTTCCTGCCCAAACACATCAAAGATGCTCGAGAGGAGGCAAGGGGAGGGAAAGATCACACTCATATTACTTTTGGATAGAGGGAGAACTCCACTACCGAAAATTTGAAGTCCAGAAAGGACAAAAAAACTTTTGAAGGCTGTGCACAACAAGCTTGAAGGGAAATAGAGGCAGAAATGTCAGAGTGCCTGCAGCTGTGACCCTCCAGTGTCCCCAGGGACAGCAGCTCCAGGGGCAGCCTTTGGATAATGCTGAGCATCCCTTGGGAAGTGCTGGCACAAGCATCAGAGCATCCCCAAGCTGAAGTCTCACAGCTGCAGGTCTCCTTCACCTCCAGATCTCCAATGATTTGTGATAAATCACTGCTGATCGTGCTGGTTCTGCTCTCAGCCCACCTCAATATTGTTCTGAGCTGCTCCTAGGCCGTGCTGGGGGGTGGGGAGGTTTCAGCATGCACAAATTCACACGAATTTGTCATCAGAGCTGGCAGCAAACAGGAGCCCTGCCTCAGAGAGACCACTTGTGAGAATTGTTTTAGCACAACACTGGGTGTTTTATGTGCAGTGCCAGCTCCTTTCGCAGTAAAGCAGAGCTGCCCAGCACGTGCCTCTCAGGAGGGATAAAATCACCTGAGAAAAACTGTTCTGGCCTCTTGGCTGCACTGTAATTCCTTCCCAGGGAACATCTCCCCAGTCAGACACACGGGGTGAGGTGCTGACCCCTGAGAGGGGCCTCTGCAGGAAGGGCCAAGAGCAACACTCTGCCCTAGAGCTCATAAATGGGATGAGCCAATCCTGGTAAATGGCAGGGAAAGACTCGCAGGGATTTTAATGGGTTTCATGCTGTTCCACTGGATGCAAAGACCCTCTTTGTTCCTGAAAGAGCTGCCTGTCCTAGGGCAGCACACTGGGAGAATGCAGAAGCAGCAGCCCGGGGAAGTTAAATTCAATTAACCATTTCATTTTAGTATTGGCATTTACATAGTTCATTGATTACCTGGCAGTGCAGACTCCTTCAATTACTTAAAAGTATAAAATGCTCCAGTCTGGGGTGTTCTCTGCCAAGGGCAGCCCTGTGGCAGCTGCAGTGCAGGAAGGAAGGGGGCAAAGAGGCCACTGCAGCAGGACCAGCATTTCACAGTTTATAGGAGGAAGATGTGGGCAGGGGAGGGGCTGATTTATCCCCACTCTTGCAAATCCTATTTTTTAATTGTTCACTGGGACTATTCACATGAAAACTCCCAGGGATAACAATACCCTGCCACCTCCCCTGCCTCACTGCATCTTTTCCCTCTGACCACATCACCTACAAGGTCAGCTCTGGTGAAATGCTGCCCAATGGAATGCTCTATCCTCATCAAGGAGGTGATTTAAAACCCAGAGAGCTGTGATTTAAAACCCAAAGAGTGGTGATTTAGCAAGGTCCAGCCTTTGGGTTTTGTGGGAACGTGTCGTCTTGAGTCATAACGCTCCTTTTGGTGAGGAGAAAAATTATTTGTAAAACTGTGCATGGTTAAAACCAGATCCAGTGTCACATTATTTTCTGTAAAAAAACAACAAAAACAACCAAACAAGCCTGGTTTTAGCAGATGGTTTTATGGTAGTCAGACTATCCTGTTATGAAAATAAAGTTTCAAAGAGTTTGGGTTTCCTTTCCAGTGCTTTTCTGCTGGCTAAGAAAAGAAACATCTGCTGGGTCCCAGCCTATTTAGCCCTCTGGAATTACAAATATCATTTCAAAATGTTTTACAATTGATTTTTGCCTTATTCCCTTCCGAATTTTGTGTTACACGCAGTAAATGCATTAAGAAAAGAAAACAATTCTTCCTCTTTGCAACCAAAGAAACAAAAATATTGCCCAAAATTTCCTTTCCATCTATGACCATACCAAAGAGAAGTGTAAAGTGCTTATTAGGGGGGGAAAAAAATAACTTTCTATTAGAAAGACCACAGCACAAAGGTAGAAATCATTTGTTGATGGAGTTTTTTTTATGCTGTGCCCTGCAGCTCTCCCAGGACACCTCAGGGAACTTCCCATTCCTGTGGCTCCTCCATCTCATGGTTCTCAGAGCTGGGCACACACAGGACATGTCCAGCAGGGCTGATGACACAGCAGAGGTGCATTCCAGGCTGATAACACAGCAGATCTGCACTCCAGGCCGTGCCAGCACCCCTGGATGCTCAGCTGAGCAGCCTTTGAGGTGCAGCACAGTGCGAAATGGCCAATTTGTCCTCCCTGCCCACGCTGCAGCAAGGTGTGAAATCCTAAAGGGGAAAGGCAGCTCTCACATCTGCCTTTGGGATTTGCTGGTGAGCCAGGAGAGCAGCAGAGCTGGGAAATCTCTGCTTGGGAAGCCTGACATGAATCACAGAATCACAGAAGGGTTTGAGTTGGAAGGGAGTCAAAGATCTTCTTGTTCCATCCTCTGCCATGGGCAGGGACACCTTCCACTGTCCCAGGCTGCTCCAAGCCCTGTCCAACCTGGCCTTGGGCACTGCCAGGGATCCAGGGGCAGCCACAGCTTCTCTGTGCACCCTGTGCCAGGGCCTGCCCACCCTCCCAGGGAACAATTTTTTCCCACTATCCCATCCAACCCTGCCATCTGGCAGTTTGAAGCCATTCCCCCTTGTCCCATCACTCTTCCAGAAGTCCCTGACCCCACTCATGAAAGGCAATGACAATTGTCCATGAAGCTCAGCCAGGTCCATCCAAGGTACAGAATTGCCTCAACTTCATGAGACATTCTCCCAGCCCCACACTGATCCTGCTCTCGTGGCTCTCTCCCTTCCATCCAAGCTAATTTTCTCAGCCTTCACAATTCCTTCTCTGTGGGAAGACCATCAAAGCCCAAAAAGCAACTTTTTAGTGGATTTGTGGAAGATAAGGACACCACATGGCTGTGGTGGGGAGCCCTGGGGAATTAGGAAGAGCAGGAGAGCAGCATGGAAAAGCTCTTTTTCCTTCCTTCCTTCCCTCCCATGGTGGTCTCTGAAGGGCAGCCCAAGGAAAAAGCCTGGCAGGATTTTCATGCCAGGCATGCAAATATGAGATCCATGCTCCAGCCATAAACTGAATTCCAAGCACTAAAGCAAATGGAAGTGGCATTTTATAAGATGTAAAAGCCCCAGTTCAGAAGCGGGCATGAAAATGATTGTGGGTGTTTCAGGGGATGTTTGCAGAAATTGTTATGGAAAAAAAATCCCACATGTGGTTGGAATTACCCAGGGAATGGTTCTTCTACTAAGGAAATCAAATCAATCACGGGTGGGGTGGAAACAAATGTTTTGTTGCAAGAACAGCCACCGGGATTCAGAATTTTGCTGCCCTTTCACAGCTGCAGCTGCACGAAGCTGCCACAAAACATCTTCTCCTGTTTTTTAGGGAGGCTGTGGGCAAAGAGCAGCCCTGACCTTTCCCAGCAGCTCCCAGGGAAGGTGGCTCTGGGAAGGTTACAGAGAGTTTATTCTTCGATTACAGCGGCCCTGCAGGGCTCTCATGTGTGTTTCAGTGGAGTTATTCAGAGCTGCACTTGCAACACAATCCCACCCATTCCGAGGGGATAAATGCACCTTCTGAAGTTATTTTAGGTAAAAAGAAACAGGCTGGAGTGCCTTAAATAACTGCTGACCTGCAATTACGAGCTAAGAGCTGCTGCATACAATGTAAAGGAAACCTCAGGATGACAGGAATGGAAAACACGCCTTTTAACTGAGGCACAGCCACATTTCTTGGAGCACAGCACATTTCTTTCTCTCAGGCACAGCTCCTGCATGCCAGGGATGCATTTGCTGTGCTGCTGGAGCACGGGATAATGTGCTTTTCTGAGCAGATGTAAAGATGGAATCTGTTACTCACTCACTGCCAGGCTGCAAGGGAAGCCTGGCCACAGCATTTCTTGGTCCTTAAAAGCTGGAGCAGAGGGATGATGCTGGCAAATGTGAGTGGGAGCAGGCCTGGCTTTGCCTGCCCTGCCCTTGCTGCTGGCACAGCCCCAGTGCCCAGGGAAGGATCACCCAGGTGAGCGCTGGGCTGTCACCCACCCCAAATCTGGGATGGAAGAGAAAGGGGATGTGGCCAGGGGAGGCCACCAGGTTGATCAGAGGGATGGAAAACCTCTCCCCATGAGGAAAAACTGGAAGATTTGGGATTGCTCAGCCTGGTGAAGGATTTGTCACCCTGACTTCAGAGTGACATAATCAAGGCTTTTCAGTACCTGGAGGAGCTGACAAGAAAGATGAAGAGAGACATTGGACAAGGGTCTGGAGTCCCAGGACAAGGGGGAATGGATTCAAACTGACAGAGAGTGGGTTTAGATGGGCTATTGGGATGGAATTCTTCCCTGGGAGGAAGGGGAGGCCCTGGCACAGGGTGCCCAGATTTGCTGTGGCTGCCCCTGGATCCCTGGCAGTGTCCAGGCCAGGCTGGACATTGGGGCTGGGAGCAGCCTGGGACAGTGAGAGGTGTCCCTGCCCATGGCAGAGGATGGAACTGGATGGGCTTTAAATTCCCTTCTAACCCAAACCATTCCACGCTTCTAAAATCCAAGAAAGTGCAAATACAAAAGCAGTAAAGAGTGATCTGGATTAGACTCAGCAGAGAAACACAACAGGGTGTTAAGGAAAAGGAGATTTCAACCATTTATTTGGTCATCCATGAGATTACCTGAAGAACTGGAGAACAATTATAAATACATCAACCAAAAACATAGAAAAAGGCAGTAATTTAGGAGCAAAACTGCTTGAGGGACTAGCTGCAAATGGCATTTCATGGATTAAATAAATTGTGCTTCAGTGACAAGGAAGGGGCACCAAACTTCAGCCGGGTACCCCAGGACAGCTCGTGTTTGTGGAGCAGCTGCTGCAATTCACAATAACAGCCTGAGTCTCTTCCCACTGAAATCCCAGGGCAGGCCTAGGACTCACTAATGGTTTATTATTTATTGGTTTATGTTTCATTAACTGAAATATTCTGAGCATTGCACAGGGTTGGCAAACATAATAAAACTAGCATCAGTTTCTGATTCTGCCACTGAGCTGGTAATGGATTTGGTATAAATAATTTAAACTTTCTGGCTTATTGAAAGTAAAAGTTTGTTGCTTTTTTAAAAAAATAAAATGTTTTGATATCTAATAGTAAACATGATACATTAAAAGTAAATATTTTATCACCATATTGTCATATCAGATAATCTGTCCCATTTACATGCTACAAATGTTATACAGGGGAGTGATAACAACCCCTATAAAACCATGAAAAGTTGATCCATAAGTACTGTGAGGCATTAAAAGAACAGATTTTTCTGGAATAGCTGAGCTTTCTGCTAGTGGGGGATGAAAAGAAAAGAAAAAAACAAAAAGGAAAGAAAAACAAGGCTTTAAATCTTATAAAATGGTAATTGTGCATAGAGAAGAAATGAGGCCTTGCAGCTCCAGCAGTTAACCATGACTGTGTGCTGGCCATGTGTGCTTTTCATTATTGGCAGACTCACTGTTAAACACGAACAGACCCCAATGTACACGTGCTTTACATTACATCTGCACAAGGCAACTCTTCCCACAGCCAGCACCACTTCCCAAATCCCAAATTATGACTGTTCTGAGGAGCCCTTGCTTGGAACTCTCCTCTTGTGTTTTATGGAACACACATCAAAAATCCAGGATCAAACAGTGCTGGTTTTTCACTCGTGATTACAGAACTCAGGGCAAGCCCAGCCAGGCAGAACCTTGCCCTGCAATCCCATAACACAAATTATGGAAAGTAGGCAGCCCCAAGGATAAATGCCCTGTCCTGGCTGGCCAAAAACAAAAGGATAAACTGATTTTAAATAGTACAACAGTAATTAGCAAGGCTAACAAGGATTTCTATGTGGGATATCACCAAGCACAGGAAAATGGAGTGGAGGGAAAAACAGGACAGGGGAGCTCTGCTAATTCAGGACCACCATCCATGGTGGGAGTGGGATATAAACAAGAGTAGCAGGGTTCAAGAGTTAAGATCACAAGAAAGAGATGGAAAATGAGGGCAGAGAAACAACCTTTCTTCTTACTTTAAATAGATTTTACTGTTGTTAATGCTGGTGGCCAACCCAGTTGATGTTGTCCAGAGAGATGGCAGATGCCCCATCCCTGGAAATGTTCAAGGCCAGGATGGATGGAGCTCTGAGCACCCTGGGACAGTGGAATGTATCCCTGCCCATGGCAGGGAGTGGGATGGGATGGTCTTTAAGGTCCCTTCCACCCCAAACCATTCTGTGATTTTATCATTTTACGTTTGGCTCTTCCAAGGTCAGGCCAGACTCGGAATCCAAGTGTAATTTGAGCCACCAGAACATCTGCTGTGGGGTATTTCCAGCCCATCCTGGAAAAAGAAACACCTGAATTGTGTGAGAAAACTGATTCTCACAAAATCTTCAGGCCAGAATTGCCAATGAGCTTCGCTAAGCATGATAGCTGCAGCTCAGATGAGGGAGCCAGGTCCTCTCTGCATCACCTGGCATCCTCCCACTGAAGTAAATGGAGTTCTGCTGATCTGGCTCTGCACCTGGCAAGGGCTGCCAGCAGACAAGCTGATGTGACATATCAGTGTTAGAAAGGAGGGGGGGAATCTGTTAGATTCTATAAAAAATGGTGGGTTTGGTGTTTCTCGACCTTGTAAAATTCATGAGGTAATTCAAAGGGAATCACAGCCCACGTTTATGAGTGACCCAACAGATCCTTGCCAAAGTCCTCGGCCAGGACATCTCATGTGGGAAGAGCTCTCAGCTGCTCCCTGGTTTCTGCAGGGCAAAGGTGGGGATTTCTGCTTCTGCTGCTGAAAATTCCCACTTGGGCAACAAGGTGGAGTGAAGAGTGGCCCAGGGGGCTGGATTTTGCTGCCACCTTGGAGCAGAGAGAAATGCAGGGGGAAAAAAAAAACTTAAATTCTGGTGGCCTAAAATTTTCCCACATTCCTCCAGTGTTTTCTGCTGGGTTTAGGTTTCAAATGGGGATGAACCACAGGTAAATTGAGGTGAATACACAGGTAAAGGGACTGGAGTTCATCTGCACCTGACAGAATTCTAAAATGATCTGGTTTGGAATGGACCTTAAAACTCACCCAGTTCCACCCCTGCCACTGGCAGGAACACCTTCCACTATCCCAGGTTGCTCCAAACCCCTTCATCCTCACCTTGAACACTTCCAGGGATGATTGTTACAAAACCAGGAGTTATTCCAGTGGCTTTCAGGTTGGCCTCACTTCTGAGCTTGAAGGTCTGAAAGCTTTGCTGTCTGAAAATCAGAGCTAAAAAATATCTGTATTTGTCAGAAATCCTCCCTGTCATTTCACTTTAATCCCAGACAGTTTATCATATTTCAACATTTTTTTTAATATTTGATAGCAAATCTCTTCCCAGATGCCTGTGCCCACATTACCATTAGATCTACACCTCATCCCTTTGACTTGATTACTGTTTCTGGTGGAGTCTGCAGCAGATCAGAGCTGAGTCCTGAGCAGCTCATGCTGGCAGCCTGATGAAATCCAGAAAAAATGTAGCTCTTGTTTATTGAGGAAGCAAAGCTGCTTCCATAAATAAGAAGGAGTCACAAAAGAGAAGCAAAGATGAAATAGCACTCTGAGGGAGGCTTTTCGATCATTTTAGAAGGATTTCAGTGCAAAAAGGCCAGAGGAAAGGAGATTTATTCTCTAAAAAGACAGATCTTATGTTTCTAGTATTCTCAAAACACTTCAAATCTCACTGGAGAAAGGATTATTAGGGGCAACCTCAGCTTTAAACTGGGAGCCAGCCTCTTTTCTGTGGGTATGGAATTGTTCCCAAAGGAATTGTATTTTAAAATGAGGTGGGGGAATTTCACACAAATTTCTGGGACAAGAATTTATCTCAGAAATTGCTCCCAGCACCAATGCTCAGCCACCCCTGAGTGGCACAGGACCGTGGTGGCTGTCACTGCCAGGTGGCATCAGCTTCTCCAGCTGGATCAGGTGAGATCAGGAGCAGGGAGAGAAGGGAACAATCCCATCTGGGCTGGGAGGTTCCTCCCCAACACCTGGAGCTGAGGCTGCACCTGCTCTGCTGGAGCTGCTCCTGCAGAGCTCTCAGGGAGCCTTCAAATGATCTGTCAGACCTCTCCCTTCTCCTCTGGGGATGATTAATGAGAAAAAAAAAAAAAAACAACACAGCAAAAAAACAACAAAAAGACAAAAAAGCCCAGAACATAAAGCAGAAAAAAACAAATGCTAAAAATACTGAACTTGGCTGCCATCTGACATCAGCCTCCCACACAGTCCTGGGGAGGTCGCTCAGCCTACACATCCCTCCTTCCTTCTCTTTGATTAGCCAAGACACAATTTCCTTAATTTTGTTACAAGAACTTCATAAGAATTATGGAAAAGAAAGCTGGCCCAAGAGGAAGGAGATGCAAGAAACTTTCTCCTGCCTTCCCATGGCTCCCTTTCCCCTCTCCCTTCTCCCCAGCACCTTGCACACCTTCCCACCAGAAGCCACATCCTGACAATAAAAGCAGCCTACAACCACGAATGCTCTCATGCCTGTCCAAGCTGACTGGTGTGAAAGGGAAGGAAGGGCTGGATTTTCAGTACCTAGAGGCATTTGCAAGCAAAATCACATCAGCAGAGCAGTACAGATGGAAAGTCCCAGGTTATGTGAGCAGAGCACACAGGCAGAGCCATGCTGGTGTATGGCAGGGACCTGATCTCCAGTCCAGGCTGCAGAAATCAGCTCCTTGGCATCCAGTGGGTCTCTGGGATGAAATGCAACACAGCTCCTTAGTTAAGAAAGGTTAAATTTCATCAAGAGCGTTGTTGGAGGTCTCACTTTAATATCGTTTGCAAGTGTTCCAATTAAATCCTCAGCTTTTGTGCAAAACTTGCTCATAATCCCACATTATGGATCAGTTTAAGCAAGCTCCAAATGGCAAACTGTCCCACTCCCTTGTTAATGCAGGCATCTCCTCTCCTCTGCTGGCTCTGAAATAACAATGAAAGCAGCATCCTTAGGCTTGCCAAATGCACTTTAAGCTCGTAAAATACCGGCATTATGTCAAAAATAGGCTTTTTGGAAATGCAGAACTCAATAGTCTGACAAAAACGGAAGGGAATTGCAGCTTATCTGGAGAAATTGCAGCTCAGTCCCCAAATTTGAATCTGACTTCCCTTTTTGAAGGTTTTGGAATGAGAGTTTTTGCTGAGGAATGGCCTAGGAAGAGAACTGATTGTGAACTTCAGACTATGGGGGGAAAAAGAAAGGCAATTATGAGTCTGGCTCTTAAAAGTCATGGATTCAACATCCACATCCACTGCTGCCATTTCCCAGCCTTCCAGGAGAAAAGCTCCTTAATGGCTCGCCGAGGTCTGGGCAAGGAGCCTGGGCTGTGAATGCCGTCTGTTCCCCGTTCCTGTGGAGGATCCATCATCCCCAAAGGCATCTGAGACAGCCCCAAAGGCTGAGGGAAGGGAAGGGAATTCCAGCCCTCTGGCAGCTGCCAGGGAAGGCCAGCGCCCCATTTGCTGCCATTAGGCAAATGCATCCCAGCAGCTCCATCCCTGCCTGGCTCCCAAGTGGCAGGGGGTTTATTGCTCCTGCAGGCTCCATCCACAGCCATTACTGCAGCAAAATAAAATGTAATCACATTTACACAGGATTTTCAACCAGCACTAAGAAACCCTTCAGTCTCCGCTGCCAGACCTCAGCTTCCTCCCAGCCTGCCATCCCAGCCTGCAGCCTCAGCTGACGGGCACATCCTGCCCTTTGTCCGCAGCCATTCACACAAAACTTCAAAGAAACCCTTCTTAAAAGCTCCTCCTGGCCCGTCCTGCTCGCCCAGGGGGGCACAGGATGACAGCAATTGAAGGTTTCCTCCGTCTGAGCTGTGCTGCTGATCTCCTCACCATCAATCACCAGGTTGGGTACCACGGGGCACTGGACCAGCACAGCAGCACAGATCCAGGATTTGTGCCTTCTGCCAGCGGTGCAAATATTGCAGAAGGAATTACAGCAGCTCTGGGGTAATCACGGGCCTCTCTTCAGATGCTGAAAGCATTTATAGGCTTCTCCCTCAGAGCAGGGTTATGAATGGCTGTGCGGAGTTAGGCTAATGGTCGGGAAAAATCCAATACCTGCTAAAGCCCTCGCTTAGGGAGAGGGGGAAAGGTCTCGTCTGCAAGCTCCGTGCTGTGAGGCACGACTTGGATTGCACCCATGCGTTGCTTCTACTCCTTCCTTTCCCCCCTTTGTGCAGAGCTCCTCGTCAGGAGGACAAAACCAAGAGGATTTATAAACACTAATTCTTACTAAACACGGCAACAAATCAGATTTGGGGCGTTTCAGGAGGTTTAACCAATTTTTAAATGACCCATGAGCTTGGAAACGGTTCACTCACCCTCCCTTTCACCTGTGCCCATCCCCAGGTCCTTCAAGGCACTGTCCTGGGTGGTCACTGCCCCAGGTGGTCACTGTGGTGTCCCCTCCATCCCTCTGGGTGGGGCTGGGGTTTCCACAGGGGTAGCTCTGCTCCCCAGGTTGTTTTCTCGAGTGCTGAATGTGCCCTTTCACAAACAGCCTTGTCGTGTCACTGACCTTTTTGTGCACTCCACGAACAGGTCTCACGTTCACCAACCCCTGCAGAAGATCAGGCAGCAAAATCTCATTTTCTCAGGAGATGGTATCACTGGAGTATCTCAATGAAAACGCTGTGGTTTGTTGTTTTACACCCAGATCAAAGAATTAACACAAGATTCAAGATCAGATCTGGCTTTGCAAGCAAGATGTGCAGTCTTTGTCTTTGATATGCAAACAAAGAATCGTTAAATAAATTTGATAGTATCAAGCTAATAAGAGGTTTCAAATGCAGATTGAGCAACCACTAGCTAGCTGGAGACAAGCATTTTGATAAAGCAACACTAAAAATATCAATAAATTCCAACTTAGAACTTTGGAATTCATTCAAACACAGAACACAAAGCCTCAGCAGTTGTGTGAGCCGGTGTTTTGTCTCCAGATGTTACTTTAGGTGATTGTGGGGGTTAAGGTAAAGCTGATGAGATTATTTTTCATATCAGCAACAAGTTTTATTGCTGCAGAACTGTCATTATTTGTGGGTGGACAGAGCTCAACCCCACTGGCTTCACCTTAAACAGAGGAAAAAGTTTGAGACAAGTGTGCACAGCTTTCCTTTTTGTAACCTCTTGGCCTTTTGGAGGATACCTCACCACGAGCTCAGCTGATGTAGATACTCAGAAAAGAGGATTTATTGTAGGGAAAATAAAAATATAACTCCTGCTCAGTGGCTGCAGTGTGTCAGGAGAAAAAGGAAATTTCTCTATCAGCGAGTGAACAAAAGCTGCTTTGAGCTCCAAGTTATTTCTGCATTTCCACTTTGGGATATTACCATTGGCCATGGATGAAAGCAAGATTGCTGGAGGACTCCTACAAGTAACTAATTGCAGCCTGCTGGTGCCTGGGATGCCTCCTGAGCACCTCCCATCCCAAGCACCAGCAGGAGCAGCTCACAGGGACCCACAGAGCTGTCCCCAAGTGTCCCCATCATCACCTACCAGTAGAGTTTGCACCCCAAAAGTGGGAACACCCAGGGCTTAAAACCTTCCCCCACCTTTGGGTTTGCAACCCCTCCAGGCAGAGCAGCTCCCAAAACAGCTGGCAGCTCTGCAGGTTTAGGATCCCCTCACTCCAGAGGCAGAACTGAACCTTCCCCCCAGGCTGGTGCCCAGCCAAGGGATGTCATTGCATTTCTTCAGCATCCCAGGAGCTTTGCCCAGGGAGCTGCAGGTACAAGGATTAGTGGATTAAAGAGCAATAGGGGCACCTTAAACCCACTCAAAGCAGGATTTTTTTCAGGGCACTTACAACAAATCAGAAGAGTTTTATGTTAAGTCTCTGGAATAAAAGAGTGTTCAGATACTGCAGCCACCAAGGCTGGCACGCAGTTGAGGCTGCAATCTATGGAAGTTATTATTTTTAAAGGCACAAACGAGCTTTTACTGTTTCAAAAGGGAGATACGGAGAAGAGGGAGACTGTCACCACCATGTGCTAACCCCATTCTGCTCCGAGATTTTTATACACAAAAGCCACCAGAGCTCAGAGCTCTGTACCTGCATCTGTGGCTGGACCCTGCACAGAGCAGAGCAGAAAAGGCGAGTTCATCCCAGGCCACAGAATGCCCAGCTATTCCCCCAGCCCGAGGCAGGGAGAGGCTGGGGTGGGACAGACTTGAAGGACACACAGAAGCAAAGTGAAATTTCAGAAAAATCCCATCCTCTGCAGCCCCTGTCCCATCCCAAGCACCGCAGGAGCCATCGGGTGCTGTTTTCCCTGGGAAGGCTGAGGTGACAGGATTTCTTTTTTAACACAGATCTTTATTGCATTCAGTACTCAGGAGCCTCGATTGCTCCTCCTGCACAGCTGGAGAGAAAACACACTTTGGCTCAGGAATTCGTGTGCTGAGTGGCCCACGAGCAGCAGGCAAAACCCGGGGCTCTGCCACCGCTTTGTGCTTAACGAGCTTTAGAAAAGGATCAGTGGCAGGACCGAGGTGGATAATTCATCAAACTCCATCCAGCCAAATCTACATCCCCACTCTTAGTGCAACACAGGATGGGAGAGGCTGCACGCTCCTTTTAATGGCCATATCATCACCAGTCCAGAATTAATGCTCATGCCAGCGGCATTAATTACCCTCACTTTGATTTCTCACAGGGATAAGGCTCCAGCAGCACTGAAGCCCTGCAGTCCCTCCTTGCAGCACACTTTTCTCCAGCCCAGGAAAAGCTGTGATAATCAATATTGATTGATTGCTGCTGCTTCTAAATCACAAAAAGCACTTCATCAGATAATGCATCTGGTTAAATTTACCAAAGGAGAGGCAGTTACACGTCAGCTCCAGGGGCCAGGCGTGCAGGAGTGCACAGACAGCTCCTAAAATAGATGGAAATAATTAAATGCCTGAAAAACACCGAGCAAACAGGAGTGCTGACACAGGTTTGACATTGCTGGCTGAACGGCAGGCAGGGGAGCAGGGATTGAAGTCCCTTCAAACAGCTGGATTTGTGCCTGTCCCACCATCCCTGGCCCTGGGCCAGCTCCCAGCTGTGGGTGCAGGAAGAGGCAGCAGATTTGTCTTCTTGAGCTGTTAATTAGCTCAAAACGGGGTGATGTGGGTTTAAAATCCCTTTCTAGCTGAGACAAGGCATGAATCCCTCATTCCCCATCTCTCACAGAAGGTCCCTAAAATAAATAAACCCCAGGGATGAAACAAGCTCAGGAGTGTGGATAAATATTTCAGGAGGAACAAGTGGGAGCACAGCAGCTCCTGAATCCCACCTGGATTTCAGCCTCACACTTCTCTATTCAACAGTGAGAAAGCTCAGCAATAGAAAATCAGATATAGAGCAGAATTTCATCACAGAATTTAAGGCAACCACAAGTGAGTGGGACAGGAATTAAGGATGGCAGAACCCAAGGTCATTTCTTTGTGGGCACCTGACCTCAGGTGTCAGTGACACCTCAAAAATAAAAACTATGTTCCCCAGGCATGCACAAACTTTTAAATGTGTTGAATTTAGAGTAAAATATTTATTTATATTGATTTCCATTGAAAACCAGCCCCAGAAACCTACCCAACCTTTGAAAATTATGGGAAAGCTTGTTCTATACAGACATAAATACTGTCAGGCTGTGTGGTCAGGCTATTTAAAGGAAAAAAAATCCAAAATTATCCCTGAAGACCATTTTCCAACAATGTTATCCTAAAATCTGCCATTCTGTATCATCAGGATGGTGGTCAAGTGTGCTGAAAAGAGGAGTTCAAATTAAAAACACCCATGTGCAATATGGGCTCATCAAAAAGTATTAAATCATTGCTCAGAAAAATAAATAGAGTTCCTAACCCCCATGCAAGACCACACCCAGAAAGTATTTTATTAACAAAATCTAAAATGGGTTAAAAGATTAAAAATAAAATAAGGCTGCCTATTTTCCCTTGGCTGTTCCCTCTTGGTTTGATTGTAACTTGGGAAAGATAAACAGCACTTCCTTCATCAGGGAACAAGGATTTTGTGTGGCAGGAGCTGCCTGTGCTCAGCTGGGCTGCATCCATAGATCTTCCCTGAAATCTGGGCAGCCCCTCAGCCCACAGTCCTGGGAGCTGCACTTTCAAGGGCATAAACTTGACACCACATAAATATTGTGTGCTTTTCTTACACTTTTGCAGCTCAGAATTGATTCATTCTCCAGCACAGCTTCGGGGCTGAGTGAAACATAACTCATCTCCACTGGCATTTTCTCTGTGAATAACAGGCTGAGCATCCCTTCACCCAGGGATGAAGCCTCCAAGAAAATAACAACACATCTTTTTCCTGCTCACACCACCACAGCCCTGCTTGGGACTTGCCCTCAGACTTTGTCCATTCCAAAAAAAAAAAAAATAGATTTTACCAATTCCTCACCCTCTTCCCTCACTTAGTTTTGTTTCCACAATCTGGGCTCAGATGAAAATCCAGGCTTGACAAGAATACCATTTTTGATCATCCAAATCACAGGTCTCCTGCTACCAGTCTGAAAGAACAAATAAATCCTTCAGTATTCCTTAATAGCTGGTTGTACAGTTAGAAATCCATTGTTTGTCAACTGATCAGCCTGGTTGGCTTTAAAAAAAAATAATGAAAATCATTATTTACAACATAAAGCAGAATTCAGGTTACCCTGGAAGCAGAAAAGATCCATAAACACCAGCAAGATGCCAGTGGGATGACACAACATTGCCAGGGAATTCATTCCTTTAGCAGTTTTCAAACCACATCCATGGATTCCAATAACATTCCACAACAGCATCTCCACACAGAGGGTTTGCTGCACCTCCCTGGTCTTCCACATCTGCCAGCATTTAACTGAATTGGAATTTAGCCTTTCCCAAAGCAGTGTCACCTCTCTGGGGAATACACCTGCCAGAGTTTCTCAGAGCTCAGGTGTGTCCTGAAGGACACATTCTGCTGGAAGATATTCTTGGATAAGTGCTGATATTTCTCCACACAGAAATATCCCTGTTTCACACTAAAGCAGGTTTCAGTAACTCTGGTCTTTAGCATATTCAGTTATTTTCAAAGTGATGCTCATCAAAACCTTTTAGGTTCAGGTTTCTTATATTCACTGTATTCCTAAAGGATCATTATGTGTGGACACAGCTCCTGGAATTGCTTTCCTCTGACTCTTGTCTAATTTTCTCAGTTGATGTCTTCCAAATCCCCACAAATCCCCTACTCCAGAGTGGGCTGCCACATATGGCAGTATGGATTTACTGCAGGCTGTGCAACCCCTCCCCATGTGCCTTTTCCAGGAGATTTTCCTGCACTGTGTCAGTGCTTCCCCTCACTGTGGCAGAGCTGCTCACACAGAGGGATGGGAATTGCTAAATGAACTCAGAATCCATGCTGATAACTTCTCAGAAAAGTTGCATTTTAATTTTGCATCACTTATGTGATGAGCAGACCTCTCACGAGGGATCCTGGCCCTGAGTGTTCTCCAAGGGGCAGTGGGATAACTATGATCCCTCACAGACTGCACAAGAGGGACCTTCTAAGAACTCATCTGCAACTTCTTTTCCCATCCCTTTTCACTCCTACTCCTCCATTTTCTCTGGAATAGCTTCCTCTTTCACCAAGGAATTCCTCCCTGGTCTTTCAGAGGTTTCTTGGGAGAGAGTTGCCAACTCAACAACCCCTGAAATGAGAGTTGCCTCCTCCACCTTCAGGGATGATGGAAACTCTAAACACACTGTCAAACAGCAAAGGTCAGCCTGCTTTTAAAAATGTCATTTTTAATGCCTTAAATGAGGTATGAATTGTAGAAGTTCATCTACAGATGCACAATCAAGTCCCTATTCTATAGCTACCTTTATTATAAAGGTCATAGTCTGCAGAAGAAGTTTTTTTTTGCTGTTTGGCTTGGCTTCTTCCTAAGGGATCAATAAAGTAACTCATATTTCCTTTCTATTTTAACTGTGTTGTTGAGAGTATCTTATCCTAGGCAGTGAATGGCTGGCACTACCTTTTTTATTGCCTATAACCTTTAAAAGAATAGATAATTCAAACACCACCTCGAAAACAAGCGGCAATAAAATGCAGCACGAGAAAAACAGCTCAGAGTGAAACTTCCAGCAGAGTCTCCTTTATCAAGACTCTTCATTAACTTTTTCTTTCTCTCTCCACACCAGTAAGTTCAGAATGAGAACATCCTACCCCAGACCATGACTGGTTTTGGAATCACCACCACAGGGCTTTGGTGACACCAGTTCAGGGCACAGAACCGGGGAAATTTGGAGAAGCCAAAATAATTTTGCTGGGTGTGATGCAGATCTCACCTCCCCAATTTCTGCTGCAGGAACACCTTGATGGCATTAATTTTCTCCCCTTCCTAGCCTGACTCTGAGCATAGGCATCAAGCAGCCACAAAAGCAAGGGAAAAGGAGTGTCACGAAGTAAAGGCTGCTGCTGAAGCAGAAATTTCCTTTAATCCCATTCCCAAAGATGAGTCATGTTCTTCAGCGGAACCTGAAAGTCAAGGTTCTCCCCTTTAAAGTCTTCATCTTCCTGCAGCATTAGTCTCAGTGATTTTCCATGTAAACAGGGAAGTTTTAATTACATAACGGGTGCTTCTGCTGTTTTCACAAGAATTCCTTTATTCAGAGGCAATGCTCAGAGGAAGCTGCTCATCTTCAAAGGTCAGCTTGTTGAATAAGGTGAGTTATTGTTCAGAGCAAGTGAAGGAACGTGGAAGTGCATTTTAATTAAGTGTTATAATCCATAACTCCAGGAAATGCTTGACACAATCCCTTAGCCCTGGCCAGATTCAAGATGGGACCAGCTGGTGCTTATTGGGGTCTTAGAAAACCTTGGAGAAACCCACTCGAGAAAAGGTTTTGCAAATGAAAGGAGGCACAAGGTGCAAATTAATGGACTGTGATAGCCTAAAGGATAACTAAGGAACAGAGTAAGAAATTAATCTTCTCCTGGAGTCTGGTGGAGCTCCTTCAGACCCCTGAGATGACAATGAACACTGGCAGCCACTCCAAGGGGGAAAAGGCATCAACATTTGTGAAGGCCACTAAGTAAGGCAGGCTACCTCTAGAGAAAATCAGGGGGAGCAAGTAGACAACAAAAATCCCTGAAATTTATTAAAGAGTTCATGGTAACCTCCCTTTATAACACAAATATTTGGTGCATGTTACTGGCTGTTCTGTTGTAAAAAAAAAATCATGTTGGCATTGCTGTAGGCAGTTAATGAAACTCCTCAGTGCCTGGCAGCATTAATAACAGAAAAGGGTGTCATACCTTAAAATGAAATCTAATTTAGCCTGACACAGTGGATTGTTTACCTCTGACCTTCCCACAGCTAAAATCCTTTTAAAGACATGAAGAGGCTTTGGCTCATTAGGATGAGCAGCAGCAGCCCAGCTTAAGCTGTTTTGCTTGAGAAAGTTGATAAATGACTGTTGTCATGAGAGGTGGAGAAGAGGGAATCTGGGCAGCAGTGCCAGGGTGCTGGGGAAGGTGAGTCAAACCTTTCAGGAGGGAGGATCTCCATTATTTTACATTCCTGGGGGAGAAGATCCTTGGGCACAGGGATCCAACACTGAATCAAAGTGAGCTGAGATTTTATCTGGCTGTTCATGTCAGGTATTGAGTCCTTCTTTATTTCTGTGAGTTTGACAAAGCTTTGGGCTCCTCTGTTTTGGGGCCCCAGCTGGCCTTGCTCTGCAGGTGAATGGAATGGGAATTATCACACAGCTAAAAAAAGTGGGAGCATTTGAAGAGTCTGTGGTCTGTTCAGCCAAGAAAAGGCTGTCAGGACAGATATTGGCAAATAGGTAAAAGCAACAGTAAAGTGGAAGGGAATAAATGCTTATACCTAGAGGAGAAAGAGCAATAAACATAAAGGATGCAGTAAACATAAAGGATACAACAGAAGAGCCAACTTAAGTATCAAGAAAAGTCTAATAAAAAGAACAGTTAATCACTGGAAGGAGTTTATATTTGAAGAGCAGGTGAGAGAGCAGCAGCTGAGATGTGAGGCTGTTCCTGCTGGGGCACAGGGCTCATGGAACAATTTTGGGTGGGAAGAGAGCTCCAAAAACCATCAATCCAACCCTCCTGCAGTGAGCAGGGACAATGCCTGCTGGTTAATGCAACCCCACAGCAAGGAGAGGAATGTTCCAATTGCCATCTTGCCTGGGGACTCAATTTTTGGGGCGCTCATGGCACCTCACACCTTCACACTGTATTTAAAGCTCCCTCTCTGTGGAGTCTCCCTGCAGAGGATGAGCTCACCAGCTCTCCAGCTCCATTTGCTGCACATCCCACCCATGATCTGCCTCCTCCTGTTGTTCTCTGGCAGGGGAAGCTTTCCCTGCCATCCCCTGCCCCAGCTGCTGGTGGGTGAGGGATGCCCACGGTGTCTCACAGCCCACCCAGAGCTGCTGCTGGCACCATCCCAGCTGTAGCAAAGGCCAGCTGGTGCCTGATGGTGGCTGCCAGACAGAGATAACTTCTGACACCTCCACTGCCACAAAAATCCTCACTTTTCTCCTGCATGCAGGCTGGTGAAGAAACTTCACATCCCTCACCTGAGGCTCTGCCCAGTGATGATTTCAGGAGTGATTTCAGCCCCTCTGTCCCATCAGCCAGGGGCTCTCTGCTAATGAAAGCTCTTACTCTGGAAACCCGGAGAAGCCCAGGAGCTGTGATGCAGCTGAATTTCAAATCCTAACTGAAGTGGGTGCATTTCATATGGCAAAGCTAAAAAATGTCAGGATTTAAGGCTGCTCATTGTAGGCAACTGCTAATTACAGGCTCAGGTGGTAGGTTTTTTCCACCAAGTCTGTTTAATTCCTACCATTTAAAAATTCCTACCATTTAAACCAGGTTGTTGCAATGACAAGCATTAGACTGTTTCTAATTCTAGTTGCTACCTGGGCAGTCTGTAATGAGTATAAGGCCCTTAATTGTAAAACTTCAGAAAAGAAGTGTTTTAAGTGTGGTGTAGGGATTGAGAGAAGACTTGGCACTCACTTCTTTTTGATTCATGAAAACTGAGGCTATAATAAAAGTGTACCACATTTTTTATGTTTCAGCCCACTTCAGAAAACTTCAAAACTCTGGCTTTAGTCCAGCCTTTTTGCTAGGATAGGTTGTGGCTTGTAGCTCCAATCATAAACAGAAGTCTAAAAAGTCTCCCAGCTGTAAAACTGTCAATTCAACACTGCAAGATTTTCATGGCTAAGTGCCCTGAGTGCATCAAAATGCCAAATAATGCTGATTTGAACTGTCTATGCTGATCATTTTACTCCTCTTGACAGTCCCCAAATGCAAAATAAGCTGATGATTTCAGTGTTGTTTATACTCAGAACTTCAGGAACCAAGATGAAAAAATACATGAGCTCTTTAGAAATCAGAATCAGAGAAAGCACCTGCTCCAGAAACACCTAATCAAAGGAGGCAGAGATGCTCCTTGAAGCTTCCCACAACACCTGTGGCTCTGTCCTTATGGCTCTTGTGAGTCATTTTACAAATTCTTTACCACATTATCCCATTCTCTGCAGGCAAAGCGTTTACTTATGTTAATTAACAACACGCAGTGATAAAGTTAAATATCAGCAGAGCTGTCTTCATCTTCCTGGTGGCTGGAGAATGCTGCAGCCTGTAGACTGGAATGGTATAAATAAAGCCAGTTTTTCAGTGTGGTCCACGGCCTCAGCTTCAATACAGGCATGCTCAGAAGGGATGGATGTGTAGATTTCCCCTTCTGGTTCCATTGCAGCACCAGAGAAATCTGGGAAACTTCTAATTCAAACAGCAAGTGTCCGTGCACTTACGTGTGACACACATTGCTTTAGGAAACAAACCCAATGGTCGGTGTTGTGTGATGCTGCTAGTTTGAGAAAATTCATCTTTTGATTAATGAAAAGTTAAGAAATGTTATTCAAAGAGGGCAGCTCCAGAAGTGTGTGTATTTAGTGTTTTTCTGCTGGTTATGTTTGTGCTGAATCAGTGGCTGACTTACAAGGAGCAACCTGGCACAGGTGTGACAAGAACTCAGCTAATTTAATCTGCAGCACTGATGAAGCTTTAAAAAGATGAGAGTAATGACATCCTTGAGGCCTTTGGGCTGCCTGGGTGATTTCCTGCTTGGAAAATCTCATCACAGGTGGCTTTTGCTGCCCACAGGTGTCACCTGGTGAGAGGGGACTGTCAGGTATCATTAAACTCCTTATTCCTCCTCAGTGTAGTAGTGAGACCTTCTCACATGGCCATGAGTTACTTTGGGTACACAATTCCTTCTTTCTTTCTGTATTATGTGCTGAGATCAATCTTTAATTTTCATTTGCAGCTGCCTCAACAAGTTAACAGCATCACACTTATTATAAACAGTGAATTTCTTTTCAGTAGCCAGGCTCTGAAAACCAATTTTTCATTTGTATAATCGACAAAACTCTACTGTGCTTGTCAGCATATGTCCAAAAATTAAATAGAAGTGAGTGTACAGTTTAAGTAATTTGCATTCTAGTGTGAGAGGTTTAAAA
Organism: Eopsaltria australis; assembly: GCA_034509425.1. NCBI lineage: Eukaryota > Metazoa > Chordata > Aves > Passeriformes > Petroicidae > Eopsaltria > Eopsaltria australis. The sequence goes on from JAVTVJ010010685.1 coordinate 1,763,429, forward strand.
TGATAGATGCATGGAATATCTATATTTGTAACAAATAAAAAGCTAAAAATGAGAGGAAGTACAGTGTCCAAATCTGTGAGAGATCTGATCTGAGTTGTGGCCATTGCAGCAGGTTTTTCTATAACAGAAAACCCTTTTCCTACTAATGTCTGGAAGATAGGAATGGGGAAATTTTTTTCTGCTCATAAAACACAACTTCATATTGTCAGACTTGGCTGCAGTTGGTTTTGAGGTGGATTTCCTTACTCCCATGAAATGGTACAGTTTAGTCTCATCTAGACTATAGCTTTTATTTGAAGATTTATCAGTGAGAGAATCCAAAGCCAGCTCAGCTCACAATTATTACATTGTTCCTTTCAGGACAGGGGTCCAACCAGATGTGCTGTACTCCAGCACAGGGCAGCCCTCCCCAAAGCCATTAACTTCCCAATCCTTTTCCATCTGCCAACAAACTGTCTGTGCTGTTTTGCTCTGGTTCCCTTTGATAGTTTGGGTTGTCCAAATGAATGTTGGGATGCCATTCTCGCAATTTTTGTGCATTAAAATATCAATGGAAATCCCTTTGTCTGCACGTGGCTGATTTCCCAGCACAGCTCTCCTCCAGCCTTTCCCCCAGAGGAGGTGTTTCTTTTCCACCACCAGCCATAAACACCAGTGGGGTGAGGAGTTCCAGCTCTTTCCATTCACTGCAATAAACATTTTTAGCATCAGTGTGATGGATCTGTTCCATTCTCCCCAAGGATAATGGGGAATGTGGAATTCAGGGGAACTAGCATTAGACAATTCTGCAAAGTTTGCTCTGTAACATGAGTTCTCTGATGCCATTCCAGTTTTTAAATGTATTCCAAAGGGAGAATATATGATCTACCAAAACACAAACAAGGAGTGAATCTCCTATGGCACAAATCAGGAAAGTTTTGATCCACTGGGCTCTGCAAGCATTTGCAGATGGTTTCATCCTACTGATTTTTGGTTTTAACTAATCAGCTCAGAATATAACCTATGAAGTTAATTTGAAGAGTAGGCTGGGGTCTCAAGTTCCAGAGTGATCTAAGGAGAAAATATTTCCTAATGGCCACAGAATTCTTAGTGTGAAAATTTAAAAAAAAATAAATAAATTAAGAATCCTGGATTTTAAAATCCATTTTGGACTTGGCTTCTTTTCCTGAATTTCTAATTTTTTTTTTTTTACATGTTGGGTGTCTTTTTTGGGCTGGTTTTGAGTTCCACATGTATTTGCTGATGATGAGTGTTTGCATTACACTTAGATTGTACAAATCTCCTGCTCCAGGGCTTCTCTTGGTTATTCATAGGAGGGAAAACAAACTTTCCCCCACTTGACGTTTGTTTTGAGAGGGTGATGGAGGAGGCAGACACTCCTTTCTCTGCAGAATTCCCAGAAGAAGAGGCACAAGCTGTGCTGAAGCTCCTGGTGTGTTGTTGATGGTGGAGTTGCCCATCAGGAGCTCTGAGCCCCCTCCTCAGTCTGAGCTCTGCAGGGTCACTCATTCAGCTGCAGGGAATCTGCACATCCAGCAGCCCTTGGAGTTTAGAAACGCTTGGGCTGGGCTGGGCTCACACTCCCTGTGCCCCTGCCTTGTAATTGTTGAGCTCTGCGAGTTCTTGGCACTCTCCAGAGAGCAAAGCCTCTGTTGGTAATTTTTCAGTGAAGCATTAAAAGATCTGTTTAAAGATCTGTTATAAACCAAGCTGTGTGTTTGTCCATTTTCACTTTACTGGCCAGCAGTGTGTAATAATACTTCAAGATGAAAGATGATAACTTCACAGACACAAACAAGTTGGAGCAATAAATGCATTAGTCAAGCACTTTGCTGAGGTGCTCAAGGGGTTTTTTTTAGTGCTAAACCCAATGCAAAAACTACACAGAGAGGGATTCTCCACTTGAGCTGAACCTATCAGGAGCAAAATATTTCAATGAGACTGAAACTCTTCAGCATAAGTGGTTTGCTTCAGACTGCGAGGGAGGATAAATGATAAAAAAAGAGATGTTTGCATTCAAACAGAGGAAATGCAATGAAATTCTGCAGGATGAAGAGGTCGAAATGACACAAGGTAGAAAAGCCACAGCTTTGAAGGCAGCTTTTAGTAGGTTCAGAGAGTGTGGATGTCATTAAATACACACTGGTAGCATTAAAAACAAAGAAAATATGGGTGTGCAAGAAATAACAAGGAGCAATAACAAGGTAGATAAGGGGGAAGGGTTGGAATGGCTACTGAATGCAATTAAAGACTCTAAAGAAATAACATGGGAAGTAATGACATGGAATAAAATGTAATTCCACCAGATGATGAGCAATAGGAAGTGTTTCCAACGTGAGAAGAGCGAAGTGTTGGGGAAGGAGGCTGTGGGCTTTTTAAGGCAAAGAAAATAATTTCTAGACAATAGACTCAGCCTCGGCAAGAAAAAAAGAATTAAATAAATTCCCTGCTTCAATGTTCATAAAGGACATGGAACAGATGCCAAGAGCAGATGTACAGTTTCCAAAAGAAAAAAAAAAAAAAGAGAAACATTGCAGAAAATCATTGCTATAACAGCTGATCAAGAAATAAAACAATCTCAGCAGTGGGGAAGAAAGCCAAAATTAAACAAAGATTCATCTCAGTGTTCAGAAGACATCCAGAAAGGAAATATGAGCCTGGGTCACAAATGTTAAAACAGGGAAGCAAGGATAGCCTAAAGGGATATTAAATAGGGATATTAAACTCAATGCCCCAGAGCCTCATCTTTCAACTGAGAGAGAAATGACAGGGTATGAGCCTTAATTTTGTGGTTTTCTGATAAAGGGCTTGAGGTGTTATGACAATGGAAGCATCAGTTTTAAAAGAAAAGAGGAAAAAAAGGGAAAAATAAGAATCTATTTTTGTTTATTTCCTCCAAAACATCCATTTGGTGGCTTTGTAACTTTCTGGATCGTGTCTTCCCTCCACAGCATTAGATGTGGATCAAATCCATCATAAAATAATTGGTTTTTTCCATTTTGGCACATTCCAGCCACTGAGTATTATGTTTTCAAGATGAAGAAGGACATTTTTCCCTTGTGTTCCCGTGCTTCATAGGATTTATAACAATAAATATGAGCTGGTAGCTGAGGGGAATTGTGCTTTGCAAAGTGGCCATCACAAAAGTAAAGCATCACCGACTAAAATTAAACTCGGGGTTTTGGGCTGGTTTCCAGCGGTGGGATCCAATTACTGGCGATGAAAGGAAGGAAGCAGAGTAAATCAGAACAAAGTTATTCCTGCAGCCAGGAACCAGAGCTGTGCAAAAACCTCCTGGGTGAGGTGGGGGGACAGTTTGAGCATTTTGATTTGGAGCACCAGGCAGTTGAGAAGGGAACTGATGCAAAGGGTCTGGGGAAAACGCTTTGCTGTCAAAAAACCACTCAAACTAACAAGACTTTGCACTTCTGCTGAAGTTGGGTGGATTGTTTTGAATTTCCCTGGGAAGCAGCCAAAACACTTCAAGAAGTTACAGTAAACTCACAAACTTATCAAGAGAAAAATAAGGTGCGCTGTGATATTTGCAGGGAAGGGAAATGTCAGCACGTGAAAGGACTCGTGAAATAATTGAATGCATTAAATTTATCTTTGAAAAACAAGCCAGAGGTTAAAATAAGAGTATACAGAAAATGCTGTGTCCTTGGTGCCAGGGTTACATGGGTGTATGGATATGTTTTGGCTGGTGGGGAACATTGAAAATATATTTATCTATTTTTTTCCTCCAGTTATACAGAACAGCAGTGGGGCCTTACCCTGCAGCCATTCCTATGTAGCAAGACCAAAATTACTGGGAGTTTTCTGTGCATGGATACATGGCACAGGTGAAACTTCCTGTATTAGTAAGAAATCTGTGAAGAAAGGAGGATTCAGGAGGTCTGGGATAATTGCACTGGGTGCTGATATTTTGTCATTTTGAACAAAAAGTGGAGATATTTTTCCCAGCTGCAGAGACTGAGAAGTAGAAACCATTTACTGCAGAGGAGTATCCACCCAGAGAAAGGATAACATCATGGCCACTTCAGTAAACAAGTTCTGAAAGAAAGTTGAGAGGGAATAAAAATAAGATTTAAGAGGGAGGGAGAGTTTCATCAAAGTGGGTACTACGTGGGAGGGAGTCGTGTTTGTCTTTTTGCTCAAAGTGCAGTAACTCCCTATCATTTCCTGCACTTTATTAATAACTGCTCCTCTGTTTAAAAATATTTTAATCCCTTTCATAGCTGGAATGACTCACCAAGTCTTTTTTCATTGTTAAAGATGATTTCTTCCAGTCTCTCAGCCACCAGAACAGCGTCCCCAGGGAATAGCATGGTGCTAAACCAACACTATGTCTATTTTGTCCCCCCAGATCCAGTCTAATTATTCTCATTAAGTTTAACAGACAGCTAAGCATCTATTATTATTAAAAATAAAAGAGTCAGAAAGCAATGCTGTACCCTGAGCTGTAAAAGAGATGTGAATCTGTCAGAAACAAGAGGCTTCCTGCTGCATCACATGGAGATGTGGTGCTATTTTATACCCCAGGAATCACAATTTTGCCTGTTCTTGCTCTCAGCATTCATGAATAGATAATCTTAGGGAGGCTTGCATGCAGGGAGGCTCATGCCTGACCCTCCACCCTGCCACCCCAGCTGGGATTCTGCCTCCAGCTCTGGGGTCCCCAGCACAGGAAGGACGAGGAGCTGCTGGAGAAAACCCAGAGGAAACCACCAAGTTGATCAGAGGGATGGAGCAGCTCTGCCATGAGGAAAGGCTGGGAGAATTGGGATTGTTCAGCCTGGAAAGGAGATCTTCAGGGTGATCTAATTGAGGCCTTCCAGAAGCTGAAGGAGCCAACAAGAAAGATGGGGAGAGACTTTGGACAAGGGATGGAGTGACAGAACCAGGGGAATGGATTCAAACTGCCAGAGGGCAGGGTTGGATGGGATATTGGGAAAAAATTGTTCCCTGTGAGGGTGGGGAGGCCCTGGCACAGGGTGCCCAGAGAAGCTGTGGCTGCCCCTGGATCCCTGGCAGTGCCCAAGGCCAGGCTGGACAGGGCTTGGAGCAGCCTGGGACAGTGGGAGGTGACCCTGCCCATGGCAAATGTGGAATCTTTGAGGCCACTTCCAACTCAAACCATTCCAGCATTCTGTGGCACATGGAGCCCAGCACGTTTGCTTAGAGGACAGCCCTGGTCCCAATTGCTGTTTTCACCCTTGGTAATTGTCACCCCACTGTTTTCACCTCCTTTGAGGGGCAGGAAGCTCAAGGAGAGGCTGCAACTGCTGCACCCTCCCCTGCCAGGGGCCAGGGAGTGCCAGGAGCCTGCAGTCAGGAGGGGAAGCTGCTCACAAATGGCACTTCCCAGCGATGGAAAATGCTGTTTCCCCCCAAGGTTTAATTGCTTTATTTCCATTCTCTCCCATGAGCGTGGTGCAGAGCTGTGCTGTCACACGCTGTCACCGCAGAGGATGGGACCAGGCCACCACATCTCGCATCTCCTCCTGCTGGGAGGTCTCCCAGCCCAGCCCTGTGCAAACCAGAGATGTCACCAAGTCACAAAAGTGGTGTGAGGACACAGCTCTGGCTGCTGGGCTCAGGCAGAGGCTGCTCACGTGTAAAAGGGTGACTTTATCACGATACATCAGACAGGAATATTTTAATTTAAAAGCAGCTCTTTTTGTAGCATACTGAAGTTATTTTCCCACTTGTTGTCTGTGTCAGTGCTGTATGCAGAGAAAATTAGGCCTAGGGGATGGTGGCTCACCAGTTTTTTATTTGAAGTCTATGAGAAAGGAAAATGTGGTGGAGTCTCCATTTTTTGAGGTCTGTGTTCCAATGCATCAAGACAATAACTCCCTGAGAGATAGGCTATACTTCAAGTGTGCTTTATGAGCTGAAGACAGAATTATTGACTTGGTTCCTTTAGCCTGTGTTGTGCAGGAGATCAAAGAAGGTGTTTGCAATTGTATTCTAGGAACCTGACCAACGCCAGTGTCACAAATCCAACATTAACAACCAGAGTTTGCCACCCAAGAAGTCACAAAGATGGTAAAAAAAAAAAAAAAAGTGACACAGAGGAAAAAATGGAAATAATAGGAGAAAAAACCTGACAGCTTTCCAAGTGCAAAATTTGTTTGAGAGTAATTATGTAAGAATACTATGCATCGTTTATTCCATGCCAGATCTCCTGGTGAGCGTATAAACATATTCATGCTGTTAATGTTTCCACTCAGAAACAAATTGCCATTGCACTGCTTAGAAATTTGTCAGCAGAGAGGTGGAAAAGGTGGGAATGAAGGTCCTGCTGCAGTAAAGAGAGAGTCCCACTATGAGCAGTGAGCCAGGCTCAGGCACAGCCCTGCAAGAGGAAGATGTTTGCCTCAGATACTTGATCCCTGGAAGAAGAAAACTGGAGCTACCTGTCTTCCTCTCACCCAGAAGCAAAGCACTGGGAGAGCTTCTCCAGGGTGTCAAACAATGGGGGCGTTGCTTCCAGTTTGAACATTCCTTCTATTCAAATCTAAATACAATGGATTTTATCTCCACTGGGCTCACTGGGGCCCTCGGATGTCAGATCTGTAACCCTGTGAAGCAGATCCTCATCACTCCCCATTGTTTTCCACCAGATGAAGATCTTCCATAGAAGCTGCAGAAATAGCCCATTCATAAAAATATAAAAACATCTTGTACCAAGACAATAGCCCAACATCATCCCTGGTGAAGTTAGCAGAGTTAAACATGCAGAGAATTTCCCTCTCTCCTCCTGCTCCAGTGCAGAATCCCAACCATCATCTCATGCTCATCTCCACTTCCATCACCACTTCATAAAAACTGGGAAGTGAAGATCAAGAGCAAAGCCTTTGGTTACCTGGAGAGCTCCTCTGCTCACAGTGCAAATGGATTGTGACAAGGGACAGTTAAAGAGACTCTATCATCTTGTCCTCTTTAAGAGGACTTGTTAGGAGTTTCCTTTGGTGTTTGACAATTGGACAAACTATTAATTTTGCTATTCATGATCCCATTTCTTTTTTTTTTTCCCCCTTATTCAGAGTTGACTGCTCTCCTCTATGCTCTACATACCCAGATGGGAAGTAAATGAAGCACCAGGACAGAAATGAGGGGTTAATTACTTTAATCCAAGAGTGGGTTTCCTCACAGTATTGCTTGCATGGGAACATCCACGTGTGCTTAGCCTTCCCTGTTCCACATGTACCACTTGTGCTCTGCTTTGCTGAAAAACTGAGGCAAAATTGAATTGTTCATCTCAAGGCCTATTTTCAGCCTACATTTGGTCACAGGGGGAGTTTCCTTTGGTCTTTGCTTGAAAAGAATTAAATGTGAGAAATGTAAGGAGGATGTGGATGTTGCCCACTCTTTTATTCACACCTCTCCAGGTTCTTTGCCCCTTTCTTGGACATGTAATGTCTCATTTATTTGTGCCACATCACTGAGAGCATCGTGGCAGCCCTCAGTGGTGATTTACTGACTGGCCACTTCTTCAGGTCAGCATCAGCCTTTACACAAAGCAGAAATGTTCCTTCTACCTGATTAGGCAGCACTGCAAGAGAGCAGTGGGAGGCCAAGGATTCTCTGGTTAAAAGGCTGATTAGCCTTCCTTAAAACAAACTTCAACTGAACCAGGGGTGAATGATCCAGAAAGCAACAAAGCACATTTAATTGGAGGAGGAATGGAACAAACTGTGCTCTTCCTTTTTGGCTTCCTTTTATGTTTTAATGAGAAGTGGTAAGCACCATGTCTGACATTATTAAAGGGCTTGAGTGGATGAGCCTCTTTCCTTGGGCCAGATGCTGCTGTCCTTGACACCAACATAAACAAGAGTTTTCCCTGGTATGGATCCAAGGAGCAGAGGCCTGTCTTACATTGCAGCAGCCCAAGTTTGAACCTTGAAAAGCCCAGGCTTCTTTTCAGCCCTTCACATTGCAATGAGAACATCTGACCTCTCCCCTTAACCCTAAATTAAATCTGCCTTTGGTTTTTCTCTGGGCAGGGGGGTCAATTTGCAAAACTTTTGGAGCTGCTTGGTTCCCACCAGTCTGAAGTTCAGGGGAGGTCAGCTCACAGCAGTGCCACAGAGCCCAGCCTTGCACATCTGCCCCTTGTCACACGTGGAGCTGCACGTCAGCTGTGCTGAGGACAGAATTCACATGGTTTCTCCCTGGGGCAGCTTCTTCTGCTCCAAGTGCTCTGAGGCTGAAGGAGAATACACAGGGATTCCTACAGAGGTCTCTGGCTGAGTTGAAAAGGAGGCACTGAAATGTGCTGCTGTAATAGGAATGCAATGGAAACTGCAATATCAGCACTGGGTGCTGGTGAAATTAGCTGGTTTTTTAATATCATGCAGCAGATTTCTCTGCTGTCCTGTACCCTCATATTCTTGTGGGATAGCTTAAAAGAAATAAAGGTGCTGCACCAGAGATGTTTGGGATTTGATAAAAATCAGCCTCTCTTTCATCAATATCCCTTAACTATGCAACTAGTGACAATATATGAGTTTCCAAATGGAGAAAAAAAGAGGGTAGAAAGTTCTTTCCTGTGTTTAATCCTACAATTATTTCCTGTAGATGCTGATGCTCTCCTTACAGCCCTGGAGGTGTTTCAGTAAGAACACATTTGACTGTACCTTGAGGCTCACCAAGGCCTGGGCTGTGCCCTCACCAAGCACACAGCTCTACAACATCCTACACAAGGCAAGAATGAGGCTCTGACTGGGGTTTGAATGACTCCTTGCTCCAGACAGGAATCAGCCTGGGCCAGCTCCCTTGCCTTGGTGTGTTTTAGGAAGCTGACTGGGATTCTGGGGAACCAAGCCAAGCCTTTGTCCCTTCTAATCTGCTCACTCTGAGTGAGGGGTTGCAGTGCCAGCCCGTAGAAAGGTGGCAGTTGTGTTCTTAAACACATTCAGATTTTCAGGCTGGAGGTGTAGGGATGGGCCAGTCATTAGTTCTCAGTTTAATTTCTTTTCCAGAGGTGTTGTGACCTCCTGCCCACGGAGGTCTCCGGGCTGTGCAGCTGCACAGGGCTGGGATGTCAACACTGCCATGCACAGCTGCCAGCATTGCTCAGAGGTCAGGCTCCCAAAACCATGAGAGAGTCCAAGAGGAGAAGGAAGAAACCTAAAGCTTGGAAAAAGGCAGGGGGGGAAATAAAAAAGTCTGAAGTCTGAATGTTTGTGGCTGTTCCTAAACGATGGCAAGAGGTGCTCCTGTGTCTGCAATCCAGCTCAAAGCCAGGGTTCAACCAAGAGCCAGGCTTCACTCCCAACTCCACCCTCAGCTTCAGCAAGGCCAGACCAGCTCTCCCAACACTTGACAAAGCAGATCTATCCCAGGGAAGAATTTTTCCAGCATGCTGGGAAGAAAATCTGGCAAGGCCTCTGGACAGCTTCAGTGATCAAAACACACCGGGGCCTCTCGTTTATTGGTAAGAGTTTCCTATGATTCCTTGTTTAGTTTTCTTTTTATAGATTTTTGTCTTGCCTGTGAAATGACAAATGCTAAAATGTGTTTGCTTTAGTCCTGTCCTTTTAAAACTGATCTTAACGAGGGTAGCAAGGAGATGCAGGAGGATGGAAGAGGCTGTGGACCAGTCTGAAGTTTGGCTCCATCACTCACAGCACAGGTGAACGTTTTTTGGAAGCTGAACGATATTGGGGTGTCCCTTTCCTGCTCCCTCCATCCCAGCTGATGCTGTCCCAGCTCTGTTTCTCAGTGCAGGGCAGGAATTCCCTTCTTCTGCAGAGTTTAGGAGAGCATTGAGAGATTGCTTCATGCCAATCCAGCTCCAAAAGGCAAGTGAAGGCTCTGTGAGTGAACAATTTGTGAGCAAGTGGTATTTTTATCTCTGTGGAAATGTTCAGACCTTCAAACACAGGCTGTATTTCTGCATTAACTCAAAGTGAATGATCTCAGACCCTTGAATTAAATCACTGGGGACAATGATGGTAAAGCTGGCTTTATATTGATGGTGTCACCTTATTGTCCCTGCTCTATGTCTCCTTCCCTGTGTCAGTGTGGCAGTGAGAGTCCAGCGTGGATGTTCCAGCATCCCTGTCACTTAATGCAACTGTTTCTGCTCTCACAGGATGGATGGCTCCATCCTAAACAGATTAACTCCTTCTGAGGAGACACAAAAAGGGGACTTATTTTCCCTGGATATGCATGCAAATACACAGCTGCACAGAGGGGACTCCTGTGCACATCAGGGATGAAACACCCTGAAAAGTCCCTCCCCACATCCCAAAGAAGAGAAGAAGAGCAGGAGGAACAGTGAGGAGCTTGTGGGGATTGCATCAGGCTAAATAATATTTATCTGTGCTCATTTATCTACCTGTTCATGTGGAATAAGACACAGGTGACTTGTTTGGTGGGATGTTTTTGTCTCTCAAACACTACTAAACTTCTGGAAAGCTCACAGCACTAAACTCGCACTGAAGTTTCTTTTTTATGTGTACAAATTTACAACAGCAAACAGCAAATTCTTGAAGACAGACTAGAGGCCTGTCCCTAGAATACAGATTGATATCCCACGAATTTCTGTGTTTCAGCTCCATTTAATAACAACCAATTTTTCTAACCCAATGGCAAAATAATTTTCCTAAACCACTCGCAAATTTGTTCTATTCTCTCCTAATAAAAATTGAGATGTCCTGATCAAGGGTTTGATGCAAACCTGAAAGAAACCAGTGATAATCTTTCCACTGACCTCAATAAGCTTGGATAGAGACCCTGAAATAAAAGTTAATGTGTATCAGGAGAAACAGTGAGCTGGAAGTGAAACAACATAGATAAATCTATTGCCTAAAATTGCTGCAGGAATAGCATTTGTCTGGTGTTTTAGTACGGTTACATTCTAAAATACATTCTCTGTGTGGTTAGAGCAAGCATTTCCCTTAAATGAAAAAAAATGGAGCCAGTCAGACTTCTCTGTTTGAATGCTGATGGCATTTTTCATTTTTATGCCCTTCTCCAAAGCAGGAAAGCAGGAGATTTTGCTGAAGCGATAAGGGAATTTATACATTCAGAACAGATCTGCACTGTTATGACTCCAACATGTAATGCTGAGGCAATAAAATTTATGACTGTCTTCCTCAGTGCTTTAATGAGGCATTGCAAGGCTCACTGTATATTTGCAAATGTCTTAACAGATAATGATTTTAAAAAGTACTGGAGTACAGCTGCCAGCACAAATGGTCATAACACCAATTATCTTCGCAGGATTTAGTCATTATGTGGAATCAGAGGCAAAACTGAATCACGGGCCAGTTTTCTCCTCCAGTTTGGGAGGGAAGTCAAGGAAATGTGTTTCTCCAGACCCATCTCCCCTCAGCTTTCCTCTCCACTGCTGCCATAATCCTAGCAATTAAACTGAGCCTCCTGATGAGACTTATTATTTTTAATCCGGCTTGTTACGGGGCACAGGCGGTTTCACTAATCTGGTTTTGGCACGCCTGCTTTTCCCAGCACAGTTCCTCAGTGATAGGAGCAGGGGTGCTCTGGGAGCACCTGGCACAGGATCCCTGATGGATGAGGGGCTGACACCCCACCTGAGCGAGTGATCCTAAATCCAGTCAGCTCAGAGTCATGTGGGACCAGGGAGAGATTGACAAAAGCAATTGTGGAAATAAATCCCTGGCAGAAAACTCTGCATTTCCATACATCAGTGGGGCTGGAAATGGAAAAAGAATGAGTGGGATCTACCTTGTTACCTATCTCCAAGCTCCCCAAACTCTTCCATGTTTTTTGGAGTGAGTCTGTTTGTTTGGGGAGGAAATGGCAAACCATTAAAACCTTTCATCCCTTCTATTTCACTGCCAAGACACAGCCAAACCCACGGGCTTGTTTTAGGTTAGGCCAGGATATGGGGGTTTGGAGAGCTCCAGAAAGGTGAAATCACAGTCATGGAATGGTCTGGGTTGGAAAGGACCTTAAAAATCATCTTGTTCCAAGTCCCTGCCATGGACAGGGATATCACCCACCAGATCACCTTGCTCAGGGCCCCAAACAACCAGGCCAGTGACTGATGCTGATTTCATTTCCCCTGAATTCCGAATTAATAAATCGGAAATAGCAACTTCTCTATTTTTCTTCAGAAGAAGGACATCTGTGGCCCATTGACCTCTCCAACTTCCCCTGTCAGCTTTTAGAGTGAAGGGAGAGCCCTCTTTTGGTGTCACTTTTCCTGGGGAAACTCAACTGCCCGAGGGAGTGCTGGCTCCTGTGAACAGGCAGGGGGAGGAAGGTACCACTCAAAGGCTTCCCCAAACACCAACCTCAGCACCGTGCATCTCCACCCTTGGAAGCCTCTAAGAGCAGCCTTTGGAAGACAGGATTGGGTCAGCAGCTGGAGGCTGCTCCTGGCTTCCAAAGCACAGGATCCTGCTGGCTCCTGGGGGTTCCCAGTTCCAGCAGCAGTGGGATTGCGAGGCACCGAGGGCTGCTCTGCTGTGCAATGACTCAGCTCCCCACCAGAAAGGCCAGAGCTTTACTCACAGGTCGTGATGAAGTCATTATTTCTAAATTTCCATCACACTGGACTGCAGTTCAAGCAGCTCCCACGGCCTCAGAGTTTATCTGAACAATTCCTGGCTCCGAGTGCAGTCACAGAGGGATGGCAGGGCACCTCCAGCAGTCACAGATTACTGCCCAGCTCTGAAGGACAAACCTGCACCGTGCTTTCTCATCTGCTCCCACACCTGACTGGCCAGACAAGGCAGAAATCTGTTTATTAATTTAGCTCCCAGGTCAGGCATGAAAGCAAAGGATGTGATGAGCTCACTGGCTTAATGTCCTTAGCTGCTTGGGTTGATTAAAGGTATGTGTTTTGGTAAGGTCCAGAGACCAATTTTTCCTGTCTAATAAAGCAGATAAATGAAAAGGAAACATTTGCCTCAAAATATTTTGTGCAAATGCCCGTGGCTTTTCCCCTCTGAAATAAATGAGATTTTTATTTTTGTCTCATTCACTTGGATGCACTTCACAGGATCATAGAATAGTTTGGGTTGAAAGGGATCTTTTAAGGTTACCCAGCTCCAACCCCTGCCACAGGCAGGGACACCTTCCACTATCTCAGGTTGTTCCAAGCCCCATCCAGCCTGGCCTGGGACACTTCCAGGGATCCAGGGACAGCCACAGATTCCCTTCCATCCAGAGACAGAGCTCCATGTGAGGCTCTGAACAGTAACATTTCAGTGATTTACTTTAGTTGGACAATCCTGAAGAGAAAAAAAATGATGCTGTGGGTTGCACTTCTCGCCATTCTCATTCCCTACAATTTCTTCTTAATCTTAATATTCCATAAACACATCAACCTTAGTATATGGTGCCACTGCAGGATGAAAATTGCCTTAAAATAGGTGCTGTATAAACCATGGAAGGCAGAGAAAATCCCAATGCAACCACTAAACACGAGAGGAAATGGTGACAAAATAGCCTGGCAGCTGCCTGCCCACACCTGAGACCAAGCAACACTTCTGGAAGTGAAGATCCCTCTGAAATGCCCATTTTGGAGCAGCATCCCACAGGCAGGTAGAATGTGAGCATTAATTTGTGGATTGCAGCATTCACCGAGGTCAGACTGAAGACTCAGCTCTTTTATGCACTCATGTTGCTAAGAGCAAGTGTTGCTTTCATTTACCAACCCACAAATCCCATGTGTGGTATTATTTCCCTGTTTTTCAGTGCTAAGAAATGTGTCTATATAAAACCTCTCAGAAATATTGCTCTAAGGATTCTGTAATTCATTGTAACTCCCAGCCCTAATAACTACAAGGTGATTTTTCATAGATTTCTAAAATTGGCAGGCTAATATTTCTTGGATCAGTCAGAAAAGAAATACTGCTCCATCCTTTGCTTATCCTTTCCTCATCAACAAGTGTAATTACAAAAACATATTTCCCCAGCCCTGGATTTCAGGATTCCCTGTCAGAGCCATCTTCCCATCCTCCAGGAGCCAATCTGAATCCTATTACTCCAGGGGAATGTCAACTGATTCATCTCCCATCCCTGATGGCCATAACTTCCATTCCTACCTATCAAATACCTGTCACTGCTGGAGTGGGTGAAAAGCAGAGATATTCTCACAAAGCTGAAACTGAAAGACATTCATACTGAGGAGAAAAAAGAGGGATACAGAGGTTTTCATTCTCCCCAGAGAGAGTGGGACAGAGGAACCTCTAAACTCTGAGCACCAGCTCCAGAAAAAAAACCACCTTCTGCTTATGCAGGGATCTGTCTGGTACCATTTACTGCTGTCATTTAATCAGCTCAGAGGTTTAACCTGCACTGGGAAACAGCCACCTGGATAGAACTCATGAGTGTGATGTGCAAGAAAAATGGGATTCTTAAGCCAAAACAGGAAGCCCTTTCCACACAAAGGTTATGGATGCTTTTAATTCCAAAGCCCCGTGTGCCAGGGCTGCAATAATTGATGCTGGAGCTTGACAAGCCAGATCAATGATTAATGGTGAGTTTGCTAGTTTTGAACCAAGAGCTGCAGCAGAAGTTAAATCCATTTGTCCCCTGTCATAGGAGGGGTGTGCTTTTAAAAAGACAGGCAGAAATTGGCAGGATGCTTTACAAGGAGTCTGGTGGAGAGCTGGATATCCTTTAATAACAGCTTAATTTCATTTAAGGCATGCCACATATTCAGGTTACTACAAGCACAGGGTAGCTTATCTGACAGGTGGTTGTGATGGATCTCCTGTATGTTAAACACTTTCCTTCAGGAAGTGTCAAAAACATGATTGATTTCCTTTTATCCCTGTGCCGTGGGGAGTTCTGTTGCAATTCCATGCACTTTGTCAGAATTAAAACAAAAATCCAGGCAGGCAGTACTGAGCAAAATGGAGTGCAGGCAGTGCAGGTCATTCCTTTTGGTGAGAAAGAAGGGGTGGTACAATTCTCACCTTTTGAAAGATCTTTACCCACAGGTGGAGCATCCCTTTGCCTGAACGGTGACCTATTCTTTCCAACTCTGCTCTCCTAATTGTTGGATGAGAAACCAGATAAGCCCTGCAATGTTGTTAATCCCAGGTAGAAAATAATCAAGAGTTAATCCTCAAGCTCTCACTCAGGGAAATTACCCTGTGTCAGCAGTGAGCTCCTGACTTGTGCACACAGGTCAGGATTTGACTAATTTGTGGTGACACATCGGAGATGCAGCAGTGATAAATGTGGCAAATGCATTATGAACAGCAGCACCGTACTGGGATGGTGCCAATGGCATGTTCTCCTCAGGGATGGCTTTTTGGGAGCACCCCCTGCTCTCCCTGGGGTGCAGGACAGTCTGTGGTGCCACCATGGCATGGCAGGTGTGGTTTAAAGCAATGATACCAAACTGTCCCATCAAGCAGGAGGAAATTGTCACCACTCACATTTTTACCGTGTGAACCCAAAGTCAAGGTAATCAGAGCACAGGCTTCTCCTTCCCTGCAGGAATTTCAGCCTGTTGCTGAAATATTCTCAACACAGAGAAAGGTTAATGTATGCATTGCCATGCACGTAATTAACACCTCTCCTCCTGTAGCACATCACCTTTTAAAATTAGCCTTGCTTTTGTCCATTCGTCGCAGGAGCTGGCATTTCCCTTCATTTTGTTCATATCTTTAATTTACAGTGCTGGTTTTCTGTCCTGCACACGTGGATCTGCAGCCTGAGCTGATTTCTGAGCCTGTGCTTTGGGGGCACCTGGCAGTGCCCAGCAGGGAAGGATGCTCGGCTCGTGTTCCCTCTGCATCCACAGCTCCCAGGGCCTCCCTTCAAGCCTCCTGCCAGCCCACACCTGCACCTTGGGGTGCCAGTTCAGTCCCTTGTCAAAGCCCTGCATCATTCAGGGATGTTTAACCCACTCTGCCCCTCTGTCCCAGCTCCCATCTCAGCTGCTCTTGTGACATTTTGACATTTTTGGTTCATGTGCCGAGCTGCTCCTGCTGATGATGTGTGTCAGTGCTCCCCAGGGATGGCAGACAATTGCTGTGCTGCAGCTTCAGCTTCTTCTGCAGTGATCAAGGCTTTATTAGACCCTGACTAGGAGCTGACTCAATTTGGGGTTTGATTGAAGCGTTCAGTCCATTTAATATCTGAATGCTCAGTGCTGGAAGCGAAGCCATCCCTCGGCAGATGCTGACTGCGAGCGTGTCACTGTCCTGGGTCATGCTTCATCTCAGTCTCCTTGAATCCACACACTCCATAAAAATCAAGCATAAGACCATTTCCTGGTTTATGTTTTTATCTTTTGGCAGGTTTTTGAGCAGGCTGTCAGGTGTCACCAGCCCGAATGGCAGCACCTTGTCTTTCTTGAATCAGTGCTCATTTCCTGATCAGTTGTCAGAGTGCTCCTTTTTCTGTTCCACTTTTTCTGGTTTTTGTCCTTGTGATCCCAGGGCTGCAGAGGGGGCCTAGGGCAGGGAAAGCACAGCCTGTCACGAGTTTCTGTAGCCAGGAATGGAGAGGGAAAGCAAGGGGAATACTTGGAAGATGTTTTGTCCCATCCTGCTGTTTGTTTCCCTCTTCTTCTGCCCCTGCTCCTCCACAAAAACACTCCAGGCTGGGGAGGCTTAACAGCCTTCCCATGGCTTGGTGGTGGAGGCACAAATGGGGCTGGAAATGCCTTCAGGAGAAGGAGGACACCATAAAACCATTCCTCCTCCTCCTGTAATTCCCATCACTGCATTATCCTCCACAACAGGGGTGATGAGTGCCCTGCCATGGGAGCTCAGTCCCTGCAGACAGCATCCATCACTCCCTCCTGAGCCCCTGAGGAGCTTCAAAGTCAAAATACTGGGAGAATAACAGAGGAAAAGGGTCCTTTTCTATTGTAGTTTTCTGGATTATTTTCCACCATCATAGAAAAAAAATACAAGGAAGAAGAAGGCTTTTAAAAGACCAAAAGAAATAAACATCAGCTGAAGTTGCTTTGCTCCAGTTGTCAGACTTGGAATTTTTAATACTTTTAACATATCCGAAATGCCTCTGGAAACCCAAAGGCCTTCTTGGGGTTTTTGTGTTTCATTTTAGCTTGATGAAAAACGAGCAAAAGCCCATGTTTTTGTTTTTGCAGCCTAACACAAAAGTTCTCTAAACAAGGAGGAATATCCAGGTCAACAAAGCAGGAACAGGCTGCACCATGGAAAAATAAAACATCAGCTCAGTTTCCAGAGAGGTGAAGAATCAAAGGCCTCGTCCCTGCCAGGAATTCCCATCTCCCAGAGAAACTCAACAAATTCGAAAACACCAGCAGAAAACTCTCCAAAATGGGGTTTTATTTTTGTTCTCCCCATGGGAAAAGGGGCTTTTACATCCTCTGCCTCTTGCAAAAAAACCTACATTTTCCTAACTGAGAGCTGGATACGTTTTCAGTGCGTTCTCAATGCTTCACAAATCATTTTGCATTTTAGTCTCCCTTGCTCCCCCGCCACGGGAAGGGCTGGATTTTTGATTTATATTTCATAGGGGTAGGTGATGATACTTTAAGTCCTCTTGGAAAGCTGTTAGCACAAGGAGTCCTGCTGGAACATAATCCTCTGCAAAAACTGCCTCTTCATGAGAGGTATTTGCAGGCTGGCTCCCACCAGCAGGGCTGGGCCAAATCACAGCCACTCATAAAATACGATCCTGAGGTCTGTTCTTTCCCTAAATTGACTATCTTACAGCAAAAAGAGTCCTTCAGCAGGTATTTTAGCCAGGGACTAATGATATTTTATCCCACTTGAGCAATCCCACTCCCACACACAAAAGTCCATGTAATCTCAAAAGCAGCTCTCTGGATTTAGTCGGGCTTAGCCAGTAAAGCCCAGCCTATTTATTTTTGTTCTTCTGAAAGTACCCAATAAATTCAAACACATCATGAGAATTGCACCAAACCAAAAATATTTTTTTTAAAAAAAGTCATAATAATAGAGGGTATGTGGAAGGCTTCCAAGGATTCCTTAGGAAAATTCTTCCAAATTCATGTGCCTTTAAAAAAGGTTTTTTCATTCCAGGCAAGGCACACTGACAAAAAAATGTTAGGAACTAGAGCTGGAAAAATATTTTTTGATTTGGAAAAATATTTGGTGGCAGCTTTTTCTGGAGTTTTTGGGGTTTAGGGTTTTTTTTTACTAGTTCGGTAAAGACCAACTTGTAAAAATCATTTTCATCAACTGCAGAACAACCCTGACTGAATTACAGCAACAAAACCCAGGTAAAACAGCACCTTCCTCAGGAATTTGCAGTGAAAACACCAGGCTAGTTCAGCAAACACATTTATTTATGCTCCACATACTGCTCTAAATTTCAGCAGTGGCCAAGGTGAGCACATTTACCCGAGGAGCTGATTCTGTCACCCTTCCTTGGCTGGCATCGAAGAAATTGCACATAATTACTGGAAAATACAAGGTGGGAAGGAACTCTTCTTCCTTGGCTTGAAAACCTAAATCATGACATGTCCTTAGAATCACAGAATCATAAAATGGTTTGGGTTGGAAGGGACCTTAAAGCTCATCTTGTTCCAATTCCCTGTTATGGGCAGGGACACCTACCACTAAACCAGGTTCCTCCAAGCCCCATCCAACCTGGCCTTGGTATTGATCACTGGAAGGAAATTCATGTAAACAAAAAATTCATGGCTCATAAAAAAGTGTTTTCCCCCTTCTTTGCTCTGCTTTGGCTGCCCATGTCCAGCTTTAAGTCTTGCTGCATCCCTCTGCAGCTGCCAAACCTCCCAAATGCCTCCTCCATTGATTTCCCTCTTTTTTGCTGGATCCCATTTTAGCCTTTTTACAACACTGGCAGCTGCAATAAAATATGCAAAGTCATGAAACTCCCGGGGCTGCCTTGAGCTCATCGAGTTTGGCACAAAGGCCAGCAAAGGGCAGAACCTTCTCCCTCATGGACGTGCAGAAAATGCTCCTTTCCAGAGCAGGGCAGCCACAAAATGCTGCAGAAAATCCCACCAGGCATCACTGAGGACCACAGGGCAGGGCAGCTCCTCTCGTGGATTAAAAACAGTTGAGAGCAGCAGGATTGTAAAGGACAGGAAGATGCAGGAGGTGGGGAAGCTCCAGCCTTTTTTACATGGTCTGTAAAAATAAATTCATAAATAAAATATTGTCTCCGAGTGACCTCATTGGCCGTGCTTTCATCTGTAGACACTGCAAATTGGGAACAACGAGGCACTTCAGCAAATTGGAAAAGTCACTGAAATAGAAAGAAGAGGGAAACTGTTTCAAGCAGAACATTGTTATTTCTGTCAAGTGTTTACCAAAATACAAGTGGAAAAATTATTTTGAAAATCCATCTAACTCCGACATCACTCAAGGCTCAGAGGGGGCAAGGGGGATGTGAAGTAGTTTTTGTGTAGATGTGATTTACTCTGTATTGGAGATGGATGTAGACTGTCTGACTTCATCAGGATAATTAATTATATACTAGCCCGAGTCAGATTAGGTAATTGCATTTCTAATTGATCAGCAGTCTTACCAGAAGGTGGATGCCAGCCAGATATTTTAAAATATCCCCACTATCCCACGTGCTTCCAAACAGACTTTTTAGCTTTGAATTTGAAGTCAGAGCAGCTCCTAACAAAGCCACAAGCACCAGTTTCTCAGCGTGGTGGTGCCTTCTGGGCTTTCTGAAGTACAGATGCATGAAAAGGATGGAAGTTGTGCCTCAGCAGAGGGGGGCATCACTCCGAGGTAATTATAGACACATACCTTGGATGGCAGGGCCTTGCCATAACAGATCTACACTGAGGAGTGGGTTTTTTATAAATAACGTGGCACTTGGCACATCTCCCACTGCAGCAGGGAGCGGGGCTGTCACACAAACACATCCCCACGGTGCCTTGGAGGATCTGCAGAGCCACGGGAGTGGCTGACACTGGCACGTCCTACTTCTGGAGATGTGTTAACCGCCACTAAATTTGTTCTGATCCCCTTCTGGCTTTGCTGTACCTAGACGAGAAGAACTCTGGGTCAGGAGTTTCTACCTTCTAGTTGTAACATATGGGCTCAGGAAGTGCCTGGCATCCTCTGTGGGAAATTGGAGAAACCCTGTAGTGACACTGCTTGCTAAATGCTGCAAGATCACTGGAATTCATTGCTATTTTCATACCTCTGTGACAGGGGAAACTAATTCAAGGCTCTTTGGAAACGGAGCTGATGTGCTCTGAGACAATGTGGGCTGAGAGCAAAGGCCAAGAGCAAATTCTTTCCGAGGAAGCTGAGCTTGTGTCAGATATGCAGGGACCTTCTAAATCAGTGGGCGATGCATCTGCTGCAGCAAACGCCCCTTGCACAGACTCTGTCCTTTCCAGGATTCAGAAGGTTTTGAAGCTGAATTTTTCCAGCCCCACCGTTCTCCTCCCCCTCTGCATTTCAGCCGCTCCAGCCAGCGAGAAAAACGAAAGAATTAAATATTTTGAAAAAGAAAAAAAGAACGGCTGGCAGGAACTAAGGGGATTATCAATGCAGATAGAAAGCAATCCCCTTTAAAATGTCTGTCTTTGATATGCAGCCCTCGAGGTGCATTTAGGGCACTCCCACTGAAATTGGTGGCAATTAGGCACTTAGGTACCTCGGTGGTACCTCAGCCCTCCCACTCCCCAGCCATAGGAACAAAAGCTTTTGAGTGCGAGCCCCTGCAGGAAGAATTAGTTTGGAAAAGCGAAATGGGTTTACAAGTTGTGAACTCAGACAAGGACATTCAAACAACAAAAACCTGGCCGACTCCTTTGTTCAGTCACAAAAGCCAACCACCATTTGGCTGAAACCTTGGGTTTTTCCATCCCAGCTCCTCAAATGAGCTTTTGGAAGGTCAATTTGCAAGAAGCAGATAAAACCAGCTGCCAGCAAGGAAATGCCATCCCAGAGTGGAGAAAGGTCGTGCTGGGAAGTGGCTGCAGATGCTGGGGCTGAGCAGGACCAAAAAATGTCCCCACCATCGAGCAGGAGCTGAGTGAGGGCATGAAGCTCCTGCAGAACTGCTCTGTGGGGGAACCTGCCCGTGCTGGGGCTTCAAAAAAGCATAACAGAACCAAAAAGTTCCTTTCCAACACAAGCTTTTATCAAAGAAACAGCACAGACCACTTCTTGCTGGATGCCTTCCTCTACTTCTCTCCCTTCCCCCAAAAAGATACAGTTTGTGCTCTCTTTTTACTGCACAGCTTCTCCCCCAGACTTTCTTCCTCACCCAAAACCCTGCTGAAGATGAAGGAGGCAGGACTTGCAGAAGCAGAGGCTTTTGAAGAAAGTAGAAAGGAAACTTCTGACCAGCCTGGCTGGGTGACTGCTGAGAAGAATGGGAATATCTGTCTGCCTGTGTCTGAAAATGGAACGGGTGGGAAGGAAATGTTCAAGGTGTTTCAGGGGGTTATAAATAAAAATAATGAGCTGGGATTTCAGAGAGAAATGTTAAGGCTGAATATCAAGGGGAATTTCCTGACGGTGGGTGCTTCCAGTGGCTCCTAGAGGTTTCTGAAGGAAAAGTGATGGATGAGTTATCACTGAAGGCATGAAGTGGGGAAGGCACTGGGAAAGGCAAATCAGGCAACACCACAGCACTGAGCAGGGTGGGCAGATTCAGACCCCTCCACATCCCCTAAATCCTTCTTACTAACAGAAATGTTACCCTAATTCAGGTCCCCAGCCAGCCAGAAGCAACCAAATTTTTGTCACACAAACGCAGAAGTTTGTGGGAGCCTCACTGAATTGTGTGATCCATGCCAAGCAAGGTTTCTGCTAAATTCAGTTTTCCAACGTTCCTGAATCAGGTCACAGAGCTACTCCTTTCCAGATTTCATTTACATCAGCATTTTTAGCCTCCAGTTAGAAAGTCCTATATTACTTAAAACCCATGTTTTTTTTTGCATAGATTCAGCAACAAAATCACAGGCCAATTCCAAGGGATGGGGCAGCCACAGCCTGTCTGGGCAACCTGTGCCATTTTCCTTTTAAATGTAGCCCAAGGTAGGAGGAAAAGCAGGAAAATTAAAGTTTCTGCACTTGTCACATGCTTTACACATGAGATTTATGAACCACACCATCTGCACATGCACCAGCCCCCACCACACGAGAGCTGGATCCTCTCCAATAGTCTGTTCCTGACTTAGCCAGTGACCTTAAAAATCATCAATCTGTGCATTAAAATCGATATCATAAAATACTTTTTTTTTTGAGCTCTTCACTATCTGTCCTTCAAAGCTGGGATGCAGATGTTAGAAATGAAATAAAATTTATCATAGATTTGGTTCTGCATCAAACAAATCATGTGAAACCTAATGCCAGGTTCCTGGATTAGGCATGTACCTTCTTGTTCAGAATTCGGGCCTTTTCCTGTGGACCTGAAATCAGATTTTGTCTCAGTCCTGTTACCAGAAGGGAGGCCAGAGAGATGCAGCTGTACCTTTAGCCTCTGCCACTCTAGCTCGACCTTGTATTTGTGATGCACTGTGCTATAGGATTAGATAATAAATAAGACAGTTAAGCTTTCCTACCCCAGAAAGAGAAGACAGATGCCCAGAGATGATTCCAAGCATCCCTGTTCCTTATTTGAATATTGAAACATCCATTTCTAAATCAACAGCATTCAGCTTGTTCAGAGAAAACTGAGTGCAAAGCCAGGGCAGTGTGATGAAGCTGTGTCATACTCGCTCTCCAAAAGCCAAAGGCTTTTTTTTCCAAAGCCTGTTACAATTGTTCCGGGTGTTGCATCTAATCCTGAAAGATCCCAGTGATGAAACATATGAATATCAAAGGAGGGATTACATTTACTGTAACTTCAGAGCCTTTTTCCTGCTCCCTTCAGGTGGATTTAGAAATGCTTGTTTAGTTTTCATTCACTATAGGATTTATTCTCCCCAGACAACAGGAACATGTTAGTTAGAAATTACTGAAATGGCAAAAATATTTCTCCTCCACACTGGACACCAGTGAAATTCTAGATATAAAAGCAAAAGAGGGAATAAGGCATTTTAAGTCACATGTCTGATTAACTATATATTCTCATTTTCTGCTAAAAAAAAGCATAAAAACTTCACTGCTGCACAGTAAAAGTTGGGTATTGCAATAGGCTGGAATGGCTTGGTTGTACACAGAGAGTGTAATGACTTGTCTGAAGTCAAAGAGCAAACTAAAATTACTCCCTGGAAAGGGACGTGGGCATTCACATCTGTCACTGTGTGCCCTGCCCAGGGAGGTGATGATGGAAAAGCAAATTCCTGCACCACTTCTTTCCAAAAGTGTCCTGAAAGCGTCGTAGTGCGTCACCACTTAACACTTGTCCTATTAGTAAATATGAATGTCAATGAAATGTTAATGTGACATTTTACCACAATCAGGGCATTAATTTAATTATGTAAAGATCCTCATTAATTAGATTCTCTAATTGCTAAGTTTTCTGCTTCCTACGCCTGAAGTTATTAGTAGGATCTCTCTGCAATGGTTTCCATTCCAGTATCTGTGTAAAGCCCCTGGACCCACAACGTTCTCCATGACCCATTTAATAAAGTGAATTACTTTCACTGCTATCAGTGACAGAAGTGTTTGGGGTTTGTCACTCTACCTCCTACTTTTGATTAAAAAAAACCCCATCTCTTAACCAGGTAGCCTGAACGAAGGCTTGATTTTATAGAACATCTTTATAAAGAGAAAAACGTGCGTGCCTGATCTGAAATATATCTGATAATATATTTGACAGTGTTTTTATGTCTGTCTTGCCCCAAACTACCTGCCCTGGCTGCTGGGAAGGTGGAACAGAAGACTTTGCCAGCTTGTTTATGGTAAATGTGTTAAAAACAAGTAGACGCTGAAAAGATTTCCAGGCTTGGTAGAGGACTGTGTATTTTGTGCTTCAAATTCAGCAGTGTGGGGATGTGTTTCTGCACATTAACCAGAAATCTGGTGCATATTCCACACCTGAAACTCCAGCAACAGAAGATCCCATTGCCATCAGTGACAAGGCCATTGTTTGCCTTTCCCCATAAACTCCAAGTGCTCTCTACAGCAGCCAAAAGCATCATCCCAGGATGAAATCTTATTTTTCTTCCACTTTAGCAAATAGATACCCAGGAGGGTGGAGGGCTGGCTTCCTATGTTGTCATAAAAATTCATTTCCAGCTGATGAAGACAGGGAACAGAGGAGTGTGTGAGGATAAACCATCAATTTTCCTTGCTTTGAGGAGCTCAGCACCATGGTGAGCTGAGGGAAATTCAGCAGCAGCTGAGGTTTGGAGCTGCAGGGCTGTGAGTCCACGGGGTAATCAGGCACAAAAGTCCTCTGATCCACGGCTCCTTGTCAGCCATGTGCTCCAGTGCACAGATTATCATGCAGAGAGGGAAGGAACACCAGGGAATGTCAGTCAGAAATTGCTGTTTCTGTCTGTCTGTCCTGTGGGAGCTGAGGAAGCTCATCAGCACCTCGGAGCTCCTTGCAGGGAGCCCTGGGATGCAATGGGGACACCAGGATCTGCAGGAAGGGACCACAGCCCCACAGGCTCTGTCCCTACCACCTCCCTCTCACTTGTTTTCCCATTTTATTCCTGTTCTTTCAGGTGGAAATGACTAACTCCTTCCAAAGGACGCTGGTGGAGATCAACTTATTTATGTCCCTTGCACAGCTGGCCAGAGCCTGTGCAGGAAATGCAGGTGATTTATCAGAGGCTGCTCACAGGCACGGAAGATGGGCTTCCTGCACAGCTCAGGGGCTCTTCCCTTCTTTTATTTCCTCTTCTTTTTCTCTCTTCCCTTTCAATGAGGGCTTCCAAACTCCTCTCCAAGGGCTCCAATCGTGTTGCTGTAAAATTACTGATTCCTGTGGTACCTCACAAAGTGCTCTGCCCCTTTCAGTGCAAATTTTCTCCTGCATCTCTGTGTTTCCTTACATCTCTCCCAGTTCACAGCCTTCATCCTCCATCACTCACAACCACAGCTTTGAGCTAAATGCAGCAGAAAACCACATGAACTGTGTGGTGATGAAACGAATTCAGTACACACCATAAATCTCAAAAGTAGTCCTAAAAGCATCACCCATCACACACTGCACATATCCTGTTGTTACCAGGATCTCACTGTCCTGAACTTAAAGGTTTTCTTCTTGAATGAGGAAGTGGATGAATGTTTTCCAGCAGGGAGCACTGATGCACTTGCAGATCCCATGGGAACCCAAGGCTCAGGCCCTGGTGGCATCTGCAGATGGTTTCTCACCTCATGCCTTGGCACAAATCAGGGCACAAATGCCTGACCTCATGTCCAGCTGCTCTTGCCTTCCTCACCTTTGCCCTCTCACCCCTGTCTCCTCCCACCTGTCCCTCCTCAGCAGCACCCTGCACTTTCTGAAATGAGCTTGTGCCCACCCTCACTTTCGCATGCCCTTGAGTTGCTAAGAGACCTCCTTCCAAAATCTTATTTTTCACATTCCAACAGATTGTCCAGTTCCCAGTACAGTGTCACATTTCCCAGCATCAGGTGTTACCAAAAAAAAAATCACAGAATCATTTATCTTGGAAAAGATCTCAAAGGTCATCAAGTCCAACCATTCCCCAGCACTGCCAAGGCCACCACTGCCCCATGTCCCCAAGTGCCACATCCAAACAGCTTTTAAATCCTTCCAGGGATGGGGACTCCATGGGCAGCCGTGGTCAGGACTGGACAAACCTTTCTGCAAAGAAATTTTAATGTTTGTTTGGAAACACAACCCTTTCTGTGAAGAAATTTTAATGTTTGTTTGGAAATACCCAATTTCTCTGTTGCCATACACACGTACACAACACAGGCAGTGCTGCCTGCTGTTTACATGATTCCTGGCATCCCAGTAAAAAGGATGTTCATGTTTCAGTGGGCCTCCTCCTGTCAGAACAATTCCCACATGCTCTGTATGGGTTATGGCTGTTTTGGAAGCAACAGGACTCTGATGGTGGAGAGGGAAGTGTCACGTAATTTTGGGAGCACACGGAGTGGAAGCACAATTCAAAATCTTTCTCTTATTAATATTTGATGTGTTGTTTTCTTTCATCTGTGCTGGAGAAATCAGAGGAGTTAAAAGAAGCAAAATGATTTAAACCCCCACTTTCCTGTCCTGAGGGACTATAAACACCATTTTTCTTCCTTGATGTAGCGAGTGAAGTCACTGACAGGTACTGCATTAGGGAGCAGAAACACTCTGTGCTTTTCAGGCTGTCATAAAAGAAGGAAATGCAAACCCAGCCAGGGTCTGCAGCTGGCTCGTGGCTCCCATGTCTGCTGGTGACAGCTCACGTGTGAGCCAGGAAACAGCTGCACAGGAACAGGGCAGTGACACTTGTCAGGGTGCTGGTGACACTGAACTTCAGGTCCAGCTGACTTGTTATTCTGCTCCCGTGTGGTTTGGCTGTTATACTCTCCTTTCTGGAGTTATTTGTTGTTTTTTACCAGCTTATGGCTGAGTTGATCTGTGTGCAAGGACGTCACCTTCTCTTTCACTGCTGTGCACCCCTGCAACTCTCCCACTGCTGTTCCACACAGGAAACGATCCAGGGACAAACGTGGAGCTCTCCTGATCCCCTCCTGATCCTTTACATCCCATTTCATGCCTGTACCCTTCGAGAGAAATCCTTACACACAGATTCCACTGCCACCGGACTCAAGGGTTTTCAGGGAAGCAGCACTGGAAACACACCCTGCTTGCATTGACATTTCTACAGGACATTTTCCCCTCCTTGGAAAACCTGCTCAGAAAACACGCTACACACACATCAAGCAACTGCTTGGTTGAAATTCTGAGGAGCAAACAGAATTTTTAATGGCCTATCACTGTAAAGTTTGAGCTTTAATTGCACTGGGTAAGTCTTTCAGCTCGTCTTGGCACCAGGTCACAAGGAAGGTGTCTAAGTGACTGTGTCAGGTAGTGATGAAATGATCGTGAACTTCTCCAGTGACCAGCAATTTACAGAATATTACTTTATTCTTAAGGAAAAAATATGGATCTTTGTGCAAAATCATCAGTTACTGCTTTGAATCTCAGACAAATCTGTGTTCAGTGCTAGAGGGTGGGAAAGCAGCACTCCAGAGATGGGTGGGACTGCTGCTCCTCTTGCTGGGTATCACCTCTGCAGCTCTTCTTCCTGGCAGGGAATGGCAGAGGGGATGAGCAGAGTCCAGAGCCTGTGCTGGAGGCATCTCCAGGTGGAGACACAGGATGGACCCATAGGAGAAAGCGCAGAGCCTCACAGACCTGCCAAGTTCTCGTCAGAGGAGCCTCCCTTTGCAGCACAAACCTGTAATAAATCAGGTGAAAGATTAATTAGTGCAGCTAATGAAACCACTGCTCTGGAATCTACCAGGACAGGCCATGGGCTGACTCTGAATGGTTCCAGTGGGATTACAGGGACTGGCACCATGGAGAAGCACAGAATACAGGTTTCATTTCTAGCAGCAATTCTGTTAATCCACGTAAATATTTCATAAAATGAGTGTGAGAGAACAATACTTTCTTAAATGTGTTTATCTCCTTATATGGGAAAAAAAGGAAAGAGATTAAAAGGCCATGTACTAATGCTAATTTTTTACCACATGTTTTAGTTTGCCTGTGCCAAAAAAACATTCACTCAGGGTGGGAAAGCACAGCAAAAAGCAGGAAATATCCAGTGCAAACAAGATGCCAAACACCTTCCAATTTAAATCCCCAGCTGGTTTCCGGTCATTTTTGTGGACACACAGATCAACTGTGGAAAAATATCCACGAGACATCTGTCCCCCCTTTCTTCCTTTTCCCTACCTGTGAGTGTCTTCATAATTCTGAGTTTCCAGTAAATGCTGGTGAGTTTAGCAGCTGCATAAACTCAGGAGTCCCCTTAAAACACCTTTCCCTGGGCTCAGAGGACCACAGCTATTATGGATGCCATGGTCCCAAAGCATTTCCCATCTTTTCCCATCTCCCTTCTCCAAGGAGGAAACTCCATGGATCCATCTCCCTTCTAGCCACAAAAAACCCAGTTTGCTTTGATCACCAAAACCTGGCTGAGAGTCATCCAGGGACGAGGCCTCGGGCTGGGAGCATTCATAGATTTTTTGATTATGTTGGACACGTTTTCTCTTTTCTGCCTTTGGTTCATATTTGTCCATGGGAGGGGAGTGTGTGATCCCTTTGTAGTCTTTAGATAGCCAAAGCTGGACACAGTAGGCAATCCACACTGGATTCAATCCCAGCCCACAGCAGGAGCTTTGCAAGGCAGTCTTATCTCAGAAAATAAGGGATTCATGCTTGACCTTCTCATGGCAGATAGAGTACAAATATGAATCCCTCTGCAGATTAAGATAAAGACTTAGTTCAAAATGGTCTAAAGGACACATCCTCCTGCTACAGCTTTCCCAGTAGGAGCAGGGGACTTGCCAATAGAAAGTCTCCTTGCCAAGCTTCTTGTTCTTTGGTGACTGAAAGAACAGATTTAGCCATTCTCCATTAATGCAGACCAGTAATTAAAACCATGTGACCCAAGTGTGATTATAAAAACAATGAGAACAGTGCTAAGCTTTTATACTTCATGACAGCAAAATCCTTCACTGAATCACGGGAATGAGCATCCTCCTGCAAAGCTGGGAGTTAAGGGGGGAAGCCTTCAAAAGCAGACAATGAACTAATTGGATGGGTTTGTTTCAGATGAGTTGTTTCTCAGTCCTTCTCCAGGAAACAGCTGGAGTGCTGCTGCCCAAGCTCAGGTGGTGCTGCTGGACAGACAGACAGAGGATGTGACCCCCACTGGGCTCAGCTGTCCAGCCTCTTACCCACACAGGGAACAGAATCACTGCAAATCACCATCTTTTCCTTCAAAGCTTTTCTTTTGGGCAGGAAAAGTCATCAGAGTTTTGTTTTGGCTTCCTCTTTAATTTAAAAATATTGTAGGCAGATGGGAGCATGTGTGAGAGCACAAAAAGGGCTCTCCTGCATCTTTGGGAAACAGACTCTTCCAAGCCTCAGACCACCCCTTCTTTAGGAATATATACTTTTTAAAAAGAGTTAATTATGGTCTTATCTCAGAAAATAAGGGATTCTTCCCTGAGCTTCTTGTGGCAGCTAGAGCACAGATGTGAATCTCTCTGAAGATTAAGACAAAGACTCAGTTTACACAGGTGTAGCCCAATCCTCTGCCTAAACCCTGCTGAACTTTTAATGGCTCTGACAGCTCCAGCCTCCCCCTGTAAAAGCAAGCCTTGGGTGTCTGCCTGCACACAGGACAGTTAAGTGGGACTCTTCCAGGAAATGCTGTGTTTTCATTCCTCAAAAAAACCCCAACAACTGCCTTCAGCTGATTTTTGCTCCCTGCTCCTTGGATGCCACCACCCATGGGTACTCACCAGTGGTGCCAACCTGTCACATGTCAAACCCAAACACATCACCCAGGCTAGGAATGACAAAAACAAACATTGCGGCGTTATTTCCCCTGCACAAAAGCTCCTCTGCCTTCTTCCTTCTCAAAAAAAAAAAAAAAAAAAGAGTAGCCTTTTTAAAGTCCAGCTCTCTTCATATGCAATTGCCTTCTGGATCCTGTGGTGTGACTTCCCACATGCGAATTTTTTCCATTGTCCTTGGCAGCCAGAGGAGTCAAATGCCAAGTGGTGGAAGATATTTTCATATTTTCTATAGCCACAGCATCTGGCTTCCTGGCTGGTTGCTGTGTCAGTCGTGCTGTTGACTGTGGAGTTACCTCTCTTCCTGTTTGGTGTTTAAATCCATGGAGTTGCTTCACCCCCATATGCTGCTTTCCCTTCTCACTTTCCAACTGCTTTGAACATTTTTCCAAAAATTAATACTTCCTTCCATAGTTTCCACATGGGTTCAAGATGAGAGATTTCCCTGGAATGGTTTTTCTCCTCATGTTGGGAAGGTTCTGGAGAAATCCTGCAAGTTCATCCACGGTCACATTGATGATATTGCTGAGAGTTTTCCCATGGTTTTATGACAGATGGTATTTGCTCTAAAAACAACCATATTTTCTATTAGCTCAGTGCTGCTCTGTACTGGTGGTTGTCTCCTTTGAAAAATTACGTGCCTTCCACCCCAAATCACTTTTTATGTCAACCATTTCGAGTGGTTTTTTTATAGGAAGTTTATTAATTTGGTTTGTTCTAATTACCAGGGGGTACAACAGGCTGGCCCTCAATGGAAGATAATTTAAAAACAGAGTTTTTCATAAAACTGCAGAACACATCTTAGACAGAGGAGATGCATAAAGCTATTGACAGTAAAACTACTTTGTTTCACTGAAGCAACCAAGGATCAGTAGGATCAGACTCAGCAATTTTGGTGGGGTTTAGTTGTTAATAAATTTTGTATAAAACCAGATTCTCAGCTGCTATAAATCAATATACCTTTATTGAGTGAAGTGTAGCAGCTCAACCAGCCCAGAATCCAGTCCATTGCTTTCACATCTATTTGAGAAATATGTGCAAACAATGCTGAGAAGAAAGAAAAGAGAAAAAAAAGTCTTTGGACAACTTTAAAGTTCTGCTACCTGACAAGCAGTTCAAAGGCTGGCATTTTTTACCCATAAAGGAAAGATGTCCTGCTGCTGCTGAGCTCAGCACTGCAGAGGGCACCCAGGAAAAGCCATTTCCCACTTGCTCCTGATTAAAATGAACATTTCTGTTCCTCTGCTAAAAAGGCAGCTAAAAAGTGGCTGCACTCACGACATCAGGGGCACTGCCAAGCCAAAATATGCAGTGAAGAGAGGAAAAGATGGGCAGATAGTGACAGGACAAGGGGGAAGGGTTTTAAATGAAGAGAGATTTAGATTAGAAATTGGGAAGAAATTCTTCCCTGTGAGGGTGGTGAGTCCCTGGCACAGGGTGCCCAGAAAAGCTGTGGCTGCCCCATCCCTGGAGTCTCCATGAGCTGAAAGAAATGAATAAGCAGCTGTTAGCACAGTTCTCCAGACAGAAACGAGGCATAGCACGTGTGAACTGAGGACATAAATTAATAAAAATCTCAGTTTCTTGTTAATTATGCCCTAAGTCATCCATACGCCACAGATCAGTAGCTTTAAAAACCTGCACAACTCTTCAGCACTGCAATCTTTTCTGTTTTATACTACAACAGGGAAAATTCTTTTTTAGGGGTTTCTTTTTAGGTTGGTTCTTTTTTTTACATTATGTGGTTATGGGTTACAATACCTAGGAAATTATGCTACAATGTCAATGTTACCTCAACTACAGAGGAGAAGATTGTACAATCTCAGAAGACCATCTGGCAAGAAATTGTTTTTGAAAGACATAAAAGCCAACAGATAGCACTGTTCATCAGCTTCACACCAGCAGAAACCATCAGGTTTATCTTTGTACAGAGACCATCCGTGTCATCAGTCACATAATTTGGAGTGAGAAATATATAAAGATTCTGTTCAGTGGCAATTACAGTTATAAAGACCAATAGAGAAATCATTTGCTGTGCTGTCAGCTCAGGGATTACAGATTTCATGGTGAGGTTTTAGTGACCTTAGGGCATTAAAAGTGATATCCCTCTCAGCACAGTAGATTGAAAAGTATTGATGAGAGAGTCAAGATGAGAGAACAGCAGCTTGCTAAGACATTCCTCTGCTCCTGCCCATTTACTGCTACATTAATCTTGCCTTGATCTATTAAATTCCATTTTCTTGGACATTTATTCTGGGGACATGTAGGAAACGAGCTGAACCTCTATCATGTCAGCTGGCACCCTAAAAAAACTCCAAAGCTATGAACTCAAAAGGAGAGGAAATACGGTCACCTAGAGTGAGACTGTGACTTCCTATTCCCCCAACAGCACTGGCATCAAGGCTTTTAACTAAAACTGAAAGCATTTTCATTTTGCCAAGCTACAGAAACAAACCAATATAATCTTCACAACAAAAATGACTCTGCACAGGATGAGTAGGGGGGTATACTGACTTCGTAAGGGTCAGGAGTCCACCTGCTTGTAGCTACTCTGTACAATGTTTATTCAAACAAAATACTGGGCAAGGCATTCAAAAGCAAGTGGATTCCCTATCCCTGGAAGTTTTCAATCCCAGACTGGATGTGGCTTGGAGCAGCCTGGTCAAGTGGGAGGTGTCCCTGCCCATGCCAGGGGGTGGAACGAGATGATCTCTAAGGTCCCTTCCAGCCCTCTCCTCTCTGCAAGAGTCTGCTGCAAAGACCTTCAAACAGAGAGTAAAAGGTACAAAAAATGTAATGCAGACTATAATCAGTGCTTTACAGACACTGAAGGAGTGCTGCAAACAGCTTCTTTCAAAGCTTTCTGGAGGAAAAACCAGGAGGGCAAGCAAGGTTCAAGCAGATGCAGAGGAGTGTGGGTTTATCTGTGCTTGCACTGTAACTCTGATGGAAAATTAATTCATAGCTTTAGAACGGCAGCTTCAATATTAATTCTTGAAGAGATATTAATTCTCTTGAAGAGCTTCAGTCTGGTTCAGTGGTCAGGAGCTTTCAGCCCTCAATGCCCCTCACAATGTGCTCCTCAAGGCAGCAGGTGAGTCCTGCCTTGCTGAGATGACGAGCTGTGACCATGGGTGGTCCCAGCAGGACTCAAGGACATTCCTTTCTGTACCCTGGGAGAGGTTTTATCATATCCCTGTCTGGAGGAACAGAAAGCTCTTCTTCTGCTCCTCATTACAGCCCCCAAAACTGTGTGTGAGCTGCTCAGCTCGCACAGCTGCACTTTGGAGCAGACTGCACTGCTTCTTCACCAGGCTGCAGCTGAGCTGAGGCTCCCTGAGTCACCAAAATTTCTGTGGTGAACCATCAGCAGAGGCAAAGGTGAAAACAAAGACTTGAAAATAAAGACTTCAAAATACAACAGTCTTTCAGCTGTTAAGATTCCTATGAATTTCATGTTTAACAGAATGAAAATCTTATTTAATCTCTTCTTCAGCCATGGCCAATGCTCAAAATTTCTCATAACTGTGTCGCTCACAGACCCCACTGAATGCTAAGAGGATGGAGGGAGTGGTAAATTTGGCAGTGCTGGACTCCATGATTTTAAAAGCTTCTTCCAGCCTCAACAATTCTGATTCTATCCCTGCTGAGCTTCACTTACCACCACTGACCCCATCCAACTCTCCAGCTGCACATCTGCAGTCCCTTGCAGCAGCCTCTTTGTGGCTCAGGGAAAATTGTTCTAATTTAAGCCAATGTTACTGATAAAAGAATGAAGAAAATCCACTGCAAAGTCCCTAATCAAACTGGGATGACTTTGAAGGTGCTACAGGTGCAAATGATAGCAGCTCAAGGCCTGAGTTGAAGCCCTCACCTCTGACTGGAGGTGTGCATGGAAAAGGGGGACAAACACAGCATTTAGGGAACAAGAGGCACCTGCACTCAGCTGATGTACTCAGTTAACCAGATTTACCTGGCTGTGCATCTAATTTATTTTTCTTCCTTTGTGCTGCCTGATTTGTATTCTCCAGAAATAGTCACTCTTTAGGATTTAGAAAATAATCTGCATGTTCTGGAGAAAATCACATTTTCTTTCTCATCTCTTTGTCTCCCTTGCTGTCAAAATCTTATTTTATGCCTTCCTCTTGCAATCCATTTTAACAATGGCAGTGGCACAGGTAATATTTCCCTGGGCTTGATGAACTGAGGGACACTTGCTTATATAACTGGGGGACAATGATTATGTCTGAGTCTTTGTGGAAGATTTGAGAGCACAAGGGGGAAATGCTGTATCCCAGCAGCATCTCACTTATCCTCACATAAAGGAAAGAGCTCTGCAAACCAAAGTGTCTCATCCATATTCAAAGCTAAAATCAAATAAAGCAGCACCTCAACAGAGTGAGCCAGCCAGAGCTGCCTCACCCAGGGTTATCATCCCTACAAGTGGTAGTGGACTCAATTTTATTTATTCCAGTTAGAAAAGGGAAAAATGACTTCTCACCAGTGTGATATTGGGTTAATGGATGTCTCAAAGCCCTTGGCTGTGATTCCTCCCGATCTTTCATGACATTTTTGGTGTAACACTCATATCTGTGCAATGGGTCTGGCTGATAAAATACAATCCAAAAAGGAAATGCAGCCTTTCACAATGTGACATGTACCTCAAAATCATTAAACTGAGCAACAAAAGCACATGGCCTAAATCCATTTTCCATTATTTCCACACATAATTGTGTTTATCCTCAGAAACCAGCTTGCACAATGTACCTAGCTGAAAGAAAAGCAGAGAAATGTCCATCATGTATCACAAATAGAAGGGAGTTTATATTTTTACAATTTTGACTTACAATTCTCTAAGTTTTCAGCAGATTCCACCACTGATACCAGTCATGCTGATGGGAAAGTTCCAGGGAAAGGATATGCATAACCAGCCCGATTTTTTCACTATTCACTGTACTTTTTTAGGAGCCTGAGAAGGAGAGAAATTCCAGGAATATTCTTGTGCAGTGAAATTACAGGGCTGGTCCTTGTTAAGGGTAGTGATGGCAGTGGTGAATGAGCACTGATTGTTGTTACCTCTTACAATTTTAAAGATAGTTATTGCAGATGAATAATGCATGAGCTTGGAATCTCTTCCCGAGGCACTTGGAGCCCTGAGTTGAGATGCACAGCACAGGCACATTGCTGTGATTGCCTTGCTGCCTTATTGTTCTGAAACACAGCATAATGATCCCCCTTAAAACATCAGTTTATAAAACCCACACCCACCAGGAGTGGGGAGGATTTGTAAGAATGAACCTCTCACAGCTCCTGTGCCTCGCCAACACCTCACACCCAGGCTGATCACTGCTACCTGTGAGAACCAGGGAACAGAATTTGGGTTTTTAGACAGAAATCATGGTCCTGCATCACATCAAAGGCTGCTTCATGTCCTCTGCTGGCTTTCCAAAGGTAATGGGTTATTGATCGCTGCTGATCAGGCAAATGTGCCTCCTGATGAATATGCAGACACAACATCACGAGTGCTCTGAGCATCACAATGTTTTCTACATGGCTGGGATCCTCACTCCAGTATTTTAAGGGTTTTTTAAATGGCTCTCTTTGCAATCTCAGTTAAAATGGATTCATTTATACTCCATGCAACATCCAAGAAATCACTTTGGAGGCTTAAAGTTCCTTAAAAATGTCATGGCAGCTTTGAAGCTTTACCCTGCCCTGCTCTTGCCAGATCTCTCCTCCAAAGGAGGCACAACAGTGAGCCTGGATGATGCCTTATTGTAAGAGATTGGGACATTCAGCATCCCCCAATATTCCTGCACAAAAACCTCCGTGGAAAAGACAAAATCAAAGTGCCACCTTATTCCACTTTTAAACTTCTGGTCACGGGAGTGCTTCTCCTGACAACTCTACCTTCTTTTCCCAGTTTCTTATTAGGGGACAGGGTTTTCCTGGCTCACAGCAGTGACATTACGAGTGGTGCTTCAGGTTTGTACTTAAGTCTCAGGAAAGTGACTCCTCTTTAAATAATGGAGACAATTCTCTGACCCAAAAGACCTTTTTTCTGTGGGGAAGTATCAAGGAGAACTAGGAAGAAATAGGGAACTTAAAGCAATGAGTGCTTTCACTGACAAAGCCCTCCCAAAATGTTCTCCTCTGTAGCTTGTTCAACACACAGGGAATTTTGGATAAGTAGGATTTCTATTAGTGTCTCAGTTATGAATAGATGTAAACTCAGGCAACATTAAAAGCAGTTTCCCAGCTGTCTCAGCATAACAATTTCTTTGTAAATAAGGTGAATGCTATGTCAGAACAGCTGTGAGAGTGATTTTATTGAGTCACTGGGCACAGATATCATGTAACTTACCCTTTAATTATTCTGAAACTTTGTAGATTTCGCTAACAAAAAACATGTGACATCAGGGTATTTATGGATTGTTACAGATTGCCGTGTAATTACCCTTAGAGAGCTTTGTGGTGCGTGTAGTGTGGAATTGTTATGTCTTTATTTTGGTTACGTTGCAGTCTTAAATCTCTAAGGCATCGCCTCATTCACCAGCACGCCTGGCAAGCTCTTTGCATTCATGTCAAGGGAGGCTGTCAGGGAGCAGACACAAATCCTAACACGTGTCTTCCCTAAAAGAATTGACTTTTGCTGTGTTTCTTATTGCTCTGCTCCCTGAAGGGTAGTAGAAGTCTTTTAGATTGAAAACAACATCGTCGTGCCATGTGTGGAGAAAGCAGCGCTGGCTTCCAAAGTGACTTTAGTGCAAACTGTGCTTCTGTTTAGGTGACAACAACAGCCTCCTTATAAGCTCTGTATACGAGGGACTGGGGATGAGAGTCTGATCTCCACAGCAGTTAAACTGTGCCAATCACAGTCCAAAACAAGCAGCTCAAAGCAGCAAGGGCAAACTCCCTTGGTTTTGGAAGTGGTCTCAGTCCAAAGGAACTTTAAAGCTCATCTCATTTCCACCTCAGGGACACCTTCCACTAGACCAGGGTGCTCCAAGCCCTGTTCAGCCTTGAAGTCCAGGTTTTCCTGAAGCCATCACTGGTTTTTTTGTCGATATGCCAGGACTAAACACGTCTCCTCTCCTGGAGTGTGGCAGGAGAGCTCCATCTCACCACAAATAAGTGATGTGAGGGTGTCAAGGACAGTGCAGGTCAGTAGCAGCTCTGTTGCTTTTAAAGAAGAGCTATCCAGCATTTCTGCTCCCTGACATGAAGGATCATGAGATTGATGTGCCTTATTTGTATCAGTGTCATTTTGATGTTGAAAGTTTGGAAGCTGCTGCTGTCCACGCTCCTGAAAAAATGGGGAAATACGGGGCCCTGGAGAAAAAGTAGATGGGAAATTATAAATAAACTTGTGAGAAGATTGCAGTGTGAAAGGCATCATGCTGCTCTTTGATGGTGTGGGAACTGACTGAAACTTAGTAAAGAAATTTCTGTGACTGATTCCTCAGAAGCTTTTCAAAATCAAGCTGTTGTTTGTTGCTGTTTTTTAATTAATATTACTTTTTCATTCACTTCTTGGTGTCACAACTTTGAGTGGGAATATTTTCCATTAGAAATTTGGTATTAATTTACTGTGGGTATTTTTCAATTGTTCCTAATAAGATGGTCATTTTGGAAATTACCATCATGCATTCAGCTAAAGGAAGAGCCCTGTGAAGCCACATCAGTATTACTGAGGATGTTTCAGTGTCAGTAATTATCCATTTTCACTAAATGCCGTGTAAAGCATAATGTCCTGTAATAATAAAAACATTATTCCTGATAAAATGTTATTTGTTGGTCTCCTGATTGTTATCCATGACGTTTCTTTTCCAGTCAAACTGGAGAAATACAACTCTGGGTCAGCTTTGCCCAGAAAAAATTATGGAAAAAAGAAAGAGGAAAAAAAGTCTCACTTGCTTTTTAGCTGGCTGCATGCTTCCTAGAAATCTTAAGGAAATTATTTTCATGCTGTGGTAATTCTCTTTATTTACAATGATCTGGTGAAAAAGACCAGAGGAGGCCATGAAGATACTCTGATGGATGAAGCATCTCTGCTACAAAGACAGGCTGGGAGTGTTCTCCTGGAAAAGAAAAAGATCCAGGGAGACCTTTAGATCCCCTTCCAGTTCCTAAAGGCACTCCAAGAGAGCTCGAGAGGGGCTTTGGACAAGGGCTTTCAAAAATTTTATGTCACTGGCCTGAAACTGATCCCATCATCAAGTCACTGGCAGCAAAGACCAAGCCAAACATTTTTTAACATCTAAGTCTCTTTTTGACTGCTCATTTTTAACTGGCGTCATCACCCATGAGCAGCATTTCTGTTCACAACTGATTACATGCCAGCTCTGAGCAGAATGAGAGTGGGTTTTGAAGAGATCAAGCAACAATTGATAGATCAAGACTGGGAATAAGCCCTCTTTTATATAGAAAAACTATATTGGAAATAATTGGAAAAATCTATTTTATTGCTTTCCCATAGGAGATGATTAGGGAACCTGAAGGCAAAGGCTGCTCTATAGAATGAATGATTTGTATTTTAACTGAAAATGCTGAGGCTCAATGAAAAACCGTTTTAAACAGGAGGAGAGAGTTTGCCCATTTTTTTAAACCGCTTTTATTATCTGTAGTAAAGATATTTGCATAATTTGTACATGCAAAGTACCCCAACTGGGACTAATTATCCACTGTGTTAGACAACATACAAACACACAGCAGAGCCAACCTCTGATCTGGGAGTCACAATCCAGTGCTCAGTTTCAGCAAACAACACTTGATAAGCCAAAGTGTTCGTTCTCTTTTCTCTTTTTGCCCCCATTTATTAAAAAGGGCTCTTAGCCAAACCCTCAGTGGCCCTTTCAGAAGGCAGAAGAACAAGGAAATATTGTGCCCTGGCTAGTGCAGAGGGCTGGGGTTTGCAATCAAAGCCAAGTCTCCATACTCTGGAGCAGACTTTTTATCTCACAAGAAGCAGTTCAGCTCTCTGTGCCTCCAACAACCCATTTGTAAAAGGGCAGCAGCACTCCCCACCCTGTTAGGAGCAGGCTGAGAGAGAAGGCATTAAGATTTGTAAAGAAATTCCTAGAATAATTTAAGAGATTAGTATTTTAGGATTTTTCCACCCTGGGATTGCATGGGCTGGTCATTGGGTGCAGTTTTGTTTCCTCATGGAAGCAGTAGTTTATCGTTTCCAGCACTAAAACTCAGCACTTAAAGGCTGGATGTGTTTCTCCAGCCAACTTTCCAGTTCCTGATAACATCCACGTTTATAAAAGCCTGTTCCTGCCTCACCATCAGGTTCACAATGTAACTCCACTGCCTTTAACCTGACAACACACTCATAAAACCCAGGCTGGTGTTCAACTCCAACTCTACAGCATAAGCTGAACCATCAAGAGGAAAATGCCAGCCATAAAACTCATGGAGCTCCAGCTTCTGGGAGGCTGCAACATTCAATGTTCCAACTGCTTGTTGAGGTCAGGAATGAAAAACGAGCCAAGGAGGATTTTTATCAAATGCACCACCACTTCTCTGGAATGGATTTGTCCTCTTTACTCACAAAGGGCAAAGCCTTGCCGCAGGAGCATTTTCACCCCTTATGTGGCCTCCTGTTTTCTGCTTCTTATCTGGGGATACCAATTTCATATCCTGGTTCTGAACCAGCCTCCAACACTGTAAAATGTATCCTGTACTCCAGAACAGGCTCCCCAGGGCAGGGGGCACGGCCCCAAGGCTGATAGAGCTCCAGCAGAGTTTGGACAATGCTCTCAGGCACAGGGTGGGATTGTTGGGGTGTCTGTGCAGGGCCAGGAGTTGGACTGGATGGTCCCTGCGGGTCCCTTCCAACTCAGGATATTCCATGATTCCATGATCTTTGTATCCTGCCCAAATATCAAATATTTACGGTGAGATGTCCTGTTAAACAACTTTGAGCTGATTACACTCAAACTTCTACAGCTTCTCCAGGAACTTATTCTGAAGCCAGGTTACTACCAATGGTAATTCAGGGGGGAAACACTGAGCAGGAGGAAGGCTGCTGTGGATGAAATCTAGGCACGCAGTAAAAATGAAAAACCACTGTGAACAACAAAAATACTCAGTGCCCACTTAAAGCAGAGCAGCAGCAGGGCATCTAGAGAATAAACCTATTATTTCCAGACCTAGCCAGACTCCTACACACAGCTCAGTTAGGACCTGTCTATAGGAGTGTGGAAAAGTGCTGCCAACAGTATTAGATTGTCAGGTATTTTCTTTGTGAAGGTATTCATTTGTTGGCTGAGGAGCAGAGCTCTGGAATAGCACATTTCTACCTCCATGACTCAGTGATGGGGCAGCACCAGTGTGACTGAAGGATAAACAAGGAGCTGCACTGCAGAGCATTCAGCAAAGGCAGTTTAGTGACAGCACTGGAGAGATGCATGGTCAAACACCACCATCCAGGAGTTAAAAGGTGTTCACTGCTCCAGAGCATCCTGAAGCTCTGCCTTCCTGCTGAGGGAACCTCCTGCCTCTTGAGTCCAGCTGAGGATTCCCTCTGGGTGTCCTGGGCACAAACCATGCCCTGTGCAGCAGGGAGGCTGCCATGGAGTGACATGGTCAGTACCAACAGCTCCGGAAGCGAATCATCTCTTTACTGGCCCTCTACCTCCCTCTGGCTGCTGATTATTACCTAAGAGTACCTTAAAATAATTTTTATGAACAAGTTTCATTTTATATGGAAGAAAAAATAAACAGGAACATTGGGAAAAATTTCTCCTTCTAATAAAAGTTTCTGAAGAAATCAGAATAGTCCTATTCAAGAGTTCCTGAATATAATGAATTATGTTTCTGGTTTGGTTGAAAATACCTAGTGGGAAATGAAAGGTTACTCTTCAAGAGGTGCCCCACAAATCAGGTGTTTTAATAGAGAACAGAAGCAGTGGGATAAGCAGTATCACTGCAACATTCACCACTGCTGGAAGGTTACAGGGAGGGAGAACCTGCCCCCTGAATTCCGAGTGCCTTAATTATGTGTATGTGAGCTTCTGCTGGCTCCCAGCATGATTCATGGCTTTGAGCTGTGAGGGAAAGCTGGCTCCTGGCAGGGCCATGAGCAGAGGCACACGAGGAGCCTGCTGTGACAACCTCTGCTCTTCCTCAGCCAGGAGATGATCACAGGAGAAATCACCCAGGCCCTGCACACACACAGGCACTGACATGGGCGGTGTTATTTGGGTACTTTGGGCAGATTTTAGAAGAAGCCAAACAGACTGGACTCCAAGACACTACAGCATCAGAGCACTCAGATAATGCACAGACTGGGTGATAAATTAGGGGTGAGGGTGAGAGTGCATTTATACACAGAAAAGTCTTCCGCAAAGAAACAAAACTCTGCAAGGTTTCCACAAAACCCCTGGGGAGAAGCTCGTGTCCCCAGAGATAACAATGCAGACACACAGGCAATGAAAAAATCATCCCCTTTTAATGATTCTCTCAGTATCCAGCCCTCACCTCTGCTCCAGGACAGAGATTTTCCTGCACCCACATCTGAGTCCTTCCAAGCTTTGTTAATTCTGTTTCCTTGCCTGGCAATATACCATCTGTGTTACATACAGTGCTTCTTGTTATCTTTGGGATTCATGAAGGAAAACAACAAACTTTAAATTGCAATTAATTTAGCACTAGACACATTATCTTCAGATTGCCTCAGTAGCATTTGCAGCCCATCTTCAGTGAGGACAGGACACATCAATCTCTTCTTTTTTGCCCTGTAGGTCTGTAAATACCAACTACTCCCAGGCAGCTGATGAGAGAAAGGAGTTGCTGTGTTGAGTCAGAACCTGCAAGCCCAGGCATTGACCAGGAATGTTATAAATATGTGCCATTTACTGAGTTATGTGTGCTTGTGTCAGGGCAGGGAGGGTACAGCTGGTGACCTGGGACTGGGGCTGTTGGGATAGACCAGATTTTCTCTTTGGGAAGCAGAATGGAGAGAGACTTTGGCCAAGGCAGCTGCAGCACCCAAACCACTCCAGGATTCTGTGATATCTAGGAAGAGCAGTATTTAGCACCAGGTAGCTTTGGGTTTCATTGTTCATTTGGTCATTTCTTGAAACAAATTTTTAACACCCATACTCCAGATAATGATTTTTTTATCATCAGGCTCCTCCCAGGAAAGGAAACCAAGACACATGAGATCTGGGAAATGGTAACAGAGGGTGCAGTCACAGTGCATCCCAGGCCTGAGAGGATGCTGGGCTGAGTAATCTGTATATAAAGAAAAGGTCATTTTGAGGGAAGATCTGTACGAAAGAAAATGGTTTACAAGTAGTAGAAATAAATAATCCTTGCAAACCACTGGAGGTGATACAAACCGGCTGGGATGAGCAGACAATGGGGAAAAAAGCAGATTTTTCTATACAGACCCAAGAACCCATAAACCCCTCCCTGACATCCTACCCCAGCTCTGTGATTTACGTACACATCTAGCTCATCTGCTGGGTTTTGTCAGTCTACAGCAAAGGCCATATTTTTCCTACACTGAAGAAAAAGGTTTGTTTCAAAGCCTTTAAGCTTTATGCTGGGATAAACTTTCCATAGGCCCACTAATTCTACTCATATTTGGAATAAATTTGGTTTAAAAGAGCAGAAGTTTGACCTGGGAAGAGTGTCAGGCAATGGAATGAGAGTCAGTCTAATGGGCTGCTTCTGATGCCCTCTATCTGGCTCAGGAAAATCTTGTCCAACAGCTCACTGCTTAATGAAATATCATCAGGTGGCATCCAACAGATCAACTTCCTAAGATAACAAAAAAGCCTTTTGGAAGGATATTCCTTTATTTTGTGCCTTTCATAAATTTGCAAGAGTAGAACTGAAAACATAAAGAAACGTGCTCCCTTTGCCCTTGAGAAAACCAGGCTCTGCTGGGTCTGAAGGCAGGAAGTACAATGCCAGGCATGTTCACTCGGGATCTTGGGATTTCCCAGGCAGAACCGCTCCATCCCTGCTGTGCCCAGGCAAAAACCTGTCATCAATTCATCTGTAAAAACAGTCCCCTGGATGCCACCCAGACAAGGAAAACACACCCAAAACCTGTTCCCAGATAGCTTCAAGAATGTCTGAGATGCCGCTCCCAAGGTATTTAAGGGTATAATTGGACAGATCTTTTAGAAATTAAAGGTGATGAAGTTGTAATGAATGAAAGTTTCTTTTAAGTGAGGTTTAGAGAATGCAACAGATGAGGCACAGAAAGAGTTGGGGAAGGAAAAACATCCTGGGAAAGTTCAGTTGTCCTGGAGAAAGAACAAATAAAAATGAACAGCAGAACATTCACTCTGAATTTTCTTGCAAGAAACGTTCTTCATTACACCTTCTTCCAAAATTTGCCATTTGCTACACAGCAGAATGTTTTATTTATGTTTTGTATTTCCTACAGGAAAATATCGGGAATTGCACCTAATCTCATTGGGAGGAATGATGTCATTGGATAGAACATGAAGGATCACTCTTCCCATTCCTTTTACCTAGGACTAAACTATTTA
This sequence comes from Eopsaltria australis, assembly GCA_034509425.1. NCBI lineage: Eukaryota > Metazoa > Chordata > Aves > Passeriformes > Petroicidae > Eopsaltria > Eopsaltria australis. Next base: position 1,806,324 of record JAVTVJ010010685.1, read on the forward strand.
ATCGTGCCCATTACATCACCTTGCTGATGATGAGCTCACTAAGAAATGCAGATTTTAAAACAATTCCTGCCAACTACTCCTCAACCTTCACTATTTTCTTTTTTTTCCAGGCGTGGAACTGTGTCAGACAGACTCCAAACACATTTGTATTCATCTCTGCTAGAAAAAAAGCTGCTCACATCCGAATATGAGCATGTACTGCAACAGTTATAAAGGCACTTATAAAGGCATGACTGCAAGGTGGCACATAAATCAGATCACTGCATGGGCAGCCCCTGCTTCCAGCACACCACTAAATGGGTCAGCACCAGGAAACAGGTCAGGAATTCACCATTTGAGGGAAAAAATGAGATTATACAGCAAAAGAAGAAAGCTTATCCTCACGGAATGTACACTGCAAGAAACACAAGGTTTGGGTTTTTCTAGTTCCACACGAAAGAGCACGTTCACAGTGGGGTGAGGAATGGCAAAAAGCAGCTGTTTGAGGGTTTCTGTGTATGTCTCTCACATCACAAGTGTGTGTGGTGGTATCAGCCCTTCATGGGACTGAATCTCTTTTCTCACTTGAAACACAACCCCTGGCCAGGCTATGGGTGCCATCTGGGCACACAGAGGCAGCTCCCCCAGCACATCCCAGCTGCCCAAACAGGGAACAAAGCCACTGCCTTCAGGTCTTCTGGGACAATGACACCAAGCTCCACGTGTACAGCTGTCCAAGACAAAATGGCATGAAACTTTCTTGTACTATTAAATAAAATATATCCATTTTTTGGCACCAACATCTAACCGCATTTGGCTTCAATCTCGTTTTGGGGTGTATTTCGAGCCTTTGAAGTTCCTTCTGGTTTATACAGAGAGACTTCAATTTCTTCACTCTTCTAGGTTTAAATTGGATCAGAACAGGGCTCTCCCTGGGACCTGGGGGATCTGCAGTGCCACCGGCATCCCCTGCCAGCAGCTGCTGCCCTGAGGCTGCTTCCTGGAGCTGGGGCTCAGGAGCAGGACAGGTCTCATCACTCCCTGCTCAGCCATGCACTTGCTGGGGCACCCGTGCCTGACCTGCCCTGCCCTTCAGCCAGCACGGCACGCACCCACCAGGGCCCTGGGGCTGATCCTGCACGGACACTTGCCCAGCCCCACAGACATGCTCATGCCAGGGCCACTTGCTCTCTCTTGCCAGCATGCATGCTGTGTCGCCACACTGAGGCAGACACCGACATCTGCGGGGACAAGAGAGTGAAGTTCAAGCTCTGTGTCCACACCTACTGCCAGGTGACTTCTCTTGCACCTCCCTCCAGCCTTCTGCCCAGGAGGACCTTTCCTTCCTCACCTAAGGAGCTCCCCACATTTCTCCACCTGCAGCTCCTTGCCACCATGCTTTTCCCACAAGAGAACGTGGCAGACTTTCTCATGGAGCTGCAGCAGCTGCAAACAGCTGCCAGGTGTTCCCAGTGTGGCACGGCTGCCCTGAGCCCAGGGGGATGTTGCAGTGCCATGGCAGCCAGGGCAGGTGTCGGGCCAGGTCCAGCCCACTCAGCAAGGACAGGGAACGGAGGCTGGAGCAGGGAGCCCATCCAGGCTGGGCTCGGTGTTGTGACAGCACCAGCCCGAGCCCAGCTGTGCTGCCACTGCTCCCCGGGCCATGCCGGGCTGCTGGTGCCTGGCCAAGGCCTGGCGTGTGAACATCCCCCAGGAGCCAAGCACTGCCCCGCAGGGACACTGCCAGCAGCTTCCCAGGGCCACCAAGGCCTGAAGGGCACGGCCATGGTGCTGGGTGGCTGGGAAGGGCAGCTGGCACAGGGATGGGGATGACAACCCTGGGGAAGAAGAACTCTGCTTTCCACTAACACAGTGCTAGACAGAGGCCGACAAAAATGACTGCAGAAGGCTTGGGGTTCTCCTAGTGTAAAAAAACTTTATTTCCTTATTTTCTATTCCATTCTACTCTATTCTACTCTATTTATTTATTTATTCCACTTATTTCTTTAATAACTATTTTACTGACAGGAAAGGGGGATGGGGGCTACAGCCTGGTCAACAGTTGGTCCTGCTCCGTTTTTTATGGCCGGCTCTGCAGCAGTTTTCCCGCCATCGTTCCCACCAGACGTGTCTCATGCAAATTGGTCCAGGCTGGGAGCAGCTGTCCGTCGTGGATCCCTGGAAGATCCACGGAGGCCTGTACAGACATTGTGGCTGTGCCGCTTTCGTGCTGTTGGCCGGCAAAGTGCCCACAGACAGACCCAACACAGACTGTCCAGAAGTGCAGGCGATGGCAACCTCTGGGTTGACAGCAGAGCCAGCAAAGAGGGGCAGCAGGAGTTTCATCATCCAGGCCTCAGGCAGGAGAGACCCCTGGGGTGGCCACAGCCCTCCTGGAGCCGAGCCATGAGCCCAAGGCCCTGCTGTCAAGCCCAGCCTCCCCCCTGACCCCATGACAGGCCACAGACTCTGCTTTGGTGCCCATTAGTGTCCGTGCCAGCACACGTCTTTCACTCATAGGGCAAAAGTCAGACTCAGGAGAAGTTCATCCCATCCCGTCAAACCCACTAACCACTGTGACATCATCATCCCATAGGATGGCACTGGGGGAGCCCACAGATCCGTGCTGGCCATGTCACAGTGGCCCCAGTGACATCATCACCCAGGCCTAAGCACTCAAACGTGCCTGCGTGTCAACACACGCCTCAGAGTGGAGGAGAGGATCACGGACAAGGAGCTTGCCCAAGGCTGCTCAGGCACCAGGGTAAGTCCGAGGCCTCTGGTGACTCGGACAGAGCTCACACGCATCTCTCTCTTCACTCAGGGTTGCTGCACAACTGCCAGGAGGAGGAATGCCAGCAATGCTGCGCAGGAGACGCTCCAGGCACTCGCCAGCAACCACTTCTGGATCCAGCACGGCACAGCCAGACGCTGTCCCCAAGGAGAAAGGTGACAGCAAAGTCTCCCTCCCCACAGCTCCCCGTTGGCTGCCTCAGCCAGCAGCCAACAACGACGCCACGGCAAGGCAGGAGCTCCCCAACCGGGATGGGCTCTGGCCACTTGCTGGGGCACCCGTGCCTGACCTGCCCTGCCCTTCAGCCAGCACGGCACGCACCCACCAGGGCCCTGGGGCTGATCCTGCACGGACACTTGCCCAGCCCCACAGACATGCTCATGCCAGGGCCACTTGCTCTCTCTTGCCAGCGTGCATGCTGTGCCATCGGATGGACGCAGACACCGACATCTGCGGGGACAAGAGAGTGAAGTTCAAGCTCTGTGTCCACACCTACTGCCAGGTGACTTCTCTTGCACCTCCCTCCAGCCTTCTGCCCAGGAGGACCTTTCCTTCCTCACCTAAGGAGCTCCCCACATTTCTTCACCTGCAGCTCCTTGCTACTGGGCTTTTCCCACGGGAGAATGAGGCAGAAATCCGCGTTGGGGACACCAGGCGCATCATCAGAGAAGCAGCCAAGAAGGTGAGGGGGACCTGGCAAGAGCAGGGAGCTTTGCACCACCAGAGCCTTGCAGCAGCCCCCCCTGCTCCCCACCAAAGAAGCCCCAGCCTGGGCACACGCAGCAGCCTCGTGCGCAGGCGGCTGGGGCGGCTCGGAGCCCGCACTGCCCACATCCCGCTCCCTGCCTGGACACGTGGCATGGACACAAAGCCCCAGTCCTGACACTCAGGGGCTGCTCTGCTCTTTCCAGAGCTGCTTCGTCTGCTACAACATGGGGGCCACCATCACCTGCTGCCAGACGGGCTGCGACCGCACCTTCCACCTGCCCTGCGCCCCGGACGGCCAATGCGTCACCCAGTACTTCGGGGCCTACAGGTAAGGGCTGCCCGTCCTCACCTTGGGGCCCACACCTTTCTCTCCAAGCCCTTTCCATCTGCACTGCACACACAACGCAGGAGCCCACAGGGATGGCAGCCAGCAACGTGACACACATGGGCAAGAGCCCACACAGGGGCTTGGGGCTCCCTCACACCTCCTGCACCCACACTGCCAGCACCGTGCAAGGACTCTGCACTTCCCACCTTCCCTCACCCATCTCTTCCATCTCCCTCACAGGTCCTTCTGCTGGGAGCACCGCCCACAGCAGACACTGCAGGCACGTCCAAGCCACCACAACACCTGCAGCATCTGCCTGGACACTGTGGAAGACAAAATCTCCTACAAAACCATGGGCTGCCCCACGTGCCAGGACGCCCGCTTCCACCGGCACTGCATCCAGAGACTGGCTCTGCACGCTGGCATCGCCTTCCGGTGCCCGTGTTGCCTCAACCAAGAGCCATTCACCATGGAAATGCTCATCATGGGGATCCGACTCTCCAAGAGGTTGGTTTTTCTCTTCCCACCTCAGAGGGCGCCAAGCACAAGCACCGGGCCAGCCTAGGGACTGCCCCAGCAGGCCTGGCCACCTTCTGTCCCGGGCCTCTTGCCCTCAGCCCCGGCAAGGAACTGCAAATGGGACAGGCAGAGGAACAGCCACTGCTGCCATCTGCCTGATGCTGCCTCAGCTGCCCACAACTCTTTCCCCTCCTTCTCTCCCAGACGCCCATCATGGCAGAGTGACCCAGCAGTCGGACCCTCCGATCAGAGGCACGGCTCCTGCCATGCCCCAAAGTGCCTTTGTCCAGCAGGCAGGCAGCACGTGGAGGAAGATGGGTAAGCTGCCAAAGCAGCAATGCAGGGCTCTGATGGGGACCTGCCTCCCCACAGCTTCAGGAATGAACAACTAAGAACAAGGGCTCTGCCATGCTCACGGCCATCCCTTGCTCTGGCACTCTGCTCTCACAACCAGTCTCTCCTTTGCTCCTCCAGACGCCGGCAACTGCAGCTGGGCAGCTCCTGCGCTGCCCAGGGCACCCACCGACACTGCTCCTCCTTGGGGAACAGCACCTGCTCCTGGGAGTGCAGCACCTGTGCTGCCACCGACACCGGTAGGCACCAGAGCACCTGCAGCCCTGCCATGGGGACAGGGGCCACGCTGGGCCTGGCAGCAGGGCCTTGGCAACACGGCTTGGCCCCACGAGGCCTCTGGAGGCACAGCGGCCTCTCCTGCCTGAGGCCTGCCTGCCCATCCTCACCACCCTCCTGCTGCCCCTCTTTGCAGGCTCCACGGGCACAGCAGAGCTTGTCAGCCCCAGCACTGCCAGCAACGTGGGGTCAACACCGCCCCAGCTCAAGGGCATCCTCAAGAACAGCCGCTCCCTTTGGCCTCGCAAGACCATCAGGTGGCGAGACCTTGAGGAACGAAGACCAGCACAGACAATGAACAGCCCTCCTGCAAAACACCACAGGATCCAGGATGGGCCAGCCCACAGTGCTGACACCTGCAAGCCCAGCACTCCCAGCCAGGCACCATCACGGCTGTCCCAGGGCACGTGTCCTGCCAAGAGCAGCAGCTCTTCCTCTGGCCCTTGGCAGGCCTTCAAACGAGCCTACCCTGAGGAAGGCAATGACTCAGCAACATGGTACAGCCTTCCTGCAAAACGCCGCAGGATCCAGCATGGGCCAGCCCATAGTGCTGACACCTGCAAGCCCAGCAATCCCAAACTGGTGCCATCACAGCTGTCCCAGGGCACGCGGCCCCCGCACCCTCGGCAGGCCTTCAAACGAGGCCACCCTGAGGAAGACAATCGCTCAGGGATATCGGACGAGCCGCCCGCAAAACGCCGCAGGATGGACTACGGGCCAGCCCAGAGTGCTGATGAAAGCAGCCCCTGCACTTCCACACGGCCGCTGCCGGGGCTGTCTGAGGGCACTCTGGCGCCCAACAGTCCAGCAGCACAGCTGCCACACCCCTACAGGCCTCCATGGATCCTCCACGGCTCCACCACCGACAACCGCTCCCAGCCTGGGCCCATTCGCATGAGACACGTCCGGCGGCAACAACGGCGGGCAAAAAAGCCCTACAGCCGGACATAGAAACACAGCAGCAACAACTGGCAGCCAGCCCACAGCCCCCATCCACCTTCCCCATCAAACAGTACTTCTAAGATTAAGGATTAAGATGCAATTTTAATAGAAATTAAAGAAATAAAGGTTTTTTACTTTAGGAGAAACCACACGCTTTTTCCTATCATTTTCCTCAAATGCCTTCCTCCAGGCCGCTGTCAGCAGAAGGGACAGGGATCTACTTCCCCAGGCTTGCCACCACACTCCCCCGTGCCAGCTGCCCTTCCCGGCCACCCAGCACCATGGCCGTGCCCTTCAGGCCTTGGTGGCCCCGAGAAGCTGCTGGCAGTGTCCCTGCAGGGCAGCGCTCGCATCCCGGGGGATGTTCACACACGCCTGAGCCCGGCTTCACCCGCAGCCTCTGCCTTGCCACCAGGCCCTGCCCAGCCCTGTACACCTTCCACGGGGAAACACCACTTCTACACCTGACAAGGGCACCACCAGCAGCTGCTCTTGACTGCCAAATGCCCTGGGACAGCCCCTGCCTGCCACTGCCGGGCCTGCTCTCCTCACCACTCGTGCCTGCCTCATCATCCAGCCTGGGCTCTTCTGACAGCAGCCTGCAGCATGTCCCTCTTCCTTTGTGCAAAGCTGCTGCAATGCAACTCAGCAGCTCCCACACAGCACTCCATGTGCCACTGGGGGACGGACACTGACTGCCCTGCTCCTGCCGCCAGGCCCAGCCGGGCCCCTGACCCCACGACAGGGCACAGACTCTGCTTTGGTGCCCATTAGTGTCCGTGCCAGCACACGTCTTTCACTCATAGGGCAAAAGTCAGACTCAGGAGAAGTTCATCCCATCCCCTCAAACCCACTAACCACTGTGACATCATCATCCCATAGGATGGCACTGGGGGAGCCCACAGATCCGTGCTGGCCATGTCACAGTGGCCCCAGTGACATCATCACCCAGGCCTAAGCACTCAAACGTGCCTGCGTGTCAACACACGCCTCAGAGTGGAGGAGAGGATCACGGACAAGGAGCTTGCCCAAGGCTGCTCAGGCACCAGGGTAAGTCCGAGGCCTCTGGTGACTCGGACAGAGCTCACACGCATCTCTCTCTTCACTCAGGGTTGCTGCACAACTGCCAGGAGGAGGAATGCCAGCAATGCTGCGCAGGAGACGCTCCAGGCACTCGCCAGCAACCACTTCTGGATCCAGCACGGCACAGCCAGACGCTGTCCCCAAGGAGAAAGGTGACAGCAAAGTCTCCCTCCCCACAGCTCCCCGCTGGCTGCCTCAGCCAGCAGCCAACAACGACGCCACGGCAAGGCAGGAGCTCCCCAACCGGGATGGGCTCTGGCCACTTGCTGGGGCACCCGTGCCTGACCTGCCCTGCCCTTCAGCCAGCACGGCACGCACCCACCAGGGCCCTGGGGCTGATCCTGCACGGACACTTGCCCAGCCCCACAGACATGCTCATGCCAGGGCCACTTGCTCTCTCTTGCCAGCATGCATGCTGTGTCGCCACACTGAGGCAGACACCGACATCTGCGGGGACAAGAGAGTGAAGTTCAAGCTCTGTGTCCACACCTACTGCCAGGTGACTTCTCTTGCACCTCCCTCCAGCCTTCTGCCCAGGAGGACCTTTCCTTCCTCACCTAAGGAGCACCCCACATTTCTTCACCTGCAGCTCCTTGCTACTGGGCTTTTCCCACGGG